>OX371260.1:45577823-46188823 GCA_947311025.1 Lypha dubia | reverse complement strand
CGTGCCACATTGGCACACAGTAGAGTCAGCCAACAAAGAGAGGTTCCTCAAAAACAGGAGACAGTCATACAATACCATACATGTAAAACGCGATTAACACAGAAACTTAGGAAGATATGAATGAAAAGATGCCACATTTAAAGTTTATTTTGGTCACATACAATTCATATTTCTTTTCATTTTTCTGAACAAAAACAATCAGACTACGATGACGGTAGTCAGCTTAAGACAAATATGATAATAAAAGAAGAAATAAATTTTTTTACGTACATACATATGTATGTATATGGATACTCACATACTCGTACAGAGGTGGTTACAGTACTTTACATAGAAAATTTACCACTAGTATTAAAAATATTGCTTCTGTTTTCGGCGGCAGGCAATAACCCAAGGGAAATAACTCCAAAAAATAACATATATCATAAATAGGGGATTTGTTTCATATGCAATAAATACCCAATTTTTAAAATTAAATAATACTCCAATTAAAAGAAATGAAATAACCCAATCTGTTCTAAATACCACCGCTTCGGGAAATCTTTAGTAATAAAGTCAAGTATACGTTACGATATTACTACAGCTACCCTGTGTATCCGGCCATTAAATGAGTAGTGGGTAATTATTTTATATAAAATAAACAACAACAAAAATAATAATTCCCGAAAAAATTTAATAATGCCCTAGTAATCGGTGTTGTTGGAATCCATACATTACTATTTAGTAACACATATTTTAATTTTTGCTGGTTCTTTCCTGGCGGCTATTGCTTTGCCACCGCCGTTTTCTGTTGAAAGAAAAAATGTTTGCCTTTTTCGAAAAAAGTAGTTATCGCAGATTCGCAAAAAGGGCATAAAAATATGGATCTCAAGATAATATCAGGCCAAATTTCTACATAGTCTTATTGCACTTGGTGAAGAATACATGCGGCCTTTAATTACAGTGTTAAATGTGAAAACTTTCATTGAAAAGGGCAAAAAATTTAACTTTTTTGTTAAAAGAAAAATGCCTATATTTTTAAAGAACTATTTGTAAGTTCCGAAAATTATACTATTTAAATTACCATTAGTAATAAGTGGTCAATTTGTAATATATTAGCAAAAGAATGCACTTAAGCAAGTTCTGTTTAAGCAATTTAGTTTTTAGGGAGGTGGTGGCAAATAAGCACAAACACACAACGGTGTTTGTTATTTTTGTTAAACTTTGCAGTGTATTCATTTTTTTAATATTTATTATTTTTTGGTCGATTGCATGCAGAGGGGATAACAAACGAGGAGGCAGCGAAATATTAAATGGTATATCACAGTTGTTGTGACTTGAATACAGTTCGAAATTTTTGAATTTATGAAAGATACAACTTTTATTTTTAAAACTAAAATTTTGTTCAAAATACTCTCACATGAGAATAAAAAACATTTTTTTTCTTATTTCTGTTCTTTTACTAATTCTTCATAAAGAAAATTATGTAAAGAGGGGAGACAATTCCACTTCAGCATACAAAATACGACGTGCAGTTTTTTTTTCATATGATTATTATTGTATTTGCTGTGTTTGTGTTCTGTATAAATTCAATATTATTGAGGTGTTGTTGGTTGAAGTGATGGCACGCGTTAAAAACAGTTGCAGCCTCGGTATCGTCATTATCCATTAGAAACGCAAACCAAAAATAAATTTTTAAATTGAAAGCAAGCTATACTTGTATGTGCACTAGATATTTTAATATTAGTATTTTACCATAATTTTCATGGTTTTATATCGTTTTATTGATATTCTTGATGCTATAGGTATGATATATTATGAAATTTTTCAAATGCGAGAAAAATTGTTTGAATTTTATCATTTCTATAATAAATTAAAATAAAATAAAATGTGTACAAAATAGTTCTAGATTTAAGTTAAAAAAGAGACAATGTTGGTTTTAAAATAAAACAAAAAAACATGCCAATTGTAGTCATGGCGATACTCGACGGAAATGTATTAATATAGTCTTGATTTTTTATGTTCACTGTAAGTTTACAATATCGGAAAAGAATTATTACATATACTTTAAAATGGGATTTACACGTTATTAAAATGAAAACATAAGTAAAATTAATTAAAACATTACTTCATTACATCAATTCTTAAAATTGTTTACACCTTAATTTGAATTTAAAACATGTGTAACGACCATCACTAAATTTCTACAAAAGTAAAAAATATTCCTGATTATATTTTAAAAATATTCCCGATTATATTTAAAAAAACAGTTCATGCAGAAATATTTCAGATCACTTGGAACCCAAATATTTAATTGTTTGTCGCTCCTAAAACTATACAAAAAAAATGTTTTAATGTTCGGTTAACTTAAATATTAATGAAGGAAAAAAGCAACTGTTTAGGCCAATATCGACATTTGGTAAAGCCTCAAATCCGAAGTCAAAACCGAAGTTCAAGCTAGAATTATTTATTAAACTTTACCAAGATCCAAATTAATTGCTTTCATGGTTATTTCAGGAAAAATAAAACAATGTGTAAAGGAGTGTTTCATCAAGAAAAAAAGGACTAAATTTCATAACATGTTCCAGTAATGATTGCAATAAAATATTTATATAAATGTCGCTAAATTAGTTTTTTTATGCACAGTTAATTCTTTCACGTGATTGCGACAAAAATATACCTTTTGGAATAAAATATTTCGGATGTTAAATATTTGCAAAATATTGTTTTTTGTTTGTTCTTTTTTTTGTGATGATTGCAATTAAAGACATTGTTAGGTTAGGCTAAAATTAATTAAAATTAAAGACAGAAGAGAAACTCATAACTGAGGCTAAATCACAAGTTTAACTTTTAAAATCTCTAACAATCTTAACCTCTAGCATTTAAAGTTGTTTCAATTAAAATATTTTTCCGCTACTTTGTTTTTATTTAATATAGAAACACTCACTCTTCTGCACTATAAAATTATGAACAATACCAAAACGATTCAGCGCACACAAACTATACATACTTTTACTACCAGACGACATAGTAAGCAAATAAATTATTAGTGAAGGTCACGTTTATTTATATACTATGTACTACGTACAAACCCACAAACGACCGACCTATTCCTATCATAAATTCATATTTCTATCTACTATATATGTATGTATGCATATAATAAATGGTGTATGTATTAATATACACATGTAAATATATTACAAAGTTTAATGTAAAGAATGTTTATACATATGTATTAAAAATAAGAACAAAAATACAATATGCTTTTAAACTAATGCCATTTCCCTTGAATTTCCCCGTCTGCTTTTTTATTGTTTAATAGTGGAAACTTTGAATAATGGCAATGGTATGCTACTCTCCCCACCTCATAATAATTCAGGCCATCAACAACAGCAGCAACAGCAACCAACACGTGTTGGCGGTGGATCTTCGACAACATCTACAGCAGCAACGTCGGCTAGTGTGGCTGCAGCTGGCGGAAATGAAAGAAGTGTTAGTAGCAGTACTGCAGCTGTTGGTGCGTCGGCAGGAGAAAATAATATACAAATAACACAACCGATTAGTGCACCATCTTCACCGTTAGCTTCACCAGGAGCTATAAGCCCCACAACATTTTGCTTGCCATCTAGTTCAACAGCATTAGCAGTGGCAACATCTAATGGTAGCGGTTCATATGTGTGTCCAAACGGCGCTAATGCTAGCAACATGTCATATGCTAATGCAGGAGCTTCAAACGCAAATGATACCGCGGATCCTAATTGGCAGGCCACTAAGGCAACGGTACTAGAACGTAATGCGGCCATGTTTAATAATGAGTTAATGTCTGATGTTACATTCATAGTAGGAGATGATTTTGGTAACATCTTTGATACAAAGAAATGTTGCATTATCTTTAAATTTTTCATAATTGTTTTTTTTTCTCACAGATTCTGTTCAAACCATACCAGCTCATAAATATATATTAGCAACAGGCAGCTCAGTATTTTATGCCATGTTTTATGGTGGTTTGGCTGAAAATAAACAGGAAATTAAAGTGCCAGATGTTGAACCTTCTGCCTTTTTAACTCTACTAAGGTATGTATGCTAATTTATGCCATTTAATAAAATTTAGTTCAATTGGTCGTTTTATTTTTATAGATACTTATATTGTGATGAAATACAATTGGAACCTGATAATATATTAGCCACTTTATATGCAGCCAAAAAGTATATTGTACCGCATTTGGCAAGAGCGTGTGTTAATTATTTAGAAGTTAAATTGACTGCAAAAAACGCCTGTCTACTTCTCAGTCAATCACGTCTTTTCGAAGAGCCCGAACTGATGCAACGTTGCTGGGAAGTAATCGATGCTCAAGCCGAAATGGCAATTAAATCCGAAGATTTCGTGGATATCGATTTAAAAACGTTCGAATCGATACTATGGCGCGAAACATTAAATTGTAAAGAGATTCACCTCTTTGAGGCGGCTTTGAACTGGGCTCAAAACTGTTGTCAAAAAATGTCTATTGACAGCACATCCCAAAACATGCGTAAAGTTTTGGGACAAGCATTGCATTTAATACGCATACCCACCATGTCTTTAGATGAGTTCGCAAACGGTGTTGCACAGACTGGTATCTTGACATCGCAGGAGACAATAGACATGTTTTTGCATTTTACTGCTAAATCCAAACCATCTTTAAATTTTCCGACCAAAGCACGGGCTGGTTTAAAAACTCAAGTTTGTCACCGTTTTCAGTCGTGTGCATATCGTTCAAATCAATGGAGATACCGAGGACGTTGTGATAGTATACAATTTTCAGTGGATCGAAGGTAAAAAATAATTTGTAATACATTTTTTTAAGAAAGTCTTAATATGTATTTAGATAGACTAAGGTACTAGCGAATTGTATAGCTTTAAAATGACCGGAAAAACCTAAAAAAACTTCCAATCAAATCATCTTTCGCAGATATAAAAATTTAATAATAATCGGATCAGAACCATAGACACTATATACACATACACACTTCAAAATTAAAACAATACCCTTTTTTTAATCGGGAATAAATGTTATTGCTAATAAGATTTTTACAATTCACACCGGAAACAAAAAGTAGCATACTACTGGTTATGAGCTACCTGTGTGCCAAATTATATAATTTTAATTTAATTTCAAATTATAAGTATGTCTTATTTTATGAACTGTTGTTTTAACATCCAAACTAATTTAATTTTTTGCAGAATATTTATTGTTGGTTTTGGTTTATATGGTTCATCAACTGGTGCTGCAACCTATAACGTAAAGATAGAATTAAAACGTTTAGGGCGAACTTTAGCTGAAAATGATACGAAATTTTTTTCGGATGGTTCCAGCAATACATTTCATGTATTCTTTGAAAATCCCATACAAATTGAACCAGAATGCTACTATACAGCTTCAGTTATATTAGATGGCATAGAACTGTCATTTTTCGGACAAGAAGGAATGTCAGAAGTATGCATGGGTAATGTAACATTTCAATTTCAATGTTCATCGGAAAGTACCAATGGGACTGGAGTACAAGGTGGTCAAATACCAGAACTAATTTTTTATGGGCCAACAACAATTACATCAATGAATTCACCAACACAATCGATGTGCACCAGCCCTATAGGTGAATTAGAAGGTGCTGGTTTAGGGATGGGACTTTCAGGTGGCTCCGCCACAGGACCAACTAAGAGTAATCGTAATTCTAGTGATTTAACAGCAAATTGTGATGATTTATTAGCAGCAAGTTCTAGTTCAGATGGAGTCGGAGCTGCTGATGCTTCAACTAATTAAGGAATAAGTCAATATATGCACACACAAACAAACAAAAAATGGAAACAAATTTGCAACATAATGGTTTTTTCTCTCATTAGAATAATATACATACATACATAAATACATTATATAAATCACATATATAATTAAACAAAAACTAAACAGTAAAAAGTATATAAAAGTTTTTACATTATTTTTCGTATAGTAGAAGCAGAAATTGATAAGGTATAAAGGAGCAACAATGTGTAAAACCAAACCAATTATTGAAAATAAATTAACATATATTGAGGGAACATTCAAGTCTGTTTAATTCCAAACTATATATTGAATTTACTAATTAAAAAAAAACTCACTAATGACACTTTGAAGCAATATCTGAAAACATGTGCTTGGATTTTTTCTCATATTAACAACATAATTATACACAAAATTACAATAAATGAAGATTACTAGCATACAAAGGCAATCAAATATTCAATTTTAACATTTATCAAAAAGTCACAATAAAGGAATTTGCGAATTTGCTGTAATGAGTGTTGTATCGATTGTATGTGCTAAGTTTTGTAAGAGTTCTCATTATTTTGTCATATATATTTTATCAAGGAAAATACCAACAATAATTTTGTAAGTTTTTGCAAATTTTAGCACACACAAACGTTGCAGCATTTGGTATTACGTACATCTCCTGAAATCCATTAATATTAAAAATATTTTTAAATAAATATGAACACAACTGGGATCTTATAAAACAAATAAAAAACGAATAAGCAAAATTATATACCTTCAAAACAACAACAATTCATATATACTATATATATATATATATATATATATATATATATATATATATACAAGCAAATAACAAATATATCTATACAAAGAAGATAAAGTTTAACCTTGTTCATCATTAAAAAACGATATTAAACAGAAAAGTATACATACATACATAAAAAGTTAAAGAAGTTTAAAAATTTTTGACCAGTTAACAAAATTAAAAATAACACTTTTTTGAAAAATTTAGTAACATAATAAACAAATGCAAATAATATTTATCCAAATTATACAATCTAAATTGCGAAGACATAATTGTGGTATTTAGCAAATTCATTGTTTCTATTTCAATTTCATTTCAAAATTTAACAAAATATGTGTGGATTCTAGATTTATTAACTTCAGCTCACAACTATCAAAATGGTCACAAATGTAACAAAGCAGAATAAAAATATATTTATCAACAATATTCCATTTCAAATTCTACATAAAAACTAGCAACTACATATTTCATTGTAGCGAATAGAAAAATAGACAAAGCATTTAATTTCTATGCGATATTTTTTTAAGTTTTAATAATTTATTTTAACTACAACTTTAAAAAAAGCTTCCCTATTTAATTTCTGCTTTTTTTTAATTTTTTCTTTATTTAAGTATGTGTGTTATGAATAACAAACTTTGACTTCTTTTAATTTTTTCATTATGATTTTCTATGGCATGCTACAATTTCGAAGACTGTATTACATTTTTTGTATTGACTGTTTTAATATATCGGCAGCTGAAATACTAAACCGTATGACAAACGAAGTAAATTGTATCAGAAAACAAAATTGTTGATACTTTACCACAAATTGGCCCGAAAAATGAAAATAAAAATTGGCAAATAAAATAATATACAATATTTAATGCAAGTTTTTCAGTTTTCCTCTAAAGTTTAAAAAGGATAGTGTTTTGACTTTTATCTGGCGATATATAAAAATATTTTTCCTATTTTTTTTTTTTTTTTTGTTTTTTTTAAGAGTTCATGAATATTTAAATAAATAATTAAATTTAATTAATATAACCTATTTTATTCAATAATAAATAAACAAATTTAGAAATGTTTAAAAAGTGTGTTTTACTTAAAATTAAGGAATAGTTGTGAACATAGAAAATGACCGATATTCATAGAATATTCTTTGCAAAAGTAGAATATATTGTCTGCTGAAAAATTGGAAAAGAAAATTTTCTATGATCTTATATCAAATTTTATTTTTATCACAAAGGGACAGAATTAACGGACCCAAGTGCGTCACGTCTCAGATGTGACGGCCCTCGAAACCTATAAAAAACATTAATTCGGCTTGGGCACGAGCTACATACCCTAATAACAAGGGTCACAGTAATATGTGAAATCCCTAATATAGAGTAAAAACAACAAAAAGTTAAATTAGTGTAGTGGCCTTGAATTATTCGGTATACTGATACGTTCTGCTAAACTGATTGGATATAATAATAATAATATTTTTCAGACATAAAATAACTCTTAGTAATTTGAATTTTCATTAATTCAATAAAAAACTGAACTTGAGGCTGATAATATTACTTTTCATATGTACATCAAATTAAGTTCGAATAACAATTACGTTTATTCGTAATAACATAAAAAAAATGCTTAAACTTTAAGAAATATAAAAAATTACGAATACGGCGAAAAATTGCGAAATCTTGAGTAAATGTAAGTTTCGATAAATCTAAAAAACCAAAAACATTGGAAAAATTACACCATTCGACATAATTTTGATTAAAAATTGCCAAAACTTTGAGAAATGCAAAAAAGGCATTAAAAATGGCCAAAATGGTGAAAATTTGCAAAATCTTGCTTAAATTTAAAAGATTTGAGAGCAAATGCAAGAAAGTCAAACTTTTGAAATAAATAAAAACAAAAATATATTCCTGCAACAGCGTTATAAAAAATTTTTAAAATGTTCAAAATTAATAATTTTGCGTAAAGTATACATATGTATATTTATTTTGTAAACAAAAGAAAAAAGTAAGTTTTTCTTAGAGACATGTATGGTATTGAAACAAAAATTAATAATGAAATCGGTCCGATTTCCATCACACCTAAAAGTATTTGATTCGATTTAAGTCTTGGATTTCATTTAAAATCGAATCGATTTATGTATATCATATACCCTGACTACTTTGTTTTCGTATGTTACAAGTTAACAATATTATAGTATATATATACGAGTATGTATGTATGTATTTATACATATGTATCTACATATATTCTTTATGATTCAACATGATCTCCTCCAATTCAAACATTAAATGCAATGAGAAGAGCCCTTGTCTTAAATTCGAATATGAAACTCTTAAAAAAATACGCAAACACACATATCATCGCTAAGCACTATTGCTTCATTATTCTGCGATTTTAAAATGGTCGGACGAATGTATCCAGTTTTATTTTACTTAATGAACTATGTATATTAACTTTCACTTACCTACTGATGGTATATTAATACATAAAGCATTTGATAGTTTTAAATACGTTCTTCCAAGTTCGTAGGAACAAATTTGTTGTACATCACTAATATCAATCAATAAATCTAAAAAAAGTTTAAAAAAGATTAATAAACAAAAATAATGGTAAATTTTTAATTATGCTACTTACGTGATGTTCCTTCCGTGCGGCAAGTGATATATACACAGGCCGCATAAATATGTGTACTTTTTCGGCCTCGAGTCAATTGACGCATCAGGGCCATTTTAAAAAAGTTTAAAGCAGTATCTATATAATGCTGTGTTAACTGTAATTGTTGACACAAATGAGTAATTTCTCTTTTAGCTTTTTTCAATGTTACTTCCCGGGATTCAGTGCCAGAGCCAACTTGAAACTTTCCATAACCATAATTGGTGGCACCACCTGAGGAATCAGCCGACACAAATTGACCAATAGCTGATGCGCCACGACCAACTTCTTCAAATTGTATTTCCGATACTATTAAAGAATCTTCTAGTACCGAACCACAATTTGTGCAAACTGAAGATAAATTAATGTAAATAATGAATTGAATAAAAGAAAACAAAATAAAAATATTTTTTGCAAATTTTACCTCTGTCACCACGTGCATTATCTTCTTCAATATCTGTAGACCCACAATTTCGACATTTTGCTCCGGACGACATTTTTAAAGCAGATCAAGTCCTTAAGTTTTTGTATATACTTATGTATGTGTTTATTTAAAAAGATACTAAACGGTATCTCGGAACCGAATGAAAGAATTTTTCTCTAGTTTAAAAATTCTGCAAAATACTCCAACAAGCCGCACGACAATAAAAAACATATGGCTGTCAAGAAAGTGTAAACAAATGTATGCCAAGATAACAATATGTTTTTAATAATTAATTTTTATTATGTTAGGCATTTTCGGAGTTGCCAGAAAAAATTATAATTACTATACTAAAAGTATGGTCAGATTCGGTATGATACCGAATGGAATAAAACATTTGCCATTAGTTGAGGACGAAATTAATTTATTAATGGAAACTACGCAACATCAAGCAACTATCAAAGTGCAGTATGAAGGAAGTAGTTTTCCAGAAAATTGGGTGCATCTATTTTGGCCATAAAGTGTAGATTTTCTGTAAAACTGTGCTGTAGATTAATTATCAGGTATGTGATGAAAATCGATTCGTTTTTAAGTAAAATCGAATGATGAAAACGAACGCTTTGCTATAAAATGTGATGAAAAACGAACGGTTTTACTTTCCATTTTTTGTTTCATGTCAAACTACAACTTTTTGTTTTAAAAGTAAACATTTGTTTGGATTTTAATACCACTAAAAAGGGCATTTATTATTTCGGCATCAATTTTAATAATTAATTATTCAAATCGAGTAGAAAATATTGAACGAAAAAAGTTGAGGGATGCATCAAATCCATTAAACATGCCGGAAAATAGGTAAGAGCATGGCACAATAGAATGAATAATTTGACCTGTTCTTTTACAAATATTTTTAGTTTTAAGGAATATTTTCGTTTAAATAAAGAGGGTTTGGCTTGGATATTAAAAAAAATTGAAATACATGTAGAATCCAAATTAATTACACTGGTAATCGAGTTAGCAGCCACATTAAGATCAATATGTATTCTTCTTGGGCACTATTTGTGTGTTTTCCACTAGAAATTCAATTTTAGTATTTATTAATTTGAAATCACATACAAGCTTTGGGTAGATACTATTAACATACATACACATACATTTTCGATTAAATATTTTAAAAATATAATATTATTTTATTAAATTGTGTACAGAAGTGAGCTCGATTTTAAAACCGTTAACAGTAAATTTTCGATTTCCATCACTCTTTTTTCTTCATATTTTCATAGAACAAAATGGAAATTGAAATCGAATTCAATTTGAGAAACATACAAGAAGAAGAACAAAACAAAACAGAAATAAGTGATGCCATCACAACTCGTTTAGATTTTACACCGTTTTTGGATCGAAATCGATTTTCCTCACATACCTGTATTCTTTTTAATCAGCTAAGGGTAATTTGATTAAATGGCTAACTAACAATTTGATTTCTCTTAATTTATTCTTAGAAACTCTTCAAATCTTTTAAAAAAAGACCAGAACGCAATATAAAGCTAAAAACGAACGCCTTTAAAAAAAATCAGTTTGTATTTATAAAATCACTTTTATTTAAAAACTGTATTGTATATATTTTATTTTAGAATTAATTTAATATGTATGTATATTGAAGAAAACTGTTCAGTAGATAAGGTGAGCACAAAAATATCAAGTATAAGATCTGCATAAAATATGGAGTTATACAAAAATGAATTCAATTTAAGAAGAAATAAATTGACATACACAAGTATTTATTACATTAAATATTTTTATTTTAAATAAAAGAAACTATTTTTAAATTCTTTTAATTAAAAAAGTGTGTCCAAATAAAATATTTGTCAAAATTTTCTAAAATCTCTTTTTCGAATTTTGCAAAAAATGTACTGCCTTTTTTTAAGACATTGAAAGATGTATTCCTATCGTACACTTGCATTTAAAATGGCTTTGTATTAAATTTTTTGCCGTTTTAAATTTAACTGTACTAATTTGAGAATTCTTTCAAATCCTCAAATAGGCTGTTAAACTATTTGTCATTATTTGTCTTTTGTATAGTTAACAGACAAATAAGAAGAAACAGTTCACAGCAGAAAATTTTCTCTTCGAAATTACTTCAAAACTTATAAACTAAACTATTAAAATGCTTTAAATACATTTTCATACAATGTATTTGATTATTTTTCATTTCCATTATCTCATTAAAAAAATGGCAAAAAAATAACATGTGAATTAAAAAGACAAATAAGAGGCGTGGTCAGGGCAATGTTAGATAAAGTGATGATTGTACATTAAAAATTAATTCTAAACAAATTAATTATAATGATTTACATAACAATGCATCTTTTGTTTTTAGCCATTGGGTCTCCTACAGCGGGCTGCAAAGAGGTCTCAATAATTTTAATATCCGACTGACCGCAGGTTTGGCCATACAAGTCATCTTGCAATTCTTTGCCTTCAGAATCATATTTAATAGGTTTAACAAAATCTGCTTTCAGGTTGTTCTCCTTGATTTCTTCTCCAATAGTAGTGTCATTGCCATCATTAACAGATGCAATTGTTTCTGCACACTCCTTATCGGTTTCAGCAATTTCTTCATGCACTGACACTCCTGACACATTTTGCACTTCAATTTCATCTTCAGCTGTGTTTAGTTTCTGTTGAAGTTTGACGGGAGTACTACTTTGTAAGGATGCCTTGGAGAAGCGGTTGCGCAATAATGAAATAGGCGACGAGACGACACTGAAAAATCCGTACATGTCTAACCGTGCTCTCTTAGGCGGCGTAACTAATACATCAGTTTGCAATTCTCCAATGGCTGATTGGGTGTGTTTAGGAGGAGTGCGTTCACGTTTGCGTCCCCGACCGAAAAATGAGAAAGAAAAGTTAGTGGGCGCTTCAGAGCCTACTGTAACATCCATGCTGGTGTTAGTAGTATCCAGTTCGGTATTTATACGTGTATACGATTCACGAAATTGTAGATTATTTTGAAATTTTGATGGGGTATAACCTGAAATTTGACGTATACTTTTTCGTCCAGAAATTTGAGAGAAGGCTTTAGGACGCTCTGGTGAAAGCTCCGTGTCTATAGCGAATTGCATATCCGATTTTGGATCTCCATAATTACGTTGATACAAATGAATTTTTCCAGGAGTTGATGTAGCTGAAGGGGATATTTTAATATTGACCACTTTCTCTGGTTGCGAGGACTTAATGGGTGAACTTTCAATAGCGAGTGGTTCCATCTCAATTTCGTCATCTATAGTTGTGGTTTCTTCCCGTTTCGTGACGTGTGTAGCCTTTAGTTTGCTGGATGATGTCGACTTTTGTGGTGTCTTTTCGTTGACTTTTATTGGTGTTTTATTAACAGAGCCAGACGATTTGTTGGACTTACTACTGCTTTTAGGTGTAACTGGTACAGGCGTGGACTTCTTTTGGGTATGCCGTTCTTGTACCACGTCCATATTTTCAACTATTTCATCTGGCTTATTGTCAGCACTCTTAATTTGGGTTTCTTCCTTCGACTTAATATCTTCTTCCTTAATTGGTTGATGCTGTTCTTGTTTTTTATCTTCTTTAGAGTCTTTCTCTTTTTCCTCTTTTGTTATTTTTTCTTCCCTTTTATTTTCATGGTTGTCCTGATCCATTTTTTTATCTTCCTTTGATTTGATATCATCCTTTTCAGATTTATCCATTTTATCAGACTTTTCTGCTTTTTCTTTTTTATCCTTTTCATTTACTTTGTTGCTGTCACTTCCGTTTTGCTGCTGTGGCTTTTCCTTTAGTTGGTGTTGCTGTTTGTTTTCATTAGATAGATGTTGTTTACTGCTATTTACACCATTCTGATTTTTTTCGTTAGTTTTTTTGTTGTCAGCTTGTTGTAGCTTTTTATCCGTTTGCGATAGTTTTTTATTTGGATTTTCCTTAATATCTGAATTGTTTGCAATCAATTGATCATTTTTTTGTGTTTGCAGTTTATTCTCTTGCTTATTATTGTTGGATGTTGTGCTGCCATTTGGATTGTTGCCGCTGCCATTGGCGGCATTATTTACACCTTTATTGGGATGACTTTTAGTGACAGCACCACCTAATGACAACGGCGTGCGACGGCCCTGCTGCGTAGAAGTCTTGGATGACATTTTAAAAGGAAGACTTTTTATTTAACTTCTTTGTAAAATTTGATCTGCAAAGGAAGTAATTAGAGTACAGATATTACTTTAAAATTATTTTTGTTTATAATTCGATGGCATTAATGAACAATTTTGATGCTACAATGTACCTACTTTAAAAATTTAGAAGACATACATGCATACATACATACATATTTTAATCTCGCTCAAATAAAAGATATGTGAAAATCTTCAAATTAAAATATTACATGCCTCGATTATGGATTACATACGAATTTCACTAAATTCGCAGTTGCAAAAAAGGAAGTTGACATCATTAAGTGTTTAGCATCTGAAAGCTAACAGAGATTTGTTTCGTCATAAATAATCGACACACTAATTAGTCCTTTAATACATTACATAAGTTCGTATTTACTTTAGTTTCGAGTTGGTTAAAACTAAAATTTAGTAGGAATATGTTAATGAATAACAAAAATATAATTATTTTATAGGTAATTTACCATTGTTTGCAACAAATAGTTGCAAATCACCGCTCATCATGTTTTCACTTTCTCTTTATTGAAATAGCAACAAAGACCACAATTTTAAAACGATCACAATTACATTGCAATCACTTTGAATCATTGATCGTCAAACTAGCCCCTAGGGGCCGAGCACCAATCGTCATTTTCACATACACAACACGAACCAAACAGAAGCAGCGTTGCCATTTTGGTGCTTTTCGGGTATTATTTGGTGCTTTTATACTTAAGCAATACCCGAAATTTTGTTAAATACCCGTTTTTGAAAAGCGGGTATTTATAGTGCTTTTAACAATTTTTCAGTGCTTTTAAGTGCCTTTTAAATAATCAACATTTTGACATTGAACCCTTTTCCTACTATTCTTTAAACATACCTAATACTTTTTTACCCAACTGCGTATTATTTTCATCTATATTTTGAATAGTACTCGCAAACTGTTAAAAGTTTGACGTGTAGAATTTCTCAAGCATTTTTTTTTTGTTAAATTCGTGCAGAAATTTTTATGATTTGTTTGTTAGCAATGATTTTACTTTTAAAATACGTATCCGTTGATTTAAGCAAGAAAATGCCTTGGGTATTAAAAAGCTGAACACATATTAAAATTAAGTTCTTCATCTAACAATAGCTTTCCTTTAGATGGAAAAACAAAAAATATAGAAAAGCTTGAGAGAATGATCCAGTTTTTAAAAGGTGGCTTAGACCTGCAAAAGATAAACTAAAAGCGTAATGCAATTGTTGTAATTGTGAAATAAATGCACTATAAAAGCGATTTACTCCGACAAAGTCGCACAAAACAAAAAAAAAACACGAAAAAGCAATAGATCGAAATGCAAGTTATTCAGTACAGCCAAGGCTGTCTTTTGATCCACCAGACCCAAAACAAAATTAGGTTATTGCTTTTGTACCCAAAAATTTTTTCGTTTTTACCCTTTTTTACCCTATTTCCATGGGCTCATAGTGCTTTTGATGTTGCAAGAGTTGGCATCACTGAACAGAAGAGACAAACTAAAATACGAAACATACTTATTTGTATGATAGCAGTCAATGAATGAGGTTCTTTGTCGCTTTATTTTAGAATTTGCAACAACAAAACACATGCAAAAGAGGGCAAGAAAATATTTATTTTTTTTAGACTCTTTATTTGTTATTCATAGTAGACTGTGAATATTTTGATGTAAATATTTTTTTAATTATGTAAATTAATTCATTCGTTCATTCTTTCGTCCATAAAAACGCTAAACCAATCCAGTGTGTATGCATACAAACTTTTAATATGATGTTAGGCTACAGTAAAAAAATAAATGTAACTATCAATTTCTACAAGTGTAAAAACACCAATACATTGATATTTCCTACATGTCCCCAGCGTTGTCAACTTTGAAATTTCAAAAGGCACCAAAATGGAGAAAAAACGCGCCATTCAACAAAAAACGCACCAAGTTCAGAATTTTTGATGTGTAAACATCTATACGCTAGGGGGTAAAATTGATTTTCACAATACAATCACAAATTTTTGGTGCGATGTGAGATTTTGATAACACGGTGTAAGCTGTGTATGAGTGTAATCATACGGACAACAAGAGGTACCGAGAAACTTAACAGCTGCATAGAAATACACTAACACCATCTAGTGCGCAATAATATAAACACTAGATGGCACAATAGGAGCTACTAATTTTCACTAACATATAATTATGCTAGCGCTGTACAGTTCGAAAACCATTGCTGTAAAACAGTGTCGGGCTATTTTTGAAATGCTAAGCACGCGTGCTTAGCAAGAAAATTCTGTTTGCGCGACGTCGACACACGTATACTATAAGCATCTTCGTGTAGCTTATGAGAATTAACGTTCGGTTGTTGCTTTGTTATCATTTCGTCAAAGTAAATCAAACCAGTCGCTGATCAGCACTTGTTTGAGGAAGACCTCGCTTATAATTTTTTGTTTACACTCAAAGCAAAATGTTCAATGAAGAATGGGAAAATGATTTTTTTTTTATAATTTTGTTTTTATTCGAACTTTTTATTTTAATTATCGAATTTAATAAATTATCAAGCTTGAGGGCTTCGTTTTTAGTAAATTTTATTTTTATTTATTATGTTTTCTCGATATTTCTTTACTTATTAAATATTATATTTTATTTCATTCGTTGTGTAACTAGTTTATTATTAAATGAATATTGTTTTCGATATTATAATATTAACATAAAAAGTATTATTGAAAAAAAATTCAAATCAAATAAAAATACTAAAAGGCAAGAAATGTATTTTACTTTTGGCAACAGAAAAATTTTACGAGTGTATAATTATTGACGGTCGTTCGTTTTTTTGCTGCTTCCCATACCAAAACATATGAGAGAGTATGTGTGCGCCCGACACTGCTGTAAAATAACTGCATGCTCTACATTTTAGTAAACAGCTGAAAAAATGTTTCATTACTACATGTTTACACATCTCCCCTGTGATCGGACTCACATAATTTTTTTTTTTATTGAATTAATTTTGCTTCCTTACAACATTTAACTTTAGTCCAAAATTCTAATGTTGATATAATATTGACATTGCATGAAGTGAATCATTCACCACCCTTTTTCAATACTAGATAATATTTCGACATCGGATTCAAATTGTGCAAATGGTATGATATCATATTTGTAAAGGGCTTAAAGCTGCAATGTGTTTCCGTGTTCCAGTATGCCGAACAACGTTGGATATTTAGGCGTGATATAGCATTTGTAATAAAAACATCTTGCTTTTGTGTTATTATTTGGTCATTGCCGAATCCATTGCTTAAACTCACATTGTGATTCCCAAATCTTTTTGTATTTCGCGTATCTCCTTTTTCAGACTTCATTATTGACACTAATTTTAAATATTTCTTTAGTAAATAGAAATTTTATTAATTTTAGTGTTACAACACTTTATATAAACGCATTTTTTATGCATTTTATAAAAATCGAACAATGATCGCTAGTCTCGAGAATACTTTGTTTTCGCTAAGCTCTTTAACAGACTTGACAGAAACTTTTTCTCTTATTATGGTCTGTAAAATTGAATGTAAACATTGTACACAATTGAATGAAATGGTATTGAAACAGTTGTATTTTTTGTACAAAATTCTTTTTTCTCATACTGAAACAAAAAATTGTATTTAATATACTTTGGAGCCACCCAAAATTAAAAAAACGCACCAAAATTAAAAAAAAAGCGCACCACGCACCAACTCAGATATATTTCGCACAAACATTTAGAAAAGCACCAAAAAAGGTGCGAAACGCACCAAGTTGACAACGCTGCATGTCCTCTTTATGACAAAGGCTGCTTTGAATACTCAAATAATCGAAACGTTTATAGGCATCTACATAAATATGTATGTATGTATGTATGTATGTATGTATGTACATATGTATGTATGCATTCATAAATAAAATAAATTTTAATTTTTTTAACTTGAATTATACCCACATATGTAAGTATGTATGTATGTGTATACTCGTATGTAACTATTCATGCATAACGATGCACACTGCATATGTATATGTATGTATGTCTGTACCCTGAAGGAATCCTGGGGGCAAGTGTCTCCAAGTCACCACTTTTGTCTACAATATTGGTGACTATTAGGCGACATTGTCAATAAAGCATCTACAAATTTAAATTTGGCTTTGATGACAAAAAAATTTGTGGTGGTGAAAGATGGCAGATAATGTGTCGGTTAAGGTGAAAAAATATGCATTTTCACTATCGACATCTGCTTTAGAAAAGCACCAAAAGCGTAGACTATAATTTCTTAATTGAACTAGTGAATCAATGGTTCCAATGTCTACATATGGTCCCAAAAGAACTACCTAGTCAATAGTTCCAATGTCAGTAGTGGATTTTCAATGACACGCAAATGTTAAATGTCTATAATAAATAACATTGTCTGGGGTATGATAAGTCACTAGTACTGGTGACAATGTCAGTAGTGAATCAGTACAGTTTCACTATAGACATTTCCTGCAGGGTAGGTACATAATCTATTAATAAATAGTTCTTTACTACGTACTAGGCTTTTGCACTAAGTACATTTAAATTCAAAAACATTTGCTGTTTTAAAAATTCTCAGAGTAAATCCAAGTACAAAAGGGGATCAAAGCAAGTAAATACAAAACGAAAAAAAAAAACAAACACAACATTTATTCTCTTTATACGCTCAGAGTATTTGTATTTACTCAGTCTTATTCACTATAAGTAGAGTAAAGTAAACATTTTTTTGCTAATTCTGTAAGTATTTTGCAAGGTTCTTGTTTTACCATGTGGGTATTTTAAGCATTTTCTTGGTTTTTATTTTTAGCATTAATTTAGCAGTTAATTTTATGGAATATACATACATATGTATGTACATACCTATCTAAGTATATACAACTATTGATATGTTGATAATTTGATCTTAACATCAAATTAAATATGTAAAAGCGAAATTTCATACAAACCAAATAAAACTTACAAAAATACTCGAGTATTTTAGTAAATAGTTTAAGTAATGGTTGTCTTTACTTAATGTGCTTGGTTCTTATTATGCTTAGTTCTTACATGCTTTAATACTTGCTGTATTTATTTCGTACAAGAACAGTATTTATTGTGTTTGTTTCTTATAATAGAGAACAGAAGGTATAGTAAAGAGAGGGTATAATAAAACAAATACACGAAAAAAAGAGAATGCATTTAAGTATTTGTTTTTTGTACTTTTGCAAAAGCCTACTACGTACCTTATTGTGTAAAAAAAATAAAGATATGCACATACATACCTATGCACGTAGGTGCATTTATGCACAAATAATCGTTTTTTACTCGAAACGTGTGTGAATGTGTTCATTAAATATGTATATACATACGCATGTACATACATATCGTCAATTAAATTCGAAAAGGCCGTAAGTGACAAAAACATCACAAATAAAATCTCTAAAAATACACAACTTGTACAGTAAATTTACGCTAAAATTGTGCGGTACGTTATCGTAGTGTTTGAGTTCGTTAGCTAACAATCGTGTACCGTACTTCGTTGGTGTCCAAGTTCACAAACACAAAAAATATTATTGTTTGTGTTCGAAAAAAACACACGTTAGTTTAATGGGGTGTTTTTCAAACGCTAATAAAAAGTACAATACGCCTTTTGTATTTTAGGTGACTATATGAAGTATGTGTGAATGCTAAGTTTTCAATTTTTAAACAACTGATAACAATCTTAAAATGTACATCTGTACATACATACATATGTATCTATCTATACATATATGTATGTATGTATGTACATACTTAGACCTTATTTATTTAATTTTGGTTGTAGGCTTTATACCTACTAATTGTCGTCTAAACTTCCAACAATGTGACTGCCCTCGAGATAGTTTCTTTAGAGGAAGAAATTGTCACGTACATACATATGTATGTATGTACATACATATGTACTTACATATAAAAATCAAAAGCCAATCCCTTTATGTTACTATAAAATATTCTTTGTTCTTAATTTTCCGAACGTTTTTGCTTTTAGATGGGTAAGTACATACATACATACATACATATGTACATGCATAGTTCAGATATATTAACACATCCAAATAAAACTTCAAAATTGGAAAATGAACAATAATACTGAAAAAAAAAGGTTACAGTGAAGGCTAGAAATATTGAAATGCATACTTTTAGCTTCTTTAAAATTTTGCTTTGAATTTGCATTAGTGTCCACATTATAAAATTCTAGTTTTGCAATTTTTGTATTTACACCACCTTAATTAAATATTTTTTAGTTAAAAAAATCGAATGCACCACAAATTAATGTAATTTACGTTTTATTTTGTTTTTCATACAATTAGAGATATAACCCTGTCGGACTTTTTTTAGCTAGCTTCAAATATTGTTGACTCTTGCATAACTCATTTACATCTGACTTCTGAACTTACTTGTAAATAATACATACGTGAGTCAGAAGTTTTACGTACAACTGGCTTGTTCTCGATAAGTGTTGAACTAGCTTTTACTTAACTCAAATCTGATGCAAAGATGTACTATTAACAACTTATTCTCCATAACTGTTCAACTAGCTTGAGTGTGCTTCAATTTAATCAGCCGTAAGCTAACTCAAAATGAGATAGCTTGTGGTTATTGCAAATTTATGCAGTTTGAGTGAGTACTGAGTCATTTTAATGACATTACGTTGAAAAACTGAATAGCGGTTAACGCAGACATTGAGTCAGCTGTCAATTGTATCTGATTAACGATGAGTTACATTTTAGTTACCTCGAATCCCGACAGGGAAATTAAAACGACAAATACACATAGAGAAGAGACAAAAGAGAATTTCAGAGCACATGAAACGTGGCGACTTGTTGAACAATTTGATTTAGTTGTACAACCAATTGTTACGATAGAGGTCTGGTTGACCAACGGTTGGTCATTGGTTGAATAAAAAAATAAAATTGATTTTCATTCAACTGACGATCAATTGCCATAATTTTTTTTAAATAAACTGCAAAATAAGAAAAAAATTTCCAGTGAAAATACTGCATATATGTAGAACTAAAACCAAAAAATTTATCCTAATTACCTAATTTATAGTTATGTACATACGTAAAGTGATTAACTAACATCATTTTGTAAGTAAAATGAAAATTTTGGTGTAATTATTGATAATATTAAGTTTTAATTTTTTCAAATAGACGAAACCCTTGCGAAAGTCAACATAGAATAGACGAAACGTTGCGTAAATATGAAATAAAAAGTTTATATTTTTATATTATTATTATTACGAATAAACGTAATTATTATTTGAACTTATATTGATTTACATATGAAAAGTAATGTTATCAGGCTCAAGAAAAAAAAAAAACTCTTAGTAATTTTAAATTTTCATTAATTCAATAAAACTGAACTTGAGCCTGATAACATTACTTTTCATGAAATAAAAAGTTTTTCATTGTCATAAACTGCGTTAGGCCTTAATAGATGAATATTAATAATCAACGACTCAAAATTTGCCAAAACAACATAAACCACAAAAAATTCATCGTTTAATTTATTTTTTATATAAGAAAACTACTTTGCATACAAAAAGACCAAATTCAAAAATGCTCAATGCTTCGCAAAACTGTAAAAAACAGATAAATCTGCACATTTGGCAACGCTGCGTGTAATGGCTTTTTTCTTTTGTTCTTCATATTCATTCTGACGTTTTGTAAGCAACATCGTGTAAAAGGAATATCTTTACATATGTAAAATAGAAGAAAATATACCAATGCAAAATTTTATTGAAGATTATAATTCCGGAATTATGAAATATTAAAAACGATAAACACAAAAATAAAAATATTCGAAGCAGAATTTATGAAAAGTTATTAACTTTTTATGAAAAATTCAAAAGTGGACGACTTAAAAAAATATGTATGTACATATACCTCATATGCTTACCTCATGTTGACTCTATGAAAATTTAATGAAAAGTTGGTAGAAAAATTGTGGGCTGTGCAGCGAACGATCAGATCAGCTGGTTTATTCAACTCAGTTGTACTACCAGTTGCAACGTGTAGGTGCCGCATTACCACTCTCACATAAAAAACCAAGAATTGTTGCCAATGAAATAGCAAATATGAACAGGACGGGCCTGTTCGTAAATGCAAAACTGCTCTGCATATTGTGCGCAGTACGTTCATATATGCAAATAGTGGCAACTCTGCAAAATGTATGCGTTCAAAAATGCATCGCTGCAGTATATTATGCGCAAATAAACACAAAACACTAATCATAAAAATGGCTGATGCAACGGAAATTTTTTATTTTATTTTTATTTGTTTTGTTTATTATTTCTTAACCTTTTTCTTTCTTGTAGATTAGACAATTTTACATCATTAGTTTTATCGTCCAGCCCAAAAATTAAATTTATCATTAACTTTTCCATTTTTGTTATAATTTTTTCGTTCATAAATACAAACATTAAAATGCGCAAAAAGAAACATAAGCAACAGCTGATTAGCAGTGGCAGTGCAAAATAATCATATTATGCAGCGCAGTGATGAATTTACGAACAGGCCCGACTTAACTGAAATACATACATATATGTATGTACATATCGATGGTTTAATTTAGAAAGGTCGTATCTCAACCTTTAGCTACTTTACATCAGAAGGAGAAAAATAAAAAAAAAATCTTTAGTTAGTTCGTTAGTTTGGGCTTTTTTAATTACTGTAAATCGTTATTCGTCAACATAGGAAACTGAATTTTTTTAAGGGAGGTGTATTTGAGTTTTGTCTACCAGAACATGTAAAAAAACAGATTTTAAAAAAAACGAGATACGACCTTTCTATATTAAGCAATCGATATGTATGTGTATGCCCTCATTACGTCCCATGTTTGAAAAGTTTTCAAACTCTAAATTGGTATTTTGGTAATTTTAAATTTTTTTATCGTGTAAACCTCAAACTCTTAAATATTTTTATAAAAATCAGTTACAAATATTTCGACGTGTATGCATGTATGTAAGAAGTTTTTGCAGAGCTGTGTATGTACGATTAGAAAATTATTGAAATCATATCCTATGCCAACACTGTACTCATCTTTATCGATAAACGAAGGAATAACATTATTTTAATGTATGAGTTACATACATATATATGTACATAGCTCTTTTTATATTTTCAAAAATGGCGGTCGTTTGGGTTATGGATTATTTCAGACACCGTCAATCATGGAACCAAAACAAACCATTTATGAAATATATGAATTATTAAATCTATTGATTTTATTGCATAGAAAGCGAAAAAAATTTTTTTTTAATATTGAATTTCTGTATAACAATTCCTTTCGGAGTAGCAAATGCATCAAGAAAAATCGACGATGACGCCGAAAATACACAGAAACCAAACATTTACAAGACCTTTATTATTCTTTGTATATATACATTCATTTACGAAAAATTTAAATAATCAATTAACACAAACCTTTTGTTTTAGTTTTTTTGTTATTTTTCACTGCAAAAAACGTTGGTATGTTTAATTCAAATTAATTAAATAGAAACACAACACAATTCTATTGCACAAACACGATACGAGTAGAACAACAAAAACTAACGAGTAGAGACGAGTGCTTCTTTTACCAGTACTAATTCACAATTAATTGATAACTTCGTTTAATCTCCAAAAAGGGGTAGATCGTTTTTACACTACACATATCGCTGTGTTTTACTGAGCACACAACACATATGTATTTCTAATTGTCAATATGAAATGTCAAAAAGTTTGTATAAAAACAGAGCTATCTAAAAAATTTTATATATATTTTAGTATTCGTGTGAGGCAAGTTCTTAAAAGTAGTATATTTAATTAATTTCAAAAGCAATACAGACATTAAGGTATTTATTTGCGTCTTTCAATTGTTTTTTGTGGTATTATTAGAAATTAAATGGTATTAATCGATATTTTCATTTATTTTACTAAAATTATTTGAAAACTATCGTCACCTGCATTTTGGATAATTGCCTCGCCTTCATAAATGACGTCGTACGACTTACATATTAAAATAACAACAACTATTTACATGGCTTTATTTTACCGGGTGGTAAACATATATGCAATTGTACGTCTCATATCACTTCCACTGCTCGTTTTATTGTTGCTTATTATAAAAATTGGATATGTGTAACTCCTACCTCTGGCCGTGTTGGGGCGTTACGATGTTGCATACCTTTATGTCGCATGTCATGGATTACTTTTTCCAACAGTTGTTATATCAACCTACGCACTTTTTCAATTTTGGTATAAAAAAAAGACAATGGCCAACATTTTGGAAAATCAATTGTCTGGTATAACAAAAGTTATTGAAAAACAATTGGATGAACAATTGGACCGTTTTGATAATTTGGATAAAGATGATCTTAAAGTTCTTAGGGAACAACGCATCAGAGAAATGAAAGAATTCAATTCAAAAAAACAAGAATGGATAAAAAATGTAAGTATATGTACATTAACTGTATTGTACATACATACATATGTACATAAATATGCAAATGTTAATAGGTGGAAATAACTTCGAATAATTTTTTATGTTTGTATTGAAGTGAATTTGACATGATTCATACATGGTTCTATATAATTTGTGTACGGATGTTATAAGTTTCAAGTGTTTTGCACTTTATGTTACATTATTTGATTAGTTTTTTATTTGCACATGATTGAATATAGGTACAATTTTGATTTATTTTTATTTGCTTAATAATTAATTAGTTATATATGTATATATACATATGCATATATGTATGTATTTATAACGGTGTCTCCGGATTTTAAATGTACATATATTGGAGCTAAATCGTAATTAAAATAAAGCAAAAAAAAACCCAAAATTTCTTGGAGGCAACAGTAGAGTTAAAGGTTTATTTTATAAAAACCAACAGAAAAGTGCATCTTCGTTTAGAAAAATCACTTCAGTATGGATTTTATTCACTTTATTAACATGAAACGAAATTTATTATTATTATTTTATTTAGGCTTTAGAATAAATTCTAAGAATAAATACATATGTACGTATAGGAGCGCTGGCTCCATAGGACATGGCTCGAGAAAACGAAAAATAAAATATGTAAAATATATGTAATATATATGTATGTATGTAATATATAAAAATACATACTTAAACACCGAAAGATGCATACCCGTTTAAAATTTTACATACTAACAAGATTTAAGATTTGAAAAACTTATTGATCTTTCAATTTATTATTGAAGATTCAATAAATAATAAAATCATCAAAAAAAAGAAGAGAGGTGTCTTAGGACACCCGGTTATAGCTTTGCTCATTTTTTTTTATAAGGAACGAAGGCGAATAAGAAGAAGTAAGTATGTACATATATATGTACACATAATATTTTCGGTTTTTTGTTAAAGTTGAAATCAAAATAAAAAAAAGCAATTTCGTTTCTTGCAAGGCGAATATGATGTAAATTTGCCAAATTGTGGTGGTATTTTACTTGCATACACACATATGTACGTATACATACATATATACTTATACATACTTGATAAATTCTGATATATTGCAGATATTATACTGATAAAATACAAACGATCACTGAAAACAAACTTTAATTAATTAAATAATAAAATAAATATTTCACATACATACATATGTATTCATATGAGTATATTTATTGTTTTGTTTTTGTTATTGCGGTTGAATGTGAGTAACACACTATATATGTACATATATATTTTCTCGTCTTGATTTTAAAAAACAACAACAAAGTCGCTTTTAAAGGATGAGCTAATCAAAACAAAAAAAGGAAAAACATAACGGGAATAGTGTCGATTATTTATCTTACGAAAAATAAAATTCAACCCCTACCGCGCCATAAATAGCAAAGCTATAAAAATTTTTTAGTGTTGAAAAAACACATGTAATGTTTAAAATTTACGAGCGTCTACAGTAATAAAATTTAGTTACATAGGTACATATTTATTAAACAAATAAAAGTCGTTAAAAGGAAGTAACAAAAATTCCTTAAAACAAAACAAAAAGTTCAGTAAAATTTTTGGCTCCATGAAAAATGGCCCCAAACGAAAAATGAAAAATGGCCCCAAAATTTTGTATTGAAAACAACAACACGAACTTTGAGTCCATTTGTACTATTTTTGGGGGCCATTTTTTATTTTAGTTTAGGGCCATTTTTCATTGAGGCCATTTTTCCTATTTGAGGAATTAAATAGTGTTATAAATTTTGCAGGGTCACGGCACTTACACGGAATTGGCTGATGAAAAGGAATTCTTTGAAGTCTCAAAAAAGTCTCCAAATATTGTGTGTCATTTCTATCGGGATTCAACAGAACGCTGTCGTATTGTTGATATGCATTTAAAAATATTAGCTGGCAAACATATAGAAGCAAAATTTTGTAAAGTCAATGCTGAAAAATCACCATTTCTTACGCAACGCCTCCGCATCAAAGTAATTCCCACCATAGCTTTGATTAAGGATAGTAAAACAAAAGATTTTATTGTCGGCTTTAGCGATTTAGGCAATTGTGATGATTTCTCAACTGATATGCTTGAATGGAGAATAGCACAGTCCGGTGCAATTGACTACAAGGGAGATCTAATTACACCACCAGATGTTAAGAAGAAATCATATATCAATCGTCCCAAAAAAACCATACGCGGTGGGTATGATTCAGATGATTCCGATATTGATTTCGATGATTAATGAATTTGGACGGCACTTACTAAATATGTAGTTTAAAAAGAAGCTAGTGTTTAAAACTATTAAAAGGTATTTTGTTTAAATATGTATTTAAATACATTAGTTTTTACTGCCTGACTTTAATTTCTGCAGTTTCCCAAGTGTCTTCTTACTTAAGCTCAAGTTTGAAAGTTATAGACTCAAACTTTGTTTTATTATTGTGCGTAAAAATCGAAATTTATTCTACAAGAATTGTTTGTTAAAAAAACAGGAAAGATACAATTATGATACTCTATTTAATAATTTTTATCATTAACATTCTCTTTATTTTTTAACTTGAAGTATTTTTCGTCTATTTATTGTAAAATTAAAATTACTCATTTTGCTACAAATAATTATTTTTTACAAATATTTTCTATAAAAAGCACAAAATTTAAAAAAAATCTTGAATAGGATTAAAACTGAAAAAGACAATTTTTCCTACATTATAGAGCATAAAACATTATTTATTTAATGCAAAAACTTGATAAATGCATGATTTTTGACATTACAGAGGTAAAATTAAACATACATAGTACATAAACATATTCAACTTTTGTCGCAGTCGAAAAAAGCACATCTATCTGTTGCTATATAGAAAGATAAAAAAAAAATATTTTTATACATACACACACTGTCGTTAAAAAATAATTTATTCAAATTTGTATATCGTTTGCATTGTAATTCGAAATTGCTTTCTTTCGATTTGAATTATTTTAAATTGAATATGTATATGAACAAACATATCGTCGTGCCAATGTTATCTTCACGTATCGCACAAAATCAGACAAAATTAAATAGGACCGCTATGTGTAGTAAATTTTACAGATCTGCCGATCTGCACATCTTATGCGTTTTGAGATATGTATTATAGAAGCGTTTTATTGTATTACCACTATTTGTATGTAATGTTGAAACCTTAAAAAGACTCAATTTCCCCTAACAATTTTTTTGGTGATACGTGAAGATGATTTTGGCACGACGATATGTATGTATGTGTTTATATAACCGCATTTATACCGCGAAGGTAATAAGAATAGATCTAAAAATTTTAATTTAAAAATTAGTGCATACGTAATGCTAAAATAAAATAATTCCTATTTTTATAGTGACAAAGAATCAGCAAATCATAGAAACACATCTATCATTCATAAAAAATAAATAAACTACAAATCTACATGTTTTATCCCGTTCTCTTAATTAATAATATAATCCTAATTTATTTTTTTAATTTTAAAATGTAATGTTTTTTTTAATTAAAATAAAATGCATGTATGTATGTAGGTACGTCTTTTATGTTAAAAAAATATTTGTGTTCTGGAAGTTTATTTGGAGTCTTGAATCGACCGCGTTCTGCTAAGGTTTTTAAAATACCGTACGCCAGTTCAAACAACAATTATCTAAAAGAAAGAACTCCCGTCACAAACCAGCATCAGAGCTGTTACAACAACAACAACAATTATCTAAGATTGGGCATACAATTTCGCCGCTTGTATTTGTCATATCCCTCAGATGTCAAATTCCATTTTTCAGTAAAAATCTGTTATTGCAATAAGGAACTATGAAATAGTACAATAATATTTGCTTATATTGTCATCAGATTTTACTTGTGGGGCGAGTGTCACAAGCTAATTTTACGCAATGTTAGACTTGAGCACTGAACTTGCGTAATTTATTGCCGGCACAGCCAAGGCGAATTCACACCTTGAATTCGCCTTGAGTACAGCCTTTTGCCATGGTTAGTGCAATAATTATCAAGTTTTATGCGTTGATGTGAAGAAACCCTAAAACATAACTACCAGTCTTGTTTTCTTTACGAAGACTGTTAATTACTAGTGCTTTTCTATCAACTCTGTAAAAAAGTTTACCATATTTCCAAAAATTGTTTTCCACTCATGCACAGACAGCGTTGCCAAATGTGCAGATTTATGTTTTTTGCAGGTGGCACGAAATAAGCCCCAAAAAATTTTCAAATTTTTTGTTTGGGGTTTATTTCATTTTTTTGGGGCTTATTTCATTTTTTAAAAATTTGGGGCTTATTTCATAAAATTTTTTGGGGCTTATTTCATTATATTTGGGGCTTATTTCATATCCGTAAAATAGATCTAAAGTCCTTGCGTCCTGCCGTAGGCCGGTTATGCAGAGAATACTTTAAACGCGAAGCCGGTGTTCGATATACCATAGAAGATAAATTCCTTGCGCTGTTTTCAGAGTATTTTTACCCCCCTTCGTAACGCTTTTTACTAATATTTCAGTGCAAAATTTCCAATCCGTAACAAATCTTTAACCCCCCTGGAGCGTTACGTAATATGTGCACAGCCCCTATATACATATGTATATAATTGGCCGAAATACATATATAATTATTGGTTTATTATTTTATTTTCTATAATTACACATATCGTAATGTTAAAAATACTTTTTTATCTCATTCTAATCTAATATTAACGTTTATAAAAGCTATAGGTAGGTATGTGGAATAATTTTAAACCAAATTTATAGCTAATACATATTTTTTAAAAATACATATCAGAATATTTTTTTTTTTTTAATATTTTGCATCAATGAGTAGCATATTGTGCTTGGTACGCGATGCCGGTGTTCGATATACCATAGAGGATAAATTCCTTGCGCCCGGCCGTAGGCCGGTTATGCAGAAAATACTTTGAACGCGAAGCCTGTGTTCGATATACCATAGAGGATAAATTCCTTGCGCACGGCCGTAGGCCGGTTATGCACAGAATGCTTGGAACGCGAAGCCGGTGTTCGATATACCATTGAGGATAAAGTCGTTGCGCCCGGCCGTAGGCCGGTTATGCAGAGAATGCTTGGAACGCGAAGCCGGTGTTCGATATAATATAGAGGATAAAATTCTTGCATTTTATGATTTCTTCTTAAGCTTACATCATAAAGTTAACAAATTTGGGGCTTATTTCATTTTTTTTGGGGTTTATTTCATTTTTTAAAATTTTGGGGCTTATTTCATAAAATTTTTTGGGGATTATTTCATTTTATTTGGGGCTTATTTCGTAAATTTTGTTTGGGGATTATTTCATTTTTTTTGGGTTTATTTCATAAAATTTTTTGGGGCTTATTTCATTTTTCGATTTGGGGCTTATTTCGTGGTGCCTTTTTTGCAGTTGTTCAAAGCATTGAGCAGTTTTAAATTTGGTTTTTTTGTACGTAAAGCAGTTTTTTTATATATAAAATAAATTAAATGAACAATAATTTGTTTGGTTTTTGTTCTATATGCAGTTTTTTCCCTGGAAAATAAGGTTTTTTGTATAAATATGCAGTTTATTTAAAAAAAATATGGCAGCATTGTGCACAGATATTATTATATATATATATGGCAACGCCGTGATTCATGTATGTGATCAAAAGAAAAAAATACTGCTGAACGACGACGAGTTAAATTTGTCAAATTTCACATCGGATTTTCTTTACTACTTAAAGAAAAAATTTCTTGAAAGTAACTTTTAATAGCAAAGTTACGAAAAATAACCAATATATTAATGACTTTGTTGCATTAGTATAATAAACAATTATAAAAACAAAAGTATACGTGTTAAAAAGAAAACAAAACTATAAACGACCGAACATTTTTTATTAATAAAACATGGCGCGTCTGACCTACGTCTACAGAACTGAGGATTTGCAGAGTTATTTAAACGTCGGCCGGAGGCAATTACCAGTCAATGCAGGAGATGAAAATTTAGTGGTAAGATTCCAGACGTCATCAAATACTTGCATATAGTAAACCTATCGTTTGGAGTAGAGCAAAGTTCCAATCGCAATCATTACCCTGTATTGCCCCAACCCCCTTAAATTAAGGTGTATCTAATGCGTTGATTAAACTCAATATTTCGTTGTCGATGTTGCTTCTGCCGTTTTTTATATATTTTTGTTAATACTTTCCGTCTAGAAAAAAAACCTTGGATTCTGACTGTTTACAACAGCGTTTTCAACACTCAAATTATAAAATATGATTATAATAATCTTTTTGTAACACGGTCGTAGAAATATCTACACAAAATAAACTTCAAAATTAACCCAGCGATTTTCATCTTTCTCTAAGCTATTCATAGTGATCATCACATGTAAAATGCTCTCACATTCATACATACATTTAATGATTCTGGTATGAATTTAATGTTACACCCAATTTACACGGTCATTTTTAGTCATATACGCTAAAAACTCAACACTTCAAGAGAAATTAAGCATGCTTAAAAATCATAGTATAAATGCAAGAGGATTTACGAAGAAACTTTCAAAGATAAGATGAAAAAATTTATGAATTTTTAATCACAGTGTAAATCGTATAGATTTACACGGTGATTTTAGTCATGACTAAAAATCATGACATTTTTTTTGGTTGGTGAGCGGGGTAGAGAAGAAAGAGGGGTAGAAAAATGATCACATTTTCTGTTTTCCATGCATTTTCTTGTATTTCCTTTTACTTTTCTTTCGGTTATTGTTATTAAGTTTTATTCTTTTTCTACTTTCAAAGAATATTGAGCGATTATACGCTAAAATCTCAACACTTTAAGAGAAATTACGCTTTATATTCATTTGCTATTATGTACTTAGGAAAACTTTCTTCATTTGATTGGATTTTGTATTCAAGTTTTATATACATACATATGTATGTATTTAAATGTTTACGTACATTATGTTTTATCTTGTTCCAGTATCGGTTATTGTTGACCACCTGAAAATGAAACAGGTTCGGTTTTTCATGTCAGAAAGTTACAAATATACAGAGCTTTAAATATTTTAACAATCGGCATTAAATAAATTATTTTCACTATGTTAGGCAGATAAATTTAATAAAAGTGTTAAAGTAGGAAGTCAGTAGTTGTAAAAATAGTTTTAATGGTTATACATATTTTAACTTATTTGAAGTTTGTGTTTTATTACATAGCCTGTTTGTTTTTATTACTATAAATATTGAAGTATTTTAACTGATTTATGATAATATAACTGAAACATTGATTTCCAAAAATGTGTGCATATGGGGCTGTGCACATATTACGTAACGCTGTTTTCAGAGTATTTTTACCCCCCTTCGTAACGCTTTTTACTAATATTTCAGTGCAAAATTTCCAATCCGTAACAAATCTTTAACCCCCCTGGAGCGTTACGTAATATGTGCACAGCCCCTATATACATATGTATATAATTGGCCGAAATACATATATAATAATTGGTTTATTATTTTATTTTCTATAATTACACATATCGTAATGTTAAAAATACTTTTTTATCTCATTCTAATCTAATATTAACGTTTATAAAAGCTATAGGTAGGTATGTGGAATAATTTTAAACCAACTTTATAGCTAATACATATTTTTTAAAAATACATATCAGAATATTTTTTTTTTTAATATTTTGCATCAATGAGTAGCATATTATACAGATTCCATTCTTTGTAAAGTAATGATCGCAGATTTGCAGTTGTTGCAATTCTCTGAAGTCTACAGTTTTGTTAATTTTCTATGGTTCAACTTCTCTAAGGGGCTGTGCACATATTACGTAACGCTGTTTTCAGAGATTTTAAATTTGTTCACAGTTTTTCTTAAACAAAGACAAGAAAAAGTAAATGACTGTATTTGCTATTAATCGTCTACTATATTCTTGGCCAGCTGTTAAAAGATATTTCCTTCGAAAAGATTAAAAAGAATTGCTGAAAAATTCGCTGAGAATTCATAGGTGATGGAATTTCTACTTAAGAAGTAGATACATACAAATAATGCAAAATTGAAGGTCTGTCGGGGGCATATTTATTTACATTTGTATTCAAAATGTTATGTATGAGGTTCACAGTGCTACATTAACTTTAGAAAGCGACTCATGTACAATTGCAGAACTACACGCAGTAATGAACAATTGAAAGAACCACATTCAAAGCCGAATAAATGATGGTTTTTATGGAATTAAACTAGCTGCAATAATGGAAACACTTTCCCCTGATGAAGCAATTATTTTCAATATTAATAAGAATAAATCTTGATGAAGATTCCACGTGTTTGCAAAAATTTTTTTCAACACCTGATGGAACAGAATTAGTTAATTATGTACCTAAAATATACCTATGTATGTACATACATAAGTATGTATTTGGAACAATGCGTAGATTATAATTTTTGTTTTTTTTTCTTTTATATGTACGTTAAAATGCTGAAACTGTTGAATTTAGTTTTAATTTTTTTTTCTTAATGTTGTTGATGTAATTATTTGCACTTTTTTTAAATTAAGATATTCGTATTCGCTAAATTCAAGCGAATATTTCTCGAACAATTTGCACATATTTCCCACAAAAAAATACATCAAGTTTAAAAAAGTACACAAAATGTAAAAAAATATATTAATTTTTAATTATTTTTATTAGATGAAAACTTTGCCATCTAAGAAAATATGATCTCCCAAACAGCATTGAATTACTAACTAAAAGCGCAAACAGGGTAACAAAAACTAAGTCTGAAAGTTTTTAAGCAAAATAATTTAAAAATGGTCAATAGAGGTCTTCAAATTCGGCACCGCAATGTAATAATTTTAAATACCTAAAGTAGTGTGACATTTTTTTTTCAATATATTGTTACTGACACGAAGGTATTTTTCCAATTAATTTTAATTATTAAGTGGCAACAAATTTTAAAACTAATATTCGTATTCGCGAATACTAAAAAGTGATAATCGTAACATCACTAATAGTTTATATACATATACAAAATCACAAAGTAAATTAATTGTAGTATGCAATAATAAATACATATATTAATTATTTTTGTAGATGCTTATGGATTTAAATAGCAAGGGCTTGTGCATAGATAGTCCCCATATCCGCGGTAAAGAACTTGACGAATTCACACGAAAATTTAACCTGCTGACAACCGAGGAACTATGTACATCTTTGGAAATAAATAGTAGCACGTTTGTGTCGGTTCTGAATCAATGTGTTCAATGTGTTGGTTGTAGGCGCCGAGTTGAACGATTGTTTTATCAACTGATTATTTCCGGCCAGCCAACTCTAGATCCATTGGTACTAAAAAATTCAGGAGTATTGACTATAACCGAAGATAAAATGAAAACACCACAAGCCTTGGGAACCCTGCTGTATCGACATCATGAAATTTTGAACAACTTATTGGAAAATAAACTGCGCAACAAGACACGTTGTGTGTTGCATTCTTTAGATGCATTTCGCTCTAAACCATTTTCCGAAACGTGGCGCGAAGTTTGGTCATCCATGAAGCATAATTGTCGTGATGAATTGGCCGTTATAGAAACGAAAGAACTGCATGAAGTTCTGGAAAACTATTTAAAAAAACACAAGTTTTGCAATGGCTGTCGTACAAAGGTTTGTAACATGAAAGTTGAAAATTCAAGTTTAAATTAAACATGTTCGATGTCATTTAGATCGAAAAGGCTTACAAAATCTTAGTTGGAGAGACGACAACGAAAGAAAAAGGCTATGTAGCTGCACTATACGCCAATATTAAAAAATGTCATCCCGTAAAGCATATTCATGTTTTCACAAATAAAATCGACTTTCTCGACGCTCTTATTCGGCGCGCGGAACCAGAAGTAAATGGAAGGTAAATTTTACAAACATATATATGTACAATTTTACAAGTAAAAATCAAAATTTTTGTATTTTTACTTAAGCTATTCTAAATTGCGTGAACGTCATGCGAAAACGTTAGAAATTGCGCAGGAAGAGGTACTTACCTGTGTCGGTATGATTATGTATGAACGTCTTCGACGCGTTTACGTAAGTTTAAGAGAAGAAGAACGTGCCTGTCAAGTTTTAGCCGCTGTAGGTGTTCACGCATTGTGTCGTAGCTTCGACATGTCTGTAGAAAAAAAGCAGGGCATCAGCAATTTAGAACTTTTATACCAAGAGATTAGCCGTGCTGAAAAAGCCAAAGAACACAAGCGTGAACAAAAAAAATTAAAGAAAAAGAAGAAAAAGAATGAAAAGAAAAACTCTCATCGCATGTGCGATCATAATAACGATGCCGATTCAGTTGGGCCCGACAACGATAACCAATATGAGCAAGAAGGCGGCAACACTGAAGATGATGAGGAACTAGAAATAGCAGATCGTAAAAATGTAGCATTAGATGTGTGCGAAATCAAGGTTGCAGACTTTAAAACTAATGTTGAAGAGAGAGACGTTAAAAGGAAAGTTATTACTGTTGCCCAGAAAGATTTTGATGAAGATGCTGGTGTTGAATGTGATCATCTAGACGAAAATAATCATGTTTGTGAAACAGACGACTGCTACAATGTTGGTGATGAACAACAATCGCAGCCAACAACATCTGCTCAACAGCAGAAACAGCTTCACAAAAAGAGGAAGCAAAAGACAAAACAGAAACTAAAAACACCTCGAAAGAAAACCGTCTCTTCTGTTAACAACATCAAAAAGAAAGATAAAATTAAACCAAAATCTTTCGAAAATGTAGATGAAGTTCCTAAAACTTCTGTAAAATCTAATAATATGAGCACGACCTCAACTGGGAATGCCGTTATTGGCTCAACAGTCACAACTAAATGCGATGATTGTCATTCACCTCAGTCGGATTGTCCGTGTGAAAGTGATATTAAGGATTCAGGTTACGGAAGCGAACCTGTATCCCAAGGAAATTCACGAACATCTAGCGTTGTCTCCTCACCCGAAGATACTTCTGAAGGATCAGAGGTTTCTTGTTCGGACGGCTTTTGTAATCATGAGCCAATTGAAGGAAGTAGTCTATTGGCAGACTTAGATGATCATTATGATGATAAAAATATTTTTTATCATTATAATTATGATCAGTCGTTTGAATTGAGTTTTGGCTTAAATTCATGTAATTTCTTCCATCAACATCAAATAAACTCTTTGAGTCTACAACAAATGTTGGTAAGTATTTTTTTCTTTCTCCTTTTTTTGAAACTTTAATTTTCTCATTAATATGACTCTACTCAAATGATCTCCCAGGGGGCACCTTAGTACATCTTGGTGATATCCACATCATGATGCAGTGCTTTCTAGGGAAAAGTGTTATTAGCTTTACCAGATATTATCTTTGCCCAATTACCAATAAAACTTATATGATACTACATATAATATATAAAAGGAAGTAGGGTATCCTATGTTAGTCTGGTGGAAGGTGAAAAGGCACCTAAGGCATGCATAAGACCTTAACTTAGAAAGTTAATATCTGGTACCACGGGTGCCGGTAAGCTCCACTTACGAGTGTACTGGGGTGTAGAGAAGTGCGTGCTCTATCCTCTTGGGGTGTGAATACTGACATAGTCCATCTCTTTGAGGATGGATATGCTGTTGGGCATCGCCCTTCCACCGATGGAGACATGATTCCATGACCGATTTTATTTAAAAGCAATTTATTTGAATTCCCGCACAAAAACATGATCTCGAATGTGAATGTCATACATGTTTTACCCAAATCGAACCAGTTCATCACTTGAACCCATGATTCATCTCTATTTTTGTCATGATATTTATTGCTAGGCAAATTCATAGATATTTGAATTAAAGTAATTTAAAAAGCACGGATTTCGAAATTTTCTTCAACGATTATATTTTGAACGTATAATTAATTTTAAGTGCCTGTTCGCCGACATTTGAAACAAAAACATAAAACGTCTTCGATATCGGCGAACAGGCACTAAATCAAAATTGTCTGGAAGAATTGTGCTTTTGTACTTTTATAATATTACTAGCTTATCCCGGTGTGCTTCGCTACCCGCCTCGTTATAAAATAAAATTAAAAGTATTTATATATTCTATTGTGAAAATTTAATGACGATCGTTCCAGTAGTTAAGACTATATTACGATTTTTAATTTTCCTAAAAAGGGGCATGGTTCCACCCACTTTTTTCCTGGTACGTATTCCAAATTATGCCAATACCATATGTACCAAGTATCATCGACGTAGGTCAAAAAATGCCCAAAATATGGCGATTTAAATTTTTGGGTTATATGGGCGGTGCCACGCCTCTTTTTCCAATCAATACTTCATATAGACTATTATTCCTTCCAGAGTCACAGTAACATGCTGTGAAAATTTCAGGAAGATCGGTCCAAGGGTTTGGTTTTCCTAAAAAGGGGCGTGGTCCCACCCACTTCTCTCTTGGTACGTATTCCAAATTATGCCAATACCATATGTACCAAATATCATCGAGGTAGGTAAAAAAATGGCCAAAATATGGCGATTTAAATTTTTGGGTTATATGGGCGGTGCCACGCCTCTTTGTCCAATCAAAATTTCATATAGCCTATAATTCATCCGAGAGTTCTAGTTAAATACTGTGAAAATTTCAGGAAGATCGGTCCAAGGGTTTGGCCTCCTATAAGGAACAAACAAACACACAAACAAACAAACACACATTCGGTTTTATATATTAAGATTGTGTTTTGTCTGTTTTTTCCAATTCAAAGTTTTTATATAGAAACCAACAATAACAAATTTAATTTTTTTAATTAATTAGTGATTTTTTTAAATACAATATTATTAAAATAACACATCCGCAACCATCATATCTTTCGGACGAATAAATCAATGATAATAAAAATTTGAGCAATGAACTTTTTTATGGTTAAGGGCTGTTTCGAAATCCGATTTGATTGTAACGGTGACTTAAAATTCATTTAAAAAAAATAATTGATATGTCGTCAGCTTATTATCTATTAGTTTGGCGCATATTCCACAAACTCGGAATGGAGAAAAACGACATATATATTATATTATATATATATATATATATATATATATATATATATTTTATATTTTCACCACTGCTACCGGCATACGTTCTGACAAAAAATGTAAATTTTTATGAACTTTCATGCATTTAATCCAAAGTTAGTATCCTGTTTCTGAAAATGAAAAATCTTATTTTGTGCTGCATATCAAACTTGTTTTCAAACTCTGCTTTTTTTTTTGCCGCATATCCATAGAAACAGATGTATAATTTTTAGTAGAAACGAAGAATGAGCGTGCATATCAATGGAAAAGATATTAAAAATGAAATAAAACATCTAGGTGCGGAAATTTGGTATTCTAATTTAATTAATTTTATGTGAGCACGCACTTTGTACAGATTATCGTCTGGAGAAACGCGCTTAACATGTTTTCCCGTTTTTCTTGCAAGTGGAACTCCCGCTTTAGCGTCATTGAAATGTTCGAAGCAATAATCACACATATTCCAAAATGATTTTTGGATCTGCTTGCGGTCTTCAAGGGAGAAAATATTCATACATTTCAGGAAGCAATTATAGCATGGGGATTTTAAAACTCTTCCTGGTACTTCTTTTTTATTTATGGAAACGTAAGGTTTGCCAGATTCTCGTAGCCGCTTTCTTAATTTTTTTGTCTTTTCTTTGATTTTTTGGGTACTTTGTAGCGCAAAACAAAACTTTTTTTTTTACATTTTATATGAAAGATATGCTGTATACGCCAAATAGTGACTTGTAAAGCAAACCAAAACTTGTGGATATGATATTTCAGAAACCCTAGACAGTTTCGTGAAACAGATTTTGGATTCAGAAAGAGGACATTTAAAATATATATATCCCATACCTAACTTAATTTTTTTTAAATGGTCGGTGCGTTAAACCTATAATAAGCTGACGATGTATTATTTCGAATTAAGTTTCAGAGTTTTTGCCCTCTTATCTAGCTGGATACCATCGACTAAGAATTTCATTATGATATATTTCATTCGATATCGAATGTCGGAATACAACAATTAAAAATTTTAATACCTGATATCGGATGTACAGATGACATTTCCTGATGTTTTTTATCACTAAAAAATCTGTACAGCTACAATTTTTGAGTACTGTTGTATTGAGAACATAAACTCGTATTTAGTACAGAGTAGATTTTCTTTATTACAAATATTTTTCTCTTTTGCTTAAGTTATCATAACGTCGACACTTATTATATTTTATGTTTTAGAATGACGTCGACGGTGATGAAGAAGAAAACTGTAACATTCCTCAAGAAGTGGTCTTAGAATATCAGTGCCAACGCGAAAAAGTTCAGCAACAGCGTTTACAACTACGTGAAACATTGCGTGAAAATTTTGAACGTCTATGTCTGGAAAAACGACGCTTGGTGGCTACAACTGCTATCAATGATAAATTGTAAAAATAAAAAAAAAATAAATATAATTTTGGCCAGCCTGACAAACTTAAAAGAATGTAATGAGATTTGTATGTGGCCAAAAATCCTTTTTAACGGAGAAAGAAGAAGTTATGTGTAAGTGAAAGTGTAATAGATGAAGAGCGTTCTTATAAAAACTACTCTACCCTTCCTTTCCCATATACAACCACATCAATTCATTCATTCAAATTTAAATATCAAATGTGTTTTTTGGGTAATGTTAAAAATCATACCTTTTGTTTGGATAAAAAAATCATACATACTTACATATGTATTTATGAATTGATTGATTGTTTTCTTTTTATGTTAAAAAATATATACAAAACGAAAGAAAAATTATTTTAAAAAATCTGCTGCTGTTTTATTTTCATACATGCGTTTTAAGTGGAAAAATAATAATTTAACAGACTTCTTTCTAGCAATTCTTACACTCTTCGTGAAAAGGCTCTAATGTTCTTAAATCGCGCCAAGTGGGTGGTAAACCATTTGATACATATTTGCCACATCTTTTACAAGGTTCTAAAAACAATTTACTGTAACTATTCAGCCAGGTCTGTAAACAAAATAAAACGTAAGAAATATATTAAAAAAATTCCAAGTAATAAAAATGAAGTCACAAAATGTACCATATAACTTTTAACGGCTAATTCGGGCAATGTTGGCGAAAAGAAGTGTAACATGGCTGAATGCGTATGCTCCTGCACTTTGCGAAATACTTCATAACGCGATTCTGTCCAAAGGTCCTCTATTTCCAATGGTTCATCGTAACCCTTTACTGTTACCCATTCAATTAAGACGCCTTTGCATATTATTGCCGCTTTTAAAACATGACTTATTGTGGCCTTTATGTGTTAAATATAATAAAGTAATTAGATTTATTTTATAGCAATGTGTAATAACTTACGATGACTACTGCATTAGAACTAAATGGACGACATACTTTGTAGGTAGTATTCGTATGAGTAATTTCAGTATTGAAAAGATTATCAATGAATCTAAAATTAAACGTATTAAAGATTTAATTACTTTTAGTATATTTATTGAAGAATATCAAATTAATTGTGATTTCAATACATTTCACTCAAATACAGCTCGTCCCAAAAATTATAATAATATTTATTTATTTAGCAAAATTTGCTATTTAAAAACAAAGAAGTTTACAATAATTTTTTACAATTTGTATATGGATTTAAAAAATTTCTCAAACGTACATATGCTATAATTTTACGCTTAAACACATAAAAATTATTTTCATTTTCATTGATAGTCATTGTAAATTATTTAACATGTATGTTACGTGAGTCAGACCATGGCATCTTAATATACATCTCATGCCTTTATTTTATAATTTTTGCATTCTGCTCTTCATTTGTTGACTTCCAAGAAACAGTAATGTAAAACAATATTCGAAATGCGGTTTTATAATCTAATATATAAGATTCTTGTGTCACGATGTTTGTTATCGAACTCCTCCAAAACGTCTCGACCGATTTTAATGAAATTTTTTATGCATATTTCGTAGGTATGCGAATATGTCCTAAGGTATATTTTAAATCGCTAGGAGCACGAGGAAGGGAGGGAGGGGGCAATTTCTGTATTTCCGAAACGGCTTGACCGATTCTTATGAAATTGTTTATGCATAATCAGTAAGTCTGAGAATCGGCTACTATCTATTTTTCAAACCGTTAGGGGCATGAGGACGGGAGGGAGGGGGCAATTTCTGTATTTCCGAAACGGCTTGACCGATTCTTATGCATAATCAGTAAGTCTGAGAATCGGCTACTATCTGTTCGTCAAACCACTTGGGGCCCGAGGACGGGAGGGAGGGGGCAATTTCTGTATTTCCGAAACTATTAACCCAACAGATGCCGCTATGTCGGCCTGATAATTATTTTTGTTGTTGAATGACAGATGGCGCTATGTCCGCCTCATGCAGGAGAATCGTCGTCGTTCGTATTTCAAACAGAACAAAATTATTGTTTGGTATTTTTTTCATCGGCGGTCATCATCACACACTTACAATACATTCGCTATTTTTTATATAACACCCAAAACATGCACTATAAATATTTTGTATGGCAAAACAACGTTTGCCGGGTCGGCTAGTAGTATTATATATTTTAAATTTTATTTATTTGTTGCGGGTTAGCAATATCTAAATATAAAAATAAAATAATGTAGTATTATATACTCTTATACATGTTATTGTAGACACTCTGTTTCGAATTCGCTCAATTGTCCATCTTTACAATTTTCGTAAAGTGGATACTAATTTAGAGGAATATCAACTATTTAACCAGTTTTCAATAGAAATAGAACGCTGATGAGAGGTGTAGCGGCCTTGAAATCAGTACTGATACGTTCTGCTAAAAACTGATTGGATATACTTAAATAATAATATTTTTCAACATAAAAAAACTCATAGTAATTTTGAATTTTCATTAATTCAATAAAACTGAACTTGAGCCTGATAATATTACTTTTCATATATACATCAATATAAGTTCCAATAATAATTACGTTTATTCGTAATAATAATAATATAAAAATATTAATTCCACTTGGGCACGAGCTATATAAATACCCTAATAATTTCCCTAATATGGAGTAAAAACAACAAAAACGGTAAATTACAACGTAGAATAGATTATTAGTAATTTCCAAACAGTGATGAGGGAATTTCGTACTAACCAGCACTGTTTCAAGGTAGAATAAAAAATGAATTAAAAATTAATTCTCATATTGTGACATACATACATACATATGGGTATATCCACCGAAATTGTCCCGTTCGACATCTAGAAATAAAGCTTATTTCTACACAACAGAATTTATATTTAACTAGCTTATCCCGGTGTGCTTCGCTACCCCCTCGTTATAAAATAAAATTAAAAGTATTTATATTAAAATTGTGTAAATTTTGTTCAGCTCTACCGGAATTTGGCAATTTGTGGGCACATTTATTTTTGTCACTCATTTGGACCAATGGGAAATTAAAGTCAAGGATCCATACTTATAGACTATGTAAGTCCGATTTCTCAATTGTATTTGAGAATTTTTCTATAAAATTTTAAAGATTAAAATTGTGTAAATTTTGTTCAGCTCTACGTGAATTTGGCCATTTGTGGACACATTTATGTTTGTCACTCATTTGGACCAATGGGAAATTAAAGCCAAGGATCCATACTTATAGACTATCCAAGTCCGATTTCTCAATTGTATTTGAGAATTTTTCTATAAAATTTTAAAGATTAAAATTGTGTAAATTTTGTTCAGCTCTACGGGAATTTGGCTATTTGTGGGCACATTTATGTTTGTCATTCATTTGGACCAATGGGAAATTAAAGCCAAGGATCCATACTTATAGACTATGTAAGTCCGATTTCTCAATTGTATTTGAGAATTTTTCTATAAAATTTTAAAGATTAAAATTGTGTAAATTTTGTTCAGCTCTACGTGAATTTGGCTATTTGTGGGCACATTTAAGTTTGTCACTCATTTGGACCAATGGGAAATTAAAGCCAAGGATCCATACTTATAGACTATGTAAGTCCGATTTCTCAATTGTATTTGAGAATTTTTCTAAAAAATTTGTTTGTCACTCATTGGGACCAATGGGAAATTAAAGCCAAGGATCCATACTTATAGACTATGAAAGTCCAATTTCTCAATTGTATTTGAGAATTTTTCTGTAACATTTGTTTGTCACTCATTTGGACCAATGGGAAATTAAAGCCAAGGATCCATACTTATAGACTATGTAAGTCGGATTTCTCAATTGTATTTGAGAATTTTTCTGTAACATTTGTTTGTCACTCATTTGGACCAATGGGAAATTAAAGCCAAGGATCCATACTTATAGACTATGTAAGTCCGATTTCTCAATTGTATTTGAGAATTTTTCTATAAAATTTTAAAGATTAAAATTGTTTAAATTTTGTTCAGCTCTACGTGAATTTGGCTATTTGTGGGCACATTTAAGTTTGTCACTCATTTGGACCAATGGGAAATTAAAGCCAAGGATCCATACTTATAGACTATGTAAGTCCGATTTCTCAATTGTATTTGAGAATTTTTCTATAAAATTTTAAAGATTAAAATTGTTTAAATTTTGTTCAGCTCTACGTGAATTTGGCTATTTGTGGGCACATTTAAGTTTGTCACTCATTTGGACCAATGGGAAATTAAAGCCAAGGATCCATACTTATAGACTATGTAAGTCCGATTTCTCAATTGTATTTGAGAATTTTTCTAAAAAATTTGTTTGTCACTCATTGGGACCAATGGGAAATTAAAGCCAAGGATCCATACTTATAGACTATGTAAGTCCAATTTCTCAATTGTATTTGAGAATTTTTCTGTAACATTTGTTTGTCACTCATTTGGACCAATGGGAAATTTAAGCCAAGGATCCATTCTTATAGACTATGTAAGTCCGATTTCTCAATTGTATTTGAGAATTTTTCTAAAAAATTTGTTTGTCACTCATTGGGACCAATGGGAAATTAAAGCCAAGGATCCATACTTATAGACTATGTAAGTCCGATTTCTCAATTGTATTTGGGAATTTTTCTGTAACATTTGTTTGTCACTCATTTGGACCAATGGGAAATTAAAGCCAAGGATCCATACTTATAGACTATGTAAGTCCGATTTCTCAATTGTATTTGAGAATTTTTCTATAAAATTTTAAAGATTAAAATTGTGTAAATTTTGTTCAGCTCTACGTGAATTTGGCTATTTGTGGGCACATTTAAGTTTGTCACTCATTTGGACCAATGGGAAATTAAAGCCAAGGATCCATACTTTTAGACTATGTAAGTCCGATTTCTCAATTGTATTTGAGAATTTTTCTAAAAAATTTGTTTGTCACTCATTGGGACCAATGGGAAATTAAAGCCAAGGATCCATACTTATAGACTATGTAAGTCCGATTTCTCAATTGTATTTGAGAATTTTTCTAAAAAATTTGTTTGTCACTCATTGGGACCAATGGGAAATTAAAGCCAATGATCCATACTTATAGACTATGTAAGTCCGATTTCTCAATTGTATTTGAGAATTTTTCTAAAAAATTTGTTTGTCACTCATTGGGACCAATGGGAAATTAAAGCCAAGGATCCATACTTATAGACTATGTAAGTCCAATTTCTCAATTGTATTTGAGAATTTTTCTATAAAATTTTAAAGATTAAAATTGTGTAAATTTTGTTCAGCTCTACGTGAATTTGGCTATTTGTGGGCACATTTATGTTTGTCACTCATTTGGACCAATGGGAAATTAAAGCCAAGGATCCATACTTATAGACTATGTAAGTCCGATTTCTCAATTGTATTTGAGAATTTTTCTAAAAAATTTGTTTGTCACTCATTGGGACCAATGGGAAATTAAAGCCAAGGATCCATACTTATAGACTATGTAAGTCCGATTTCTCAATTGTATTTGAGAATTTTTCTATAAAATTTTAAAGATTAAAATTGTGTAAATTTTGTTCAGCTCTACGTGAATTTGGCTATTTGTGGGCACATTTATGTTTGTCACTCATTTGGACCAATGGGAAATTAAAGCCAAGGATCCATACTTATAGACTATGTAAGTCCGATTTCTCAATTGTATTTGAGAATTTTTCTATAAAATTTGTTTGTCACTCATTGGGACCAATGGGAAATTAAAGCCAAGGATCCATACTTATAGACTATGTAAGTCCGATTTCTCAATTGTATTTGAGAATTTTTCTAAAAAATTTGTTTGTCACTCATTGGGACCAATGGGAAATTAAAGCCAAGGATCCATACTTATAGACTATGTAAGTCCGATTTCTCAATTGTATTTGAGAATTTTTCTAAAAAATTTGTTTGTCACTCATTGGGACCAATGGGAAATTAAAGCCAAGGATCCATACTTATAGACTATGTAAGTCCAATTTCTCAATTGTATTTGAGAATTTTTCTAAAAAATTTGTTTGTCACTCATTGGGACCAATGGGAAATTAAAGCCAAGGATCCATACTTATAGACTATGTAAGTCCGATTTCTCAATTGTATTTGAGAATTTTTCTAAAAAATTTGTTTGTCACTCATTGGGACCAATGGGAAATTAAAGCCAAGGATCCATACTTATAGACTATGTAAGTCCGATTTCTCAATTGTATTTGAGAATTTTTCTAAAAAATTTGTTTGTCACTCATTGGGACCAATGGGAAATTAAAGCCAAGGATCCATACTTATAGACTATGTAAGTCCAATTTCTCAATTGTATTTGAGAATTTTTCTATAAAATTTTAAAGATTAAAATTGTGTAAATTTTGTTCAGCTCTACGTGAATTTGGCTATTTGTGGGCACATTTATGTTTGTCACTCATTTGGACCAATGGGAAATTAAAGCCAAGGATCCATACTTATAGACTATGTAAGTCCAATTTCTCAATTGTATTTGAGAATTTTTCTATAAAATTGTAAAGATTAAAATTGTGTAAATTTTGTTCAGCTCTACGTGAATTTGGCTATTTGAGGGCACATTTAAGTTTGTCACTCATTTGGACCAATGGGAAATTAAAGCCAATGATCCATACTTATAGACTATGTAAGTCCGATTTCTCAATTGTATTTGAGAATTTTTCTATAAAATTTTAAAGATTAAAATTGTGTAAATTTTGTTCAGCTCTACGGGAATTTGGCTATTTGTGGGCACATTTATGTTTGTCACTCATTTGGACCAATGGGAAATTAAAGCCAATGATCCATACTTATAGACTATGTAAGTCCGATTTCTCAATTGTATTTGAGAATTTTTCTGTAACATTTGTTTGTCACTCATTTGGACCAATGGGAAATTAAAGCCAAGGATCCATACTTATAGACTATGTAAGTCCGATTTCTCAATTGTATTTGAGAATTTTTCTATAAAATTTTAAAGATTAAAATTGTGTAAATTTTGTTCAGCTCTACGTGAATTTGGCTATTTGTGGGCACATTTAAGTTTGTCACTCATTTGGACCAATGGGAAATTAAAGCCAAGGATCCATACTTATAGACTATGTAAGTCCGATTTCTCAATTGTATTTGAGAATTTTTCTAAAAAATTTGTTAGTCACTCATTGGGACCAATGGGAAATTAAAGCCAAGGATCCATACTTATAGACTATGTAAGTCCAATTTCTCAATTGTATTTGAGAATTTTTCTGTAACATTTGTTTGTCACTCATTTGGACCAATGGGAAATTTAAGCCAAGGATCCATTCTTATAGACTATGTAAGTCCGATTTCTCAATTGTATTTGAGAATTTTTCTATAAAATTTTAAAGATTAAAATTGTGTAAATTTTGTTCAGCTCTACGTGAATTTGGCTATTTGTGGGCACATTTAAGTTTGTCACTCATTTGGACCAATGGGAAATTAAAGCCAAGGATCCATACTTATAGACTATGTAAGTCCGATTTCTCAATTGTATTTGAGAATTTTTCTAAAAAATTTGTTTGTCACTCATTGGGACCAATGGGTAATTAAAGCCAAGGATCCATACTTATAGACTATGTAAGTCCAATTTCTCAATTGTATTTGAGAATTTTTCTATAAAATTTTAAAGATTAAAATTGTGTAAATTTTGTTCAGCTCTACGTGAATTTGGCTATTTGTGGGCACATTTAAGTTTGTCACTCATTTGGACCAATGGGAAATTAAAGCCAAGGATCCATACTTATAGACTATGTAAGTCCGATTTCTCAATTGTATTTGAGAATTTTTCTAAAAAATTTGTTTGTCACTCATTGGGACCAATGGGAAATTAAAGCCAAGGATCCATACTTATAGACTATGTAAGTCCAATTTCTCAATTGTATTTGAGAATTTTTCTATAAAATTTTAAAGATTAAAATTGTGTAAATTTTGTTCAGCTCTACGTGAATTTGGCTATTTGTGGGCACATTTAAGTTTGGCACTCATTAGGACCAATGGGAAATTTAAGCCAAGGATCCATTCTTATAGACTACTTAAGTCCGATTTCTCAATTGTATTTGAGAATTTTTCTATAACATTTGTTTGTCAATCATTTGGACCAATGGGAAATTAAAGCCAAGGATCCATACTTATAGACTATGTTAGTCCGATTTCTCAATTGTATTTGAGAATTTTTCTAAAAAATTTGTTTGTCACTCATTGGGACCAATGGGAAATTAAAGCCAAGGATCCATACTTATAGACTATGTAAGTCCGATTTCTCAATTGTATTTGAGAATTTTTCTAAAAAATTTGTTTGTCACTCATTGGGACCAATGGGAAATTAAAGCCAAGGATCCATACTTATAGACTATGTAAGTCCAATTTCTCAATTGTATTTGAGAATTTTTCTATAAAATTTTAAAGATTAAAATTGTGTAAATTTTGTTCAGCTCTACGTGAATTTGGCTATTTGTGGGCACATTTATGTTTGTCACTCATTTGGACCAATGGGAAATTAAAGCCAATGATCCATACTTATAGACTATGTAAGTCCGATTTCTCAATTGTATTTGGGAATTTTTCTGTAACATTTGTTTGTCACTCATTTGGACCAATGGGAAATTAAAGCCAAGGATCCATACTTATAGACTATGTAAGTCCGATTTCTCAATTGTATTTGAGAATTTTTCTATAAAATTTTAAAGATTAAAATTGTGTAAATTTTGTTCAGCTCTACGTGAATTTGGCTATTTGTGGGCACATTTAAGTTTGTCACTCATTTGGACCAATGGGAAATTAAAGCCAAGGATCCATACTTTTAGACTATGTAAGTCCGATTTCTCAATTGTATTTGAGAATTTTTCTAAAAAATTTGTTTGTCACTCATTGGGACCAATGGGAAATTAAAGCCAAGGATCCATACTTATAGACTATGTAAGTCCGATTTCTCAATTGTATTTGAGAATTTTTCTAAAAAATTTGTTTGTCACTCATTGGGACCAATGGGAAATTAAAGCCAATGATCCATACTTATAGACTATGTAAGTCCGATTTCTCAATTGTATTTGAGAATTTTTCTAAAAAATTTGTTTGTCACTCATTGGGACCAATGGGAAATTAAAGCCAAGGATCCATACTTATAGACTATGTAAGTCCAATTTCTCAATTGTATTTGAGAATTTTTCTATAAAATTTTAAAGATTAAAATTGTGTAAATTTTGTTCAGCTCTACGTGAATTTGGCTATTTGTGGGCACATTTATGTTTGTCACTCATTTGGACCAATGGGAAATTAAAGCCAAGGATCCATACTTATAGACTATGTAAGTCCGATTTCTCAATTGTATTTGAGAATTTTTCTAAAAAATTTGTTTGTCACTCATTGGGACCAATGGGAAATTAAAGCCAAGGATCCATACTTATAGACTATGTAAGTCCGATTTCTCAATTGTATTTGAGAATTTTTCTATAAAATTTTAAAGATTAAAATTGTGTAAATTTTGTTCAGCTCTACGTGAATTTGGCTATTTGTGGGCACATTTATGTTTGTCACTCATTTGGACCAATGGGAAATTAAAGCCAAGGATCCATACTTATAGACTATGTAAGTCCGATTTCTCAATTGTATTTGAGAATTTTTCTATAAAATTTGTTTGTCACTCATTGGGACCAATGGGAAATTAAAGCCAAGGATCCATACTTATAGACTATGTAAGTCCGATTTCTCAATTGTATTTGAGAATTTTTCTAAAAAATTTGTTTGTCACTCATTGGGACCAATGGGAAATTAAAGCCAAGGATCCATACTTATAGACTATGTAAGTCCGATTTCTCAATTGTATTTGAGAATTTTTCTAAAAAATTTGTTTGTCACTCATTGGGACCAATGGGAAATTAAAGCCAAGGATCCATACTTATAGACTATGTAAGTCCAATTTCTCAATTGTATTTGAGAATTTTTCTAAAAAATTTGTTTGTCACTCATTGGGACCAATGGGAAATTAAAGCCAAGGATCCATACTTATAGACTATGTAAGTCCGATTTCTCAATTGTATTTGAGAATTTTTCTAAAAAATTTGTTTGTCACTCATTGGGACCAATGGGAAATTAAAGCCAAGGATCCATACTTATAGACTATGTAAGTCCGATTTCTCAATTGTATTTGAGAATTTTTCTAAAAAATTTGTTTGTCACTCATTGGGACCAATGGGAAATTAAAGCCAAGGATCCATACTTATAGACTATGTAAGTCCAATTTCTCAATTGTATTTGAGAATTTTTCTATAAAATTTTAAAGATTAAAATTGTGTAAATTTTGTTCAGCTCTACGTGAATTTGGCTATTTGTGGGCACATTTATGTTTGTCACTCATTTGGACCAATGGGAAATTAAAGCCAAGGATCCATACTTATAGACTATGTAAGTCCAATTTCTCAATTGTATTTGAGAATTTTTCTATAAAATTGTAAAGATTAAAATTGTGTAAATTTTGTTCAGCTCTACGTGAATTTGGCTATTTGAGGGCACATTTAAGTTTGTCACTCATTTGGACCAATGGGAAATTAAAGCCAATGATCCATACTTATAGACTATGTAAGTCCGATTTCTCAATTGTATTTGAGAATTTTTCTATAAAATTTTAAAGATTAAAATTGTGTAAATTTTGTTCAGCTCTACGGGAATTTGGCTATTTGTGGGCACATTTATGTTTGTCACTCATTTGGACCAATGGGAAATTAAAGCCAATGATCCATACTTATAGACTATGTAAGTCCGATTTCTCAATTGTATTTGAGAATTTTTCTGTAACATTTGTTTGTCACTCATTTGGACCAATGGGAAATTAAAGCCAAGGATCCATACTTATAGACTATGTAAGTCCGATTTCTCAATTGTATTTGAGAATTTTTCTATAAAATTTTAAAGATTAAAATTGTGTAAATTTTGTTCAGCTCTACGTGAATTTGGCTATTTGTGGGCACATTTAAGTTTGTCACTCATTTGGACCAATGGGAAATTAAAGCCAAGGATCCATACTTATAGACTATGTAAGTCCGATTTCTCAATTGTATTTGAGAATTTTTCTAAAAAATTTGTTAGTCACTCATTGGGACCAATGGGAAATTAAAGCCAAGGATCCATACTTATAGACTATGTAAGTCCAATTTCTCAATTGTATTTGAGAATTTTTCTGTAACATTTGTTTGTCACTCATTTGGACCAATGGGAAATTAAAGCCAAGGATCCATACTTATAGACTATGTAAGTCGGATTTCTCAATTGTATTTGAGAATTTTTCTGTAACATTTGTTTGTCACTCATTTGGACCAATGGGAAATTAAAGCCAAGGATCCATACTTATAGACTATGTAAGTCCGATTTCTCAATTGTATTTGAGAATTTTTCTATAAAATTTTAAAGATTAAAATTGTTTAAATTTTGTTCAGCTCTACGTGAATTTGGCTATTTGTGGGCACATTTAAGTTTGTCACTCATTTGGACCAATGGGAAATTAAAGCCAAGGATCCATACTTATAGACTATGTAAGTCCGATTTCTCAATTGTATTTGAGAATTTTTCTATAAAATTTTGAAGATTAAAATTGTTTAAATTTTGTTCAGCTCTACGTGAATTTGGCTATTTGTGGGCACATTTAAGTTTGTCACTCATTTGGACCAATGGGAAATTAAAGCCAAGGATCCATACTTATAGACTATGTAAGTCCGATTTCTCAATTGTATTTGAGAATTTTTCTATAAAATTTTAAAGATTAAAATTGTTTAAATTTTGTTCAGCTCTACGTGAATTTGGCTATTTGTGGGCACATTTAAGTTTGTCACTCATTTGGACCAATGGGAAATTAAAGCCAAGGATCCATACTTATAGACTATGTAAGTCCGATTTCTCAATTGTATTTGAGAATTTTTCTAAAAAATTTGTTAGTCACTCATTGGGACCAATGGGAAATTAAAGCCAAGGATCCATACTTATAGACTATGTAAGTCCAATTTCTCAATTGTATTTGAGAATTTTTCTGTAACATTTGTTTGTCACTCATTTGGACCAATGGGAAATTAAAGCCAAGGATCCATACTTATAGACTATGTAAGTCGGATTTCTCAATTGTATTTGAGAATTTTTCTGTAACATTTGTTTGTCACTCATTTGGACCAATGGGAAATTAAAGCCAAGGATCCATACTTATAGACTATGTAAGTCCGATTTCTCAATTGTATTTGAGAATTTTTCTATAAAATTTTAAAGATTAAAATTGTTTAAATTTTGTTCAGCTCTACGTGAATTTGGCTATTTGTGGGCACATTTAAGTTTGTCACTCATTTGGACCAATGGGAAATTAAAGCCAAGGATCCATACTTATAGACTATGTAAGTCCGATTTCTCAATTGTATTTGAGAATTTTTCTAAAAAATTTGTTTGTCACTCATTGGGACCAATGGGAAATTAAAGCCAAGGATCCATACTTATAGACTATGTAAGTCCAATTTCTCAATTGTATTTGAGAATTTTTCTATAAAATTTTAAAGATTAAAATTGTGTAAATTTTGTTCAGCTCTACGTGAATTTGGCTATTTGTGGGCACATTTAAGTTTGGCACTCATTAGGACCAATGGGAAATTTAAGCCAAGGATCCATTCTTATAAACTATGTAAGTCCGATTTCTCAATTGTATTTGAGAATTTTTCTAAAAAATTTGTTTGTCACTCATTGGGACCAATGGGAAATTAAAGCCAAGGATCCATACTTATAGACTATGTAAGTCCAATTTCTCAATTGTATTGGAGAATTTTTCTATAAAATTTTAAAGATTAAAATTGTGTAAATTTTGTTCAGCTCTACGTGAATTTGGCTATTTGTGGGCACATTTAAGTTTGTCACTCATTTGGACCAATGGGAAATTAAAGCCAAGGATCCATACTTATAGACTATGTAAGTCCGATTTCTCAATTGTATTTGAGAATTTTTCTAAAAAATTTGTTTGTCACTCATTGGGACCAATGGGAAATTAAAGCCAAGGATCCATACTTATAGACTATGTAAGTCCAATTTCTCAATTGTATTTGAGAATTTTTCTATAAAATTTTAAAGATTAAAATTGTGTAAATTTTGTTCAGCTCTACGTGAATTTGGCTATTTGTGGGCACATTTAAGTTTGTCACTCATTTGGACCAATGGGAAATTAAAGCCAAGGATCCATACTTATAGACTATGTAAGTCCGATTTCTCAATTGTATTTGAGAATTTTTCTAAAAAATTTGTTTGTCACTCATTGGGACCAATGGGAAATTAAAGCCAAGGATCCATACTTATAGACTATGTAAGTCCAATTTCTCAATTGTATTTGAGAATTTTTCTATAAAATTTTAAAGATTAAAATTGTGTAAATTTTGTTCAGCTCTACGTGAATTTGGCTATTTGTGGGCACATTTAAGTTTGTCACTCATTTGGACCAATGGGAAATTTAAGCCAAGGATCCATTCTTATAGACTATGTAAGTCCGATTTCTCAATTGTATTTGAGAATTTTTCTGTAACATTTGTTTGTCACTCATTTGGACCAATGGGAAATTTAAGCCAAGGATCCATTCTTATAGACTATGTAAGTCCAATTTCTCAATTGTATTTGAGAATTTTTCTATAAAATTTTAAAGATTAAAATTGTGTAAATTTTGTTCAGCTCTACGTGAATTTGGCTATTTGTGGGCACATTTAAGTTTGTCACTCATTTGGACCAATGGGAAATTTAAGCCAAGGATCCATTCTTATAGACTATGTAAGTCCGATTTCTCAATTGTATTTGAGAATTTTTCTAAAAAATTTGTTTGTCACTCATTGGGACCAATGGGAAATTAAAGCCAAGGATCCATACTTATAGACTATGTAAGTCCAATTTCTCAATTGTATTTGAGAATTTTTCTATAAAATTTTAAAGATTAAAATTGTGTAAATTTTGTTCAGCTCTACGTGAATTTGGCTATTTGTGGGCACATTTAAGTTTGTCACTCATTTGGACCAATGGGAAATTAAAGCCAAGGATCCATTCTTATAGACTATGTAAGTCCGATTTCTCAATTGTATTTGAGAATTTTTCTAAAAAATTTGTTTGTCACTCATTGGGACCAATGGGAAATTAAAGCCAAGGATCCATACTTATAGACTATGTAAGTCCAATTTCTCAATTGTATTTGAGAATTTTTCTATAAAATTTTAAAGATTAAAATTGTGTAAATTTTGTTCAGCTCTACGTGAATTTGGCTATTTGTGGGCACATTTAAGTTTGTCACTCATTTGGACCAATGGGAAATTTAAGCCAAGGATCCATTCTTATAGACTATGTAAGTCCGATTTCTCAATTGTATTTGAGAATTTTTCTGTAACATTTGTTTGTCACTCATTTGGACCAATGGGAAATTTAAGCCAAGGATCCATTCTTATAGACTATGTAAGTCCAATTTCTCAATTGTATTTGAGAATTTTTCTATAAAATTTTAAAGATTAAAATTGTGTAAATTTTGTTCAGCTCTACGTGAATTTGGCTATTTGTGGGCACATTTAAGTTTGGCACTCATTAGGACCAATGGGAAATTTAAGCCAAGGATCCATACTTATAGACTATGTAAGTCCGATTTCTCAATTGTATTTGAGAATTTTTCTAAAAAATTTGTTTGTCACTCATTGGGACCAATGGGAAATTAAAGCCAAGGATCCATACTTATAGACTATGTAAGTCCAATTTCTCAATTGTATTTGAGAATTTTTCTATAAAATTTTAAAGATTAAAATTGTGTAAATTTTGTTCAGCTCTACGTGAATTTGGCTATTTGTGGGCACATTTAAGTTTGGCACTCATTAGGACCAATGGGAAATTTAAGCCAAGGATCCATTCTTATAGACTATGTAAGTCCGATTTCTCAATTGTATTTGAGAATTTTTCTAAAAAATTTGTTTGTCACTCATTGGGACCAATGGGAAATTAAAGCCAAGGATCCATACTTATAGACTATGTAAGTCCAATTTCTCAATTGTATTTGAGAATTTTTCTATAAAATTTTAAAGATTAAAATTGTGTAAATTTTGTTCAGCTCTACGTGAATTTGGCTATTTGTGGGCACATTTAAGTTTGTCACTCATTTGGACCAATGGGAAATTAAAGCCAAGGATCCATTCTTATAGACTATGTAAGTCCGATTTCTCAATTGTATTTGAGAATTTTTCTGTAACATTTGTTTGTCACTCATTTGGACCAATGGGAAATTTAAGCCAAGGATCCATACTTATAGACTATGTAAGTCCAATTTCTCAATTGTATTTGAGAATTTTTCTATAAAATTTTAAAGATTAAAATTGTGTAAATTTTGTTCAGCTCTACGTGAATTTGGCTATTTGTGGGCACATTTAAGTTTGTCACTCATTTGGACCAATGGGAAATTTAAGCCAAGGATCCATTCTTATAGACTATGTAAGTCCGATTTCTCAATTGTATTTGAGAATTTTTCTGTAACATTTGTTTGTCACTCATTTGGACCAATGGGAAATTTAAGCCAAGGATCCATACTTATAGACTATGTAAGTCCAATTTCTCAATTGTATTTGAGAATTTTTCTATAAAATTTTAAAGATTAAAATTGTGTAAATTTTGTTCAGCTCTACGTGAATTTGGCTATTTGTGGGCACATTTAAGTTTGTCACTCATTTGGACCAATGGGAAATTAAAGCCAAGGATCCATACTTATAGACTATGTAAGTCCGATTTCTCAATTGTATTTGAGAATTTTTCTAAAAAATTTGTTTGTCACTCATTGGGACCAATGGGAAATTAAAGCCAAGGATCCATACTTATAGACTATGTAAGTCCAATTTCTCAATTGTATTTGAGAATTTTTCTATAAAATTTTAAAGATTAAAATTGTGTAAATTTTGTTCAGCTCTACGTGAATTTGGCTATTTGTGGGCACATTTAAGTTTGGCACTCATTAGGACCAATGGGAAATTTAAGCCAAGGATCCATTCTTATAGACTATGTAAGTCCGATTTCTCAATTGTATTTGAGAATTTTTCTATAACATTTGTTTGTCAATCATTTGGACCAATGGGAAATTAAAGCCAAGGATCCATACTTATAGACTATGTAAGTCCGATTTCTCAATTGTATTTGAGAATTTTTCTAAAAAATTTGTTTGTCACTCATTGGGACCAATGGGAAATTAAAGCCAAGGATCCATACTTATAGACTATGTAAGTCCGATTTCTCAATTGTATTTGAGAATTTTTCTAAAAAATTTGTTTGTCACTCATTGGGACCAATGGGAAATTAAAGCCAAGGATCCATACTTATAGACTATGTAAGTCCGATTTCTCAATTGTATTTGAGAATTTTTCTAAAAAATTTGTTTGTCACTCATTGGGACCAATGGGAAATTAAAGCCAAGGATCCATACTTATAGACTATGTAAGTCCAATTTCTCAATTGTATTTGAGAATTTTTCTATAAAATTTTAAAGATTAAAATTGTGTAAATTTTGTTCAGCTCTACGGGAATTTGGCTATTTGTGGGCACATTTATGTTTGTCACTCATTTGGACCAATGGGAAATTAAAGCCAATGATCCATACTTATAGACTATGTAAGTCCGATTTCTCAATTGTATTTGAGAATTTTTCTGTAACATTTGTTTGTCACTCATTTGGACCAATGGGAAATTAAAGCCAAGGATCCATACTTATAGACTATGTAAGTCCGATTTCTCAATTGTATTTGAGAATTTTTCTATAAAATTTTAAAGATTAAAATTGTGTAAATTTTGTTCAGCGCTACGTGAATTTGGCTATTTGTGGGCACATTTAAGTTTGTCACTCATTTGGACCAATGGGAAATTAAAGCCAAGGATCCATACTTATAGACTATGTAAGTCCGATTTCTCAATTGTATTTGAGAATTTTTCTAAAAAATTTGTTTGTCACTCATTGGGACCAATGGGAAATTAAAGCCAAGGATCCATACTTATAGACTATGTAAGTCCAATTTCTCAATTGTATTTGAGAATTTTTCTGTAACATTTGTTTGTCACTCATTTGGACCAATGGGAAATTAAAGCCAAGGATCCATACTTATAGACTATGTAAGTCGGATTTCTCAATTGTATTTGAGAATTTTTCTGTAACATTTGTTTGTCACTCATTTGGACCAATGGGAAATTAAAGCCAAGGATCCATACTTATAGACTATGTAAGTCCGATTTCTCAATTGTATTTGAGAATTTTTCTATAAAATTTTAAAGATTAAAATTGTTTAAATTTTGTTCAGCTCTACGTGAATTTGGCTATTTGTGGGCACATTTAAGTTTGTCACTCATTTGGACCAATGGGAAATTAAAGCCAAGGATCCATACTTATAGACTATGTAAGTCCGATTTCTCAATTGTATTTGAGAATTTTTCTATAAAATTTTAAAGATTAAAATTGTTTAAATTTTGTTCAGCTCTACGTGAATTTGGCTATTTGTGGGCACATTTAAGTTTGTCACTCATTTGGACCAATGGGAAATTAAAGCCAAGGATCCATACTTATAGACTATGTAAGTCCGATTTCTCAATTGTATTTGAGAATTTTTCTAAAAAATTTGTTAGTCACTCATTGGGACCAATGGGAAATTAAAGCCAAGGATCCATACTTATAGACTATGTAAGTCCAATTTCTCAATTGTATTTGAGAATTTTTCTGTAACATTTGTTTGTCACTCATTTGGACCAATGGGAAATTAAAGCCAAGGATCCATACTTATAGACTATGTAAGTCGGATTTCTCAATTGTATTTGAGAATTTTTCTGTAACATTTGTTTGTCACTCATTTGGACCAATGGGAAATTAAAGCCAAGGATCCATACTTATAGACTATGTAAGTCCGATTTCTCAATTGTATTTGAGAATTTTTCTATAAAATTTTAAAGATTAAAATTGTTTAAATTTTGTTCAGCTCTACGTGAATTTGGCTATTTGTGGGCACATTTAAGTTTGTCACTCATTTGGACCAATGGGAAATTAAAGCCAAGGATCCATACTTATAGACTATGTAAGTCCGATTTCTCAATTGTATTTGAGAATTTTTCTAAAAAATTTGTTTGTCACTCATTGGGACCAATGGGAAATTAAAGCCAAGGATCCATACTTATAGACTATGTAAGTCCAATTTCTCAATTGTATTTGAGAATTTTTCTATAAAATTTTAAAGATTAAAATTGTGTAAATTTTGTTCAGCTCTACGTGAATTTGGCTATTTGTGGGCACATTTAAGTTTGGCACTCATTAGGACCAATGGGAAATTTAAGCCAAGGATCCATTCTTATAAACTATGTAAGTCCGATTTCTCAATTGTATTTGAGAATTTTTCTAAAAAATTTGTTTGTCACTCATTGGGACCAATGGGAAATTAAAGCCAAGGATCCATACTTATAGACTATGTAAGTCCAATTTCTCAATTGTATTTGAGAATTTTTCTATAAAATTTTAAAGATTAAAATTGTGTAAATTTTGTTCAGCTCTACGTGAATTTGGCTATTTGTGGGCACATTTAAGTTTGTCACTCATTTGGACCAATGGGAAATTAAAGCCAAGGATCCATACTTATAGACTATGTAAGTCCGATTTCTCAATTGTATTTGAGAATTTTTCTAAAAAATTTGTTTGTCACTCATTGGGACCAATGGGAAATTAAAGCCAAGGATCCATACTTATAGACTATGTAAGTCCAATTTCTCAATTGTATTTGAGAATTTTTCTATAAAATTTTAAAGATTAAAATTGTGTAAATTTTGTTCAGCTCTACGTGAATTTGGCTATTTGTGGGCACATTTAAGTTTGTCACTCATTTGGACCAATGGGAAATTAAAGCCAAGGATCCATACTTATAGACTATGTAAGTCCGATTTCTCAATTGTATTTGAGAATTTTTCTAAAAAATTTGTTTGTCACTCATTGGGACCAATGGGAAATTAAAGCCAAGGATCCATACTTATAGACTATGTAAGTCCAATTTCTCAATTGTATTTGAGAATTTTTCTATAAAATTTTAAAGATTAAAATTGTGTAAATTTTGTTCAGCTCTACGTGAATTTGGCTATTTGTGGGCACATTTAAGTTTGTCACTCATTTGGACCAATGGGAAATTTAAGCCAAGAATCCATTCTTATAGACTATGTAAGTCCGATTTCTCAATTGTATTTGAGAATTTTTCTGTAACATTTGTTTGTCACTCATTTGGACCAATGGGAAATTTAAGCCAAGGATCCATTCTTATAGACTATGTAAGTCCAATTTCTCAATTGTATTTGAGAATTTTTCTATAAAATTTTAAAGATTAAAATTGTGTAAATTTTGTTCAGCTCTACGTGAATTTGGCTATTTGTGGGCACATTTAAGTTTGTCACTCATTTGGACCAATGGGAAATTTAAGCCAAGGATCCATTCTTATAGACTATGTAAGTCCGATTTCTCAATTGTATTTGAGAATTTTTCTAAAAAATTTGTTTGTCACTCATTGGGACCAATGGGAAATTAAAGCCAAGGATCCATACTTATAGACTATGTAAGTCCAATTTCTCAATTGTATTTGAGAATTTTTCTATAAAATTTTAAAGATTAAAATTGTGTAAATTTTGTTCAGCTCTACGTGAATTTGGCTATTTGTGGGCACATTTAAGTTTGTCACTCATTTGGACCAATGGGAAATTAAAGCCAAGGATCCATTCTTATAGACTATGTAAGTCCGATTTCTCAATTGTATTTGAGAATTTTTCTAAAAAATTTGTTTGTCACTCATTGGGACCAATGGGAAATTAAAGCCAAGGATCCATACTTATAGACTATGTAAGTCCAATTTCTCAATTGTATTTGAGAATTTTTCTATAAAATTTTAAAGATTAAAATTGTGTAAATTTTGTTCAGCTCTACGTGAATTTGGCTATTTGTGGGCACATTTAAGTTTGTCACTCATTTGGACCAATGGGAAATTTAAGCCAAGGATCCATTCTTATAGACTATGTAAGTCCGATTTCTCAATTGTATTTGAGAATTTTTCTGTAACATTTGTTTGTCACTCATTTGGACCAATGGGAAATTTAAGCCAAGGATCCATTCTTATAGACTATGTAAGTCCAATTTCTCAATTGTATTTGAGAATTTTTCTATAAAATTTTAAAGATTAAAATTGTGTAAATTTTGTTCAGCTCTACGTGAATTTGGCTATTTGTGGGCACATTTAAGTTTGGCACTCATTAGGACCAATGGGAAATTTAAGCCAAGGATCCATACTTATAGACTATGTAAGTCCGATTTCTCAATTGTATTTGAGAATTTTTCTAAAAAATTTGTTTGTCACTCATTGGGACCAATGGGAAATTAAAGCCAAGGATCCATACTTATAGACTATGTAAGTCCAATTTCTCAATTGTATTTGAGAATTTTTCTATAAAATTTTAAAGATTAAAATTGTGTAAATTTTGTTCAGCTCTACGTGAATTTGGCTATTTGTGGGCACATTTAAGTTTGGCACTCATTAGGACCAATGGGAAATTTAAGCCAAGGATCCATTCTTATAGACTATGTAAGTCCGATTTCTCAATTGTATTTGAGAATTTTTCTAAAAAATTTGTTTGTCACTCATTGGGACCAATGGGAAATTAAAGCCAAGGATCCATACTTATAGACTATGTAAGTCCAATTTCTCAATTGTATTTGAGAATTTTTCTATAAAATTTTAAAGATTAAAATTGTGTAAATTTTGTTCAGCTCTACGTGAATTTGGCTATTTGTGGGCACATTTAAGTTTGTCACTCATTTGGACCAATGGGAAATTAAAGCCAAGGATCCATTCTTATAGACTATGTAAGTCCGATTTCTCAATTGTATTTGAGAATTTTTCTGTAACATTTGTTTGTCACTCATTTGGACCAATGGGAAATTTAAGCCAAGGATCCATACTTATAGACTATGTAAGTCCAATTTCTCAATTGTATTTGAGAATTTTTCTATAAAATTTTAAAGATTAAAATTGTGTAAATTTTGTTCAGCTCTACGTGAATTTGGCTATTTGTGGGCACATTTAAGTTTGTCACTCATTTGGACCAATGGGAAATTTAAGCCAAGGATCCATTCTTATAGACTATGTAAGTCCGATTTCTCAATTGTATTTGAGAATTTTTCTGTAACATTTGTTTGTCACTCATTTGGACCAATGGGAAATTTAAGCCAAGGATCCATACTTATAGACTATGTAAGTCCAATTTCTCAATTGTATTTGAGAATTTTTCTATAAAATTTTAAAGATTAAAATTGTGTAAATTTTGTTCAGCTCTACGTGAATTTGGCTATTTGTGGGCACATTTAAGTTTGTCACTCATTTGGACCAATGGGAAATTAAAGCCAAGGATCCATACTTATAGACTATGTAAGTCCGATTTCTCAATTGTATTTGAGAATTTTTCTAAAAAATTTGTTTGTCACTCATTGGGACCAATGGGAAATTAAAGCCAAGGATCCATACTTATAGACTATGTAAGTCCAATTTCTCAATTGTATTTGAGAATTTTTCTATAAAATTTTAAAGATTAAAATTGTGTAAATTTTGTTCAGCTCTACGTGAATTTGGCTATTTGTGGGCACATTTAAGTTTGTCACTCATTTGGACCAATGGGAAATTAAAGCCAAGGATCCATACTTATAGACTATGTAAGTCCGATTTCTCAATTGTATTTGAGAATTTTTCTAAAAAATTTGTTTGTCACTCATTGGGACCAATGGGAAATTAAAGCCAAGGATCCATACTTATAGACTATGTAAGTCCAATTTCTCAATTGTATTTGAGAATTTTTCTATAAAATTTTAAAGATTAAAATTGTGTAAATTTTGTTCAGCTCTACGTGAATTTGGCTATTTGTGGGCACATTTAAGTTTGGCACTCATTAGGACCAATGGGAAATTTAAGCCAAGGATCCATTCTTATAGACTATGTAAGTCCGATTTCTCAATTGTATTTGAGAATTTTTCTATAACATTTGTTTGTCAATCATTTGGACCAATGGGAAATTAAAGCCAAGGATCCATACTTATAGACTATGTAAGTCCGATTTCTCAATTGTATTTGAGAATTTTTCTAAAAAATTTGTTTGTCACTCATTGGGACCAATGGGAAATTAAAGCCAAGGATCCATACTTATAGACTATGTAAGTCCGATTTCTCAATTGTATTTGAGAATTTTTCTAAAAAATTTGTTTGTCACTCATTGGGACCAATGGGAAATTAAAGCCAAGGATCCATACTTATAGACTATGTAAGTCCGATTTCTCAATTGTATTTGAGAATTTTTCTAAAAAATTTGTTTGTCACTCATTGGGACCAATGGGAAATTAAAGCCAAGGATCCATACTTATAGACTATGTAAGTCCAATTTCTCAATTGTATTTGAGAATTTTTCTATAAAATTTTAAAGATTAAAATTGTGTAAATTTTGTTCAGCTCTACGGGAATTTGGCTATTTGTGGGCACATTTATGTTTGTCACTCATTTGGACCAATGGGAAATTAAAGCCAATGATCCATACTTATAGACTATGTAAGTCCGATTTCTCAATTGTATTTGAGAATTTTTCTGTAACATTTGTTTGTCACTCATTTGGACCAATGGGAAATTAAAGCCAAGGATCCATACTTATAGACTATGTAAGTCCGATTTCTCAATTGTATTTGAGAATTTTTCTATAAAATTTTAAAGATTAAAATTGTGTAAATTTTGTTCAGCGCTACGTGAATTTGGCTATTTGTGGGCACATTTAAGTTTGTCACTCATTTGGACCAATGGGAAATTAAAGCCAAGGATCCATACTTATAGACTATGTAAGTCCGATTTCTCAATTGTATTTGAGAATTTTTCTAAAAAATTTGTTTGTCACTCATTGGGACCAATGGGAAATTAAAGCCAAGGATCCATACTTATAGACTATGTAAGTCCAATTTCTCAATTGTATTTGAGAATTTTTCTGTAACATTTGTTTGTCACTCATTTGGACCAATGGGAAATTAAAGCCAAGGATCCATACTTATAGACTATGTAAGTCGGATTTCTCAATTGTATTTGAGAATTTTTCTGTAACATTTGTTTGTCACTCATTTGGACCAATGGGAAATTAAAGCCAAGGATCCATACTTATAGACTATGTAAGTCCGATTTCTCAATTGTATTTGAGAATTTTTCTATAAAATTTTAAAGATTAAAATTGTTTAAATTTTGTTCAGCTCTACGTGAATTTGGCTATTTGTGGGCACATTTAAGTTTGTCACTCATTTGGACCAATGGGAAATTAAAGCCAAGGATCCATACTTATAGACTATGTAAGTCCGATTTCTCAATTGTATTTGAGAATTTTTCTATAAAATTTTAAAGATTAAAATTGTTTAAATTTTGTTCAGCTCTACGTGAATTTGGCTATTTGTGGGCACATTTAAGTTTGGCACTCATTAGGACCAATGGGAAATTTAAGCCAAGGATCCATTCTTATAGACTATGTAAGTCCGATTTCTCAATTGTATTTGAGAATTTTTCTAAAAAATTTGTTTGTCACTCATTGGGACCAATGGGAAATTAAAGCCAAGGATCCATACTTATAGACTATGTAAGTCCGATTTCTCAATTGTATTTGAGAATTTTTCTATAAAATTTTAAAGATTAAAATTGTTTAAATTTTGTTCAGCTCTACGTGAATTTGGCTATTTGTGGGCACATTTAAGTTTGGCACTCATTAGGACCAATGGGAAATTTAAGCCAAGGATCCATTCTTATAGACTATGTAAGTCCGATTTCTCAATTGTATTTGAGAATTTTTCTAAAAAATTTGTTTGTCACTCATTGGGACCAATGGGAAATTAAAGCCAAGGATCCATACTTATAGACTATGTAAGTCCAATTTCTCAATTGTATTTGAGAATTTTTCTATAAAATTTTAAAGATTAAAATTGTGTAAATTTTGTTCAGCTCTACGTGAATTTGGCTATTTGTGGGCACATTTCAGTTTGTCACTCATTTGGACCAATGGGAAATTAAAGCCAAGGATCCATTCTTATAGACTATGTAAGTCCGATTTCTCAATTGTATTTGAGAATTTTTCTGTAACATTTGTTTGTCACTCATTTGGACCAATGGGAAATTTAAGCCAAGGATCCATACTTATAGACTATGTAAGTCCAATTTCTCAATTGTATTTGAGAATTTTTCTATAAAATTTTAAAGATTAAAATTGTGTAAATTTTGTTCAGCTCTACGTGAATTTGGCTATTTGTGGGCACATTTAAGTTTTCACTCATTTGGACCAATGGGAAATTAAAGCCAAGGATCCATACTTATAGACTATGTAAGTCCGATTTCTCAATTGTATTTGAGAATTTTTCTAAAAAATTTGTTTGTCACTCATTGGGACCAATGGGAAATTAAAGCCAAGGATCCATACTTATAGACTATGTAAGTCCAATTTCTCAATTGTATTTGAGAATTTTTCTATAAAATTTTAAAGATTAAAATTGTGTAAATTTTGTTCAGCTCTACGTGAATTTGGCTATTTGTGGGCACATTTAAGTTTTCAGTCATTTGGACCAATGGGAAATTAAAGCCAAGGATCCATACTTATAGACTATGTAAGTCCGATTTCTCAATTGTATTTGAGAATTTTTCTGTAACATTTGTTTGTCACTCATTTGGACCAATGGGAAATTTAAGCCAAGGATCCATACTTATAGACTATGTAAGTCCAATTTCTCAATTGTATTTGAGAATTTTTCTATAAAATTTTAAAGATTAAAATTGTGTAAATTTTGTTCAGCTCTACGTGAATTTGGCTATTTGTGGGCACATTTAAGTTTTCACTCATTTGGACCAATGGGAAATTAAAGCCAAGGATCCATACTTATAGACTATGTAAGTCCGATTTCTCAATTGTATTTGAGAATTTTTCTAAAAAATTTGTTTGTCACTCATTGGGACCAATGGGAAATTAAAGCCAAGGATCCATACTTATAGACTATGTAAGTCCAATTTCTCAATTGTATTTGAGAATTTTTCTATAAAATTTTAAAGATTAAAATTGTGTAAATTTTGTTCAGCTCTACGTGAATTTGGCTATTTGTGGGCACATTTAAGTTTTCACTCATTTGGACCAATGGGAAATTAAAGCCAAGGATCCATACTTATAGACTATGTAAGTCCGATTTCTCAATTGTATTTGAGAATTTTTCTAAAAAATTTGTTTGTCACTCATTGGGACCAATGGGAAATTAAAGCCAAGGATCCATACTTATAGACTATGTAAGTCCAATTTCTCAATTGTATTTGAGAATTTTTCTATAAAATTTTAAAGATTAAAATTGTGTAAATTTTGTTCAGCTCTACGTGAATTTGGCTATTTGTGGGCACATTTAAGTTTTCACTCATTTGGACCAATGGGAAATTAAAGCCAAGGATCCATACTTATAGACTATGTAAGTCCGATTTCTCAATTGTATTTGAGAATTTTTCTAAAAAATTTGTTTGTCACTCATTGGGACCAATGGGAAATTAAAGCCAAGGATCCATACTTATAGACTATGTAAGTCCGATTTCTCAATTGTATTTGAGAATTTTTCTATAACATTTGTTTGTCAATCATTTGGACCAATGGGAAATTAAAGCCAAGGATCCATACTTATAGACTATGTAAGTCCGATTTCTCAATTGTATTTGAGAATTTTTCTAAAAAATTTGTTTGTCACTCATTGGGACCAATGGGAAATTAAAGCCAAGGATCCATACTTATAGACTATGTAAGTCCGATTTCTCAATTGTATTTGAGAATTTTTCTAAAAAATTTGTTTGTCACTCATTGGGACCAATGGGAAATTAAAGCCAAGGATCCATACTTATAGACTATGTAAGTCCGATTTCTCAATTGTATTTGAGAATTTTTCTAAAAAATTTGTTTGTCACTCATTGGGACCAATCGGAAATTAAAGCCAAGGATCCATACTTATAGACTATGTAAGTCCAATTTCTCAATTGTATTTGAGAATTTTTCTATAAAATTTTAAAGATTGAAATTGTGTAAATTTTGTTCAGCTCTACGGGAATTTGGCTATTTGTGGGCACATTTATGTTTGTCACTCATTTGGACCAATGGGAAATTAAAGCCAATGATCCATACTTATAGACTATGTAAGTCCGATTTCTCAATTGTATTTGAGAATTTTTCTGTAACATTTGTTTGTCACTCATTTGGACCAATGGGAAATTAAAGCCAAGGATCCATACTTATAGACTATGTAAGTCCGATTTCTCAATTGTATTTGAGAATTTTTCTATAAAATTTTAAAGATTAAAATTGTGTAAATTTTGTTCAGCTCTACGTGAATTTGGCTATTTGTGGGCACATTTAAGTTTGGCACTCATTAGGACCAATGGGAAATTTAAGCCAAGGATCCATTCTTATAGACTATGTAAGTCCGATTTCTCAATTGTATTTGAGAATTTTTCTAAAAAATTTGTTTGTCACTCATTGGGACCAATGGGAAATTAAAGCCAAGGATCCATACTTATAGACTATGTAAGTCCAATTTCTCAATTGTATTTGAGAATTTTTCTATAAAATTTTAAAGATTAAAATTCTGTAAATTTTGTTCAGCTCTACGTGAATTTGGCTATTTGTGGGCACATTTAAGTTTGGCACTCATTAGGACCAATGGGAAATTTAAGCCAAGGATCCATTCTTATAGACTATGTAAGTCCGATTTCTCAATTGTATTTGAGAATTTTTCTAAAAAATTTGTTTGTCACTCATTGGGACCAATGGGAAATTAAAGCCAAGGATCCATTCTTATAGACTATGTAAGTCCAATTTCTCAATTGTATTTGAGAATTTTTCTATAAAATTTTAAAGATTAAAATTGTGTAAATTTTGTTCAGCTCTACGTGAATTTGGCTATTTGTGGGCACATTTAAGTTTGTCACTCATTTGGACCAATGGGAAATTAAAGCCAAGGATCCATTCTTATAGACTATGTAAGTCCGATTTCTCAATTGTATTTGAGAATTTTTCTGTAACATTTGTTTGTCACTCATTTGGACCAATGGGAAATTTAAGCCAAGGATCCATACTTATAGACTATGTAAGTCCAATTTCTCAATTGTATTTGAGAATTTTTCTATAAAATTTTAAAGATTAAAATTGTGTAAATTTTGTTCAGCTCTACGTGAATTTGGCTATTTGTGGGCACATTTAAGTTTGTCACTCATTTGGACCAATGGGAAATTTAAGCCAAGGATCCATTCTTATAGACTATGTAAGTCCGATTTCTCAATTGTATTTGAGAATTTTTCTGTAACATTTGTTTGTCACTCATTTGGACCAATGGGAAATTTAAGCCAAGGATCCATACTTATAGACTATGTAAGTCCAATTTCTCAATTGTATTTGAGAATTTTTCTATAAAATTTTAAAGATTAAAATTGTGTAAATTTTGTTCAGCTCTACGTGAATTTGGCTATTTGTGGGCACATTTAAGTTTGTCACTCATTTGGACCAATGGGAAATTAAAGCCAAGGATCCATACTTATAGACTATGTAAGTCCGATTTCTCAATTGTATTTGAGAATTTTTCTAAAAAATTTGTTTGTCACTCATTGGGACCAATGGGAAATTAAAGCCAAGGATCCATACTTATAGACTATGTAAGTCCAATTTCTCAATTGTATTTGAGAATTTTTCTATAAAATTTTAAAGATTAAAATTGTGTAAATTTTGTTCAGCTCTACGTGAATTTGGCTATTTGTGGGCACATTTAAGTTTGGCACTCATTAGGACCAATGGGAAATTTAAGCCAAGGATCCATTCTTATAGACTATGTAAGTCCGATTTCTCAATTGTATTTGAGAATTTTTCTATAACATTTGTTTGTCAATCATTTGGACCAATGGGAAATTAAAGCCAAGGATCCATACTTATAGACTATGTAAGTCCGATTTCTCAATTGTATTTGAGAATTTTTCTAAAAAATTTGTTTGTCACTCATTGGGACCAATGGGAAATTAAAGCCAAGGATCCATACTTATAGACTATGTAAGTCCGATTTCTTAATTGTATTTGAGAATTTTTCTAAAAAATTTGTTTGTCACTCATTGGGACCAATGGGAAATTAAAGCCAAGGATCCATACTTATAGACTATGTAAGTCCGATTTCTCAATTGTATTTGAGAATTTTTCTAAAAAATTTGTTTGTCACTCATTGGGACCAATGGGAAATTAAAGCCAAGGATCCATACTTATAGACTATGTAAGTCCAATTTCTCAATTGTATTTGAGAATTTTTCTATAAAATTTTAAAGATTAAAATTGTGTAAATTTTGTTCAGCTCTACGGGAATTTGGCTATTTGTGGGCACATTTATGTTTGTCACTCATTTGGACCAATGGGAAATTAAAGCCAATGATCCATACTTATAGACTATGTAAGTCCGATTTCTCAATTGTATTTGAGAATTTTTCTGTAACATTTGTTTGTCACTCATTTGGACCAATGGGAAATTAAAGCCAAGGATCCATACTTATAGACTATGTAAGTCCGATTTCTCAATTGTATTTGAGAATTTTTCTAAAAAATTTGTTTGTCACTCATTGGGACCAATGGGAAATTAAAGCCAAGGATCCATACTTATAGACTATGTAAGTCCGATTTCTCGATTGTATTTGAGAATTTTTCTAAAAAATTTGTTTGTCACTCATTGGGACCAATGGGAAATTAAAGCCAAGGATCCATACTTATAGACTATGTAAGTCCGATTTCTCAATTGTATTTGAGAATTTTTCTAAAAAATTTGTTTGTCACTCATTGGGACCAATGGGAAATTAAAGCCAAGGATCCATACTTATAGACTATGTAAGTCCAATTTCTCAATTGTATTTGAGAATTTTTCTATAAAATTTTAAAGATTAAAATTGTGTAAATTTTGTTCAGCTCTACGGGAATTTGGCTATTTGTGGGCACATTTATGTTTGTCACTCATTTGGACCAATGGGAAATTAAAGCCAATGATCCATACTTATAGACTATGTAAGTCCGATTTCTCAATTGTATTTGAGAATTTTTCTGTAACATTTGTTTGTCACTCATTTGGACCAATGGGAAATTAAAGCCAAGGATCCATACTTATAGACTATGTAAGTCCGATTTCTCAATTGTATTTGAGAATTTTTCTAAAAAATTTGTTTGTCACTCATTGGGACCAATGGGAAATTAAAGCCAAGGATCCATACTTATAGACTATGTAAGTCCAATTTCTCAATTGTATTTGAGAATTTTTCTGTAACATTTGTTTGTCACTCATTTGGACCAATGGGAAATTAAAGCCAAGGATCCATACTTATAGACTATGTAAGTCGGATTTCTCAATTGTATTTGAGAATTTTTCTGTAACATTTGTTTGTCACTCATTTGGACCAATGGGAAATTAAAGCCAAGGATCCATACTTATAGACTATGTAAGTCCGATTTCTCAATTGTATTTGAGAATTTTTCTATAAAATTTTAAAGATTAAAATTGTTTAAATTTTGTTCAGCTCTACGTGAATTTGGCTATTTGTGGGCACATTTAAGTTTGTCACTCATTTGGACCAATGGGAAATTAAAGCCAAGGATCCATTCTTATAGACTATGTAAGTCCGATTTCTCAATTGTATTTGAGAATTTTTCTGTAACATTTGTTTGTCACTCATTTGGACCAATGGGAAATTTAAGCCAAGGATCCATACTTATAGACTATGTAAGTCCAATTTCTCAATTGTATTTGAGAATTTTTCTATAAAATTTTAAAGATTAAAATTGTGTAAATTTTGTTCAGCTCTACGTGAATTTGGCTATTTGTGGGCACATTTAAGTTTGTCACTCATTTGGACCAATGGGAAATTAAAGCCAAGGATCCATACTTATAGACTATGTAAGTCCGATTTCTCAATTGTATTTGAGAATTTTTCTAAAAAATTTGTTTGTCACTCATTGGGACCAATGGGAAATTAAAGCCAAGGATCCATACTTATAGACTATGTAAGTCCAATTTCTCAATTGTATTTGAGAATTTTTCTATAAAATTTTAAAGATTAAAATTGTGTAAATTTTGTTCAGCTCTACGTGAATTTGGCTATTTGTGGGCACATTTAAGTTTGTCACTCATTTGGACCAATGGGAAATTAAAGCCAAGGATCCATACTTATAGACTATGTAAGTCCGATTTCTCAATTGTATTTGAGAATTTTTCTAAAAAATTTGTTTGTCACTCATTGGGACCAATGGGAAATTAAAGCCAAGGATCCATACTTATAGACTATGTAAGTCCGATTTCTCAATTATATTTGAGAATTTTTCTATAACATTTGTTTGTCAATCATTTGGACCAATGGGAAATTAAAGCCAAGGATCCATACTTATAGACTATGTAAGTCCGATTTCTCAATTGTATTTGAGAATTTTTCTAAAAAATTTGTTTGTCACTCATTGGGACCAATGGGAAATTAAAGCCAAGGATCCATACTTATAGACTATGTAAGTCCGATTTCTCAATTGTATTTGAGAATTTTTCTAAAAAATTTGTTTGTCACTCATTGGGACCAATGGGAAATTAAAGCCAAGGATCCATACTTATAGACTATGTAAGTCCGATTTCTCAATTGTATTTGAGAATTTTTCTAAAAAACTTGTTTGTCACTCATTGGGACCAATGGGAAATTAAAGCCAAGGATCCATACTTATAGACTATGTAAGTCCAATTTCTCAATTGTATTTGAGAATTTTTCTATACAATTTTAAAGATTAAAATTGTGTAAATTTTGTTCAGCTCTACGGGAATTTGGCTATTTGTGGGCACATTTATGTTTGTCACTCATTTGGACCAATGGGAAATTAAAGCCAATGATCCATACTTATAGACTATGTAAGTCCGATTTCTCAATTGTATTTGAGAATTTTTCTGTAACATTTGTTTGTCACTCATTTGGACCAATGGGAAATTAAAGCCAAGGATCCATACTTATAGACTATGTAAGTCCGATTTCTCAATTGTATTTGAGAATTTTTCTATAAAATTTTAAAGATTAAAATTGTGTAAATTTTGTTCAGCTCTACGTGAATTTGGCTATTTGTGGGCACATTTAAGTTTGTCACTCATTTGGACCAATGGGAAATTAAAGCCAAGGATCCATACTTATAGACTATGTAAGTCCGATTTCTCAATTGTATTTGAGAATTTTTCTAAAAAATTTGTTTGTCACTCATTGGGACCAATGGGAAATTAAAGCCAAGGATCCATACTTATAGACTATGTAAGTCCAATTTCTCAATTGTATTTGAGAATTTTTCTATAAAATTTTAAAGATTAAAACTGTGTAAATTTTGTTCAGCTCTACGGGAATTTGGCTATTTGTGGGCACATTTATGTTTGTCATTCATTTGGACCAATGGGAAATTAAAGCCAAGGATCCATACTTATAGACTATGTAAGTCCGATTTCTCAATTGTATTTGAGAATTTTTCTATAAAATTTTAAAGATTAAAATTGTGTAAATTTTGTTCAGCTCTACGTGAATTTGGCTATTTGTGGGCACATTTATGTTTGTCACTCATTTGGACCAATGGGAAATTAAAGCCAATGATCCATACTTATAGACTATGTAAGTCCAATTTCTCAATTGTATTTGAGAATTTTTCTATAAAATTTTAAAGATTAAAATTGTTTAAATTTTGCTCAGCTCTACGTGAATTTGGCTATTTGTGGGCACATTTAAGTTTGTCACTCATTTGGACCAATGGGAAATTAAAGCCAATGATCCATACTTATAGACTATGTAAGTCCAATTTCTCAATTGTATTTGAGAATTTTTCTATAAAATTTTAAAGATTAAAATTGTTTAAATTTTGTTCAGCTCTACGTGAATTTGGCTATTTGTGGGCACATTTAAGTTTGTCACTCATTTGGACCAATGGGAAATTAAAGCCAAGGATCCATACTTATAGACTATGTAAGTCCGATTTCTCAATTGTATTTGAGAATTTTTCTATAACATTTGTTTGTCAATCATTTGGACCAATGCGAAATTAAAGCCTAGAATCCATACTTATAGACTATGTAAGTCCGATTTCTCAATTGTATTTGAGAATTTTTCTATAAAATTTTAAAGATTAAAATTGTGTACATTTTGTTCAGCTCTACGAGAATTTGGCTATTTGTGGGCACATTTATGTTTGTCATTCATTTGGACCAATGGGAAATTAAAGCCAAGGATCCATTCTTATAGACTATGTAAGTCCGATTTCTCAATTGTATTTGAGAATTTTTCTATAACATTTGTTTGTCAATCATTTGGACCAATGCGAAATTAAAGCCAAGAATCCATACTTATAGACTATGTAAGTCCGATTTCTCAATTGTATTTGAGAATTTTTCTATAAAATTTTAAAGATTAAAATTGTTTAAATTTTGTTCAGCTCTACGTGAATTTGGCTATTTGTGGGCACATTTATGTTTGTCACTCATTTGGACCAATGGGAAATTAAAGCCAATGATCCATACTTATAGACTATGTAAGTCCGATTTCTCAATTGTATTTGGGAATTTTTCTATAACATTTGTTTGTCAATCATTTGGACCAATGCGAAATTAAAGCCAAGAATCCATACTTATAGACTATGTAAGTCCAATTTCTCAATTGTATTTGAGAATTTTTCTATAAAATTTTAAAGATTAAAATTGTTTAAATTTTGTTCAGCTCTACGTGAATTTGGCTATTTGTGGGCACATTTATGTTTGTCACTCATTTGGACCAATGGGAAATTAAAGCCAATGATCCATACTTATAGACTATGTAAGTCCGATTTCTCAATTGTATTTGGGAATTTTTCTGTAACATTTGTTTGTCACTCATTTGGACCAATGGGAAATTAAAGCCAAGGATCCATACTTATAGACTATGTAAGTCCGATTTCTCAATTGTATTTGAGAATTTTTCTATAAAATTTTAAAGATTAAAATTGTTTAAATTTTGTTCAGCTCTACGTGAATTTGGCTATTTGTGGGCACATTTAAGTTTGTCACTCATTTGGACCAATGGGAAATTAAAGCCAAGGATCCATACTTATAGACTATGTATGTAAGTCCGATTTCTCAATTGTATTTGAGAATTTTTCTATAAAATTTTAAAGATTAAAATTGTTTAAATTTTGTTCAGCTCTACGTGAATTTGGCTATTTGTGGGCACATTTAAGTTTGGCACTCATTAGGACCAATGGGAAATTTAAGCCAAGGATCCATTCTTATAGACTATGTAAGTCCGATTTCTCAATTGTATTTGAGAATTTTTCTGTAACATTTGTTTGTCACTCATTTGGACCAATGGGAAATTAAAGCCAAGGATCCATACTTATAGACTATGTAAGTCGGATTTCTCAATTGTATTTGAGAATTTTTCTGTAACATTTGTTTGTCACTCATTTGGACCAATGGGAAATTAAAGCCAAGGATCCATACTTATAGACTATGTAAGTCCGATTTCTCAATTGTATTTGAGAATTTTTCTATAAAATTTTAAAGATTAAAATTGTTTAAATTTTGTTCAGCTCTACGTGAATTTGGCTATTTGTGGGCACATTTAAGTTTGTCACTCATTTGGACCAATGGGAAATTAAAGCCAAGGATCCATACTTATAGACTATGTATGTAAGTCCGATTTCTCAATTGTATTTGAGAATTTTTCTATAAAATTTTAAAGATTAAAATTGTTTAAATTTTGTTCAGCTCTACGTGAATTTGGCTATTTGTGGGCACATTTAAGTTTGGCACTCATTAGGACCAATGGGAAATTTAAGCCAAGGATCCATTCTTATAGACTATGTAAGTCCGATTTCTCAATTGTATTTGAGAATTTTTCTAAAAAATTTGTTTGTCACTCATTGGGACCAATGGGAAATTAAAGCCAAGGATCCATACTTATAGACTATGTAAGTCCAATTTCTCAATTGTATTTGAGAATTTTTCTATAAAATTTTAAAGATTAAAATTGTGTAAATTTTGTTCAGCTCTACGTGAATTTGGCTATTTGTGGGCACATTTAAGTTTGTCACTCATTTGGACCAATGGGAAATTAAAGCCAAGGATCCATTCTTATAGACTATGTAAGTCCGATTTCTCAATTGTATTTGAGAATTTTTCTGTAACATTTGTTTGTCACTCATTTGGACCAATGGGAAATTTAAGCCAAGGATCCATACTTATAGACTATGTAAGTCCAATTTCTCAATTGTATTTGAGAATTTTTCTATAAAATTTTAAAGATTAAAATTGTGTAAATTTTGTTCAGCTCTACGTGAATTTGGCTATTTGTGGGCACATTTAAGTTTGTCACTCATTTGGACCAATGGGAAATTAAAGCCAAGGATCCATACTTATAGACTATGTAAGTCCGATTTCTCAATTGTATTTGAGAATTTTTCTAAAAAATTTGTTTGTCACTCATTGGGACCAATGGGAAATTAAAGCCAAGGATCCATACTTATAGACTATGTAAGTCCGATTTCTCAATTATATTTGAGAATTTTTCTATAACATTTGTTTGTCAATCATTTGGACCAATGGGAAATTAAAGCCAAGGATCCATACTTATAGACTATGTAAGTCCGATTTCTCAATTGTATTTGAGAATTTTTCTAAAAAATTTGTTTGTCACTCATTGGGACCAATGGGAAATTAAAGCCAAGGATCCATACTTATAGACTATGTAAGTCCAATTTCTCAATTGTATTTGAGAATTTTTCTATAAAATTTTAAAGATTAAAATTGTGTAAATTTTGTTCAGCTCTACGTGAATTTGGCTATTTGTGGGCACATTTAAGTTTGTCACTCATTTGGACCAATGGGAAATTAAAGCCAAGGATCCATACTTATAGACTATGTAAGTCCGATTTCTCAATTGTATTTGAGAATTTTTCTAAAAAATTTGTTTGTCACTCATTGGGACCAATGGGAAATTAAAGCCAAGGATCCATACTTATAGACTATGTAAGTCCAATTTCTCAATTGTATTTGAGAATTTTTCTATAAAATTTTAAAGATTAAAATTGTGTAAATTTTGTTCAGCTCTACGTGAATTTGGCTATTTGTGGGCACATTTAAGTTTGTCACTCATTTGGACCAATGGGAAATTAAAGCCAAGGATCCATACTTATAGACTATGTAAGTCCGATTTCTCAATTGTATTTGAGAATTTTTCTAAAAAATTTGTTTGTCACTCATTGGGACCAATGGGAAATTAAAGCCAAGGATCCATACTTATAGACTATGTAAGTCCGATTTCTCAATTATATTTGAGAATTTTTCTATAACATTTGTTTGTCAATCATTTGGACCAATGGGAAATTAAAGCCAAGGATCCATACTTATAGACTATGTAAGTCCGATTTCTCAATTGTATTTGAGAATTTTTCTAAAAAATTTGTTTGTCACTCATTGGGACCAATGGGAAATTAAAGCCAAGGATCCATACTTATAGACTATGTAAGTCCGATTTCTCAATTGTATTTGAGAATTTTTCTAAAAAATTTGTTTGTCACTCATTGGGACCAATGGGAAATTAAAGCCAAGGATCCATACTTATAGACTATGTAAGTCCGATTTCTCAATTGTATTTGAGAATTTTTCTAAAAAACTTGTTTGTCACTCATTGGGACCAATGGGAAATTAAAGCCAAGGATCCATACTTATAGACTATGTAAGTCCAATTTCTCAATTGTATTTGAGAATTTTTCTATACAATTTTAAAGATTAAAATTGTGTAAATTTTGTTCAGCTCTACGGGAATTTGGCTATTTGTGGGCACATTTATGTTTGTCACTCATTTGGACCAATGGGAAATTAAAGCCAATGATCCATACTTATAGACTATGTAAGTCCGATTTCTCAATTGTATTTGAGAATTTTTCTGTAACATTTGTTTGTCACTCATTTGGACCAATGGGAAATTAAAGCCAAGGATCCATACTTATAGACTATGTAAGTCCGATTTCTCAATTGTATTTGAGAATTTTTCTATAAAATTTTAAAGATTAAAATTTTGTAAATTTTGTTCAGCTCTACGTGAATTTGGCTATTTGTGGGCACATTTAAGTTTGTCACTCATTTGGACCAATGGGAAATTAAAGCCAAGGATCCATACTTATAGACTATGTAAGTCCGATTTCTCAATTGTATTTGAGAATTTTTCTAAAAAATTTGTTTGTCACTCATTGGGACCAATGGGAAATTAAAGCCAAGGATCCATACTTATAGACTATGTAAGTCCAATTTCTCAATTGTATTTGAGAATTTTTCTATAAAATTTTAAAGATTAAAATTGTTTAAATTTTGCTCAGCTCTACGTGAATTTGGCTATTTGTGGGCACATTTAAGTTTGTCACTCATTTGGACCAATGGGAAATTAAAGCCAATGATCCATACTTATAGACTATGTAAGTCCAATTTCTCAATTGTATTTGAGAATTTTTCTATAAAATTTTAAAGATTAAAATTGTTTAAATTTTGCTCAGCTCTACGTGAATTTGGCTATTTGTGGGCACATTTATGTTTGTCACTCATTTGGACCAATGGGAAATTAAAGCCAATGATCCATACTTATAGACTATGTAAGTCCAATTTCTCAATTGTATTTGAGAATTTTTCTATAAAATTTTAAAGATTAAAATTGTTTAAATTTTGCTCAGCTCTACGTGAATTTGGCTATTTGTGGGCACATTTAAGTTTGTCACTCATTTGGACCAATGGGAAATTAAAGCCAATGATCCATACTTATAGACTATGTAAGTCCAATTTCTCAATTGTATTTGAGAATTTTTCTATAAAATTTTAAAGATTAAAATTGTTTAAATTTTGTTCAGCTCTACGTGAATTTGGTTATTTGTGGGCACATTTAAGTTTGTCACTCATTTGGACCAATGGGAAATTAAAGCCAAGGATCCATACTTATAGACTATGTAAGTCCGATTTCTCAATTGTATTTGAGAATTTTTCTAAAAAATTTGTTTGTCACTCATTGGGACCAATGGGAAATTAAAGCCAAGGATCCATACTTATAGACTATGTAAGTCCGATTTCTCAATTGTATTTGAGAATTTTTCTAAAAAACTTGTTTGTCACTCATTGGGACCAATGGGAAATTAAAGCCAAGGATCCATACTTATAGACTATGTAAGTCCAATTTCTCAATTGTATTTGAGAATTTTTCTATACAATTTTAAAGATTAAAATTGTGTAAATTTTGTTCAGCTCTACGGGAATTTGGCTATTTGTGGGCACATTTATGTTTGTCACTCATTTGGACCAATGGGAAATTAAAGCCAATGATCCATACTTATAGACTATGTAAGTCCGATTTCTCAATTGTATTTGAGAATTTTTCTGTAACATTTGTTTGTCACTCATTTGGACCAATGGGAAATTAAAGCCAAGGATCCATACTTATAGACTATGTAAGTCCGATTTCTCAATTGTATTTGAGAATTTTTCTATAAAATTTTAAAGATTAAAATTTTGTAAATTTTGTTCAGCTCTACGTGAATTTGGCTATTTGTGGGCACATTTAAGTTTGTCACTCATTTGGACCAATGGGAAATTAAAGCCAAGGATCCATACTTATAGACTATGTAAGTCCGATTTCTCAATTGTATTTGAGAATTTTTCTAAAAAATTTGTTTGTCACTCATTGGGACCAATGGGAAATTAAAGCCAAGGATCCATACTTATAGACTATGTAAGTCCAATTTCTCAATTGTATTTGAGAATTTTTCTATAAAATTTTAAAGATTAAAATTGTTTAAATTTTGCTCAGCTCTACGTGAATTTGGCTATTTGTGGGCACATTTAAGTTTGTCACTCATTTGGACCAATGGGAAATTAAAGCCAATGATCCATACTTATAGACTATGTAAGTCCAATTTCTCAATTGTATTTGAGAATTTTTCTATAAAATTTTAAAGATTAAAATTGTTTAAATTTTGCTCAGCTCTACGTGAATTTGGCTATTTGTGGGCACATTTATGTTGTCACTCATTTGGACCAATGGGAAATTAAAGCCAATGATCCATACTTATAGACTATGTAAGTCCAATTTCTCAATTGTATTTGAGAATTTTTCTATAAAATTTTAAAGATTAAAATTGTTTAAATTTTGCTCAGCTCTACGTGAATTTGGCTATTTGTGGGCACATTTAAGTTTGTCACTCATTTGGACCAATGGGAAATTAAAGCCAATGATCCATACTTATAGACTATGTAAGTCCAATTTCTCAATTGTATTTGAGAATTTTTCTATAAAATTTTAAAGATTAAAATTGTTTAAATTTTGTTCAGCTCTACGTGAATTTGGCTATTTGTGGGCACATTTAAGTTTGTCACTCATTTGGACCAATGGGAAATTAAAGCCAAGGATCCATACTTATAGACTATGTAAGTCCGATTTCTCAATTGTATTTGAGAATTTTTCTATAACATTTGTTTGTCAATCATTTGGACCAATGCGAAATTAAAGCCTAGAATCCATACTTATAGACTATGTAAGTCCGATTTCTCAATTGTATTTGAGAATTTTTCTATAAAATTTTAAAGATTAAAATTGTGTACATTTTGTTCAGCTCTACGAGAATTTGGCTATTTGTGGGCACATTTATGTTTGTCATTCATTTGGACCAATGGGAAATTAAAGCCAAGGATCCATTCTTATAGACTATGTAAGTCCGATTTCTCAATTGTATTTGAGAATTTTTCTATAACATTTGTTTGTCAATCATTTGGACCAATGGGAAATTAAAGCCAAGGATCCATTCTTATAGACTATGTAAGTCCGATTTCTCAATTGTATTTGAGAATTTTTCTATAACATTTGTTTGTCAATCATTTGGACCAATGGGAAATTAAAGCCAAGAATCCATACTTATAGACTATGTAAGTCCAATTTCTCAATTGTATTTGAGAATTTTTCTGTAACATTTGTTTGTCACTCATTTGGACCAATGGGAAATTAAAGCCAAGGATCCATACTTATAGACTATGTAAGTCCGATTTCTCAATTGTATTTGAGAATTTTTCTATAAAATTTTAAAGATTAAAATTGTTTAAATTTTGTTCAGCTCTACGTGAATTTGGCTATTTGTGGGCACATTTATGTTTGTCACTCATTTGGACCAATGGGAAATTAAAGCCAATGATCCATACTTATAGACTATGTAAGTCCGATTTCTCAATTGTATTTGAGAATTTTTCTATAAAATTTTAAAGATTAAAATTCTGTAAATTTTGTTCAGCTCTACGTGAATTTGGCTATTTGTGGGCACATTTAAGTTTGGCACTCATTAGGACCAATGGGAAATTTAAGCCAAGGATCCATTCTTATAGACTATGTAAGTCCGATTTCTCAATTGTATTTGAGAATTTTTCTAAAAAATTTGTTTGTCACTCATTGGGACCAATGGGAAATTAAAGCCAAGGATCCATTCTTATAGACTATGTAAGTCCAATTTCTCAATTGTATTTGAGAATTTTTCTATAAAATTTTAAAGATTAAAATTGTGTAAATTTTGTTCAGCTCTACGTGAATTTGGCTATTTGTGGGCACATTTAAGTTTGTCACTCATTTGGACCAATGGGAAATTAAAGCCAAGGATCCATTCTTATAGACTATGTAAGTCCGATTTCTCAATTGTATTTGAGAATTTTTCTGTAACATTTGTTTGTCACTCATTTGGACCAATGGGAAATTTAAGCCAAGGATCCATACTTATAGACTATGTAAGTCCAATTTCTCAATTGTATTTGAGAATTTTTCTATAAAATTTTAAAGATTAAAATTGTGTAAATTTTGTTCAGCTCTACGTGAATTTGGCTATTTGTGGGCACATTTAAGTTTGTCACTCATTTGGACCAATGGGAAATTTAAGCCAAGGATCCATTCTTATAGACTATGTAAGTCCGATTTCTCAATTGTATTTGAGAATTTTTCTGTAACATTTGTTTGTCACTCATTTGGACCAATGGGAAATTTAAGCCAAGGATCCATACTTATAGACTATGTAAGTCCAATTTCTCAATTGTATTTGAGAATTTTTCTATAAAATTTTAAAGATTAAAATTGTGTAAATTTTGTTCAGCTCTACGTGAATTTGGCTATTTGTGGGCACATTTAAGTTTGTCACTCATTTGGACCAATGGGAAATTAAAGCCAAGGATCCATACTTATAGACTATGTAAGTCCGATTTCTCAATTGTATTTGAGAATTTTTCTAAAAAATTTGTTTGTCACTCATTGGGACCAATGGGAAATTAAAGCCAAGGATCCATACTTATAGACTATGTAAGTCCAATTTCTCAATTGTATTTGAGAATTTTTCTATAAAATTTTAAAGATTAAAATTGTGTAAATTTTGTTCAGCTCTACGTGAATTTGGCTATTTGTGGGCACATTTAAGTTTGTCACTCATTTGGACCAATGGGAAATTAAAGCCAAGGATCCATACTTATAGACTATGTAAGTCCGATTTCTCAATTGTATTTGAGAATTTTTCTAAAAAATTTGTTTGTCACTCATTGGGACCAATGGGAAATTAAAGCCAAGGATCCATACTTATAGACTATGTAAGTCCAATTTCTCAATTGTATTTGAGAATTTTTCTATAAAATTTTAAAGATTAAAATTGTGTAAATTTTGTTCAGCTCTACGTGAATTTGGCTATTTGTGGGCACATTTAAGTTTGGCACTCATTAGGACCAATGGGAAATTTAAGCCAAGGATCCATTCTTATAGACTATGTAAGTCCGATTTCTCAATTGTATTTGAGAATTTTTCTATAACATTTGTTTGTCAATCATTTGGACCAATGGGAAATTAAAGCCAAGGATCCATACTTATAGACTATGTAAGTCCGATTTCTCAATTGTATTTGAGAATTTTTCTAAAAAATTTGTTTGTCACTCATTGGGACCAATGGGAAATTAAAGCCAAGGATCCATACTTATAGACTATGTAAGTCCGATTTCTTAATTGTATTTGAGAATTTTTCTAAAAAATTTGTTTGTCACTCATTGGGACCAATGGGAAATTAAAGCCAAGGATCCATACTTATAGACTATGTAAGTCCGATTTCTCAATTGTATTTGAGAATTTTTCTAAAAAATTTGTTTGTCACTCATTGGGACCAATGGGAAATTAAAGCCAAGGATCCATACTTATAGACTATGTAAGTCCAATTTCTCAATTGTATTTGAGAATTTTTCTATAAAATTTTAAAGATTAAAATTGTGTAAATTTTGTTCAGCTCTACGGGAATTTGGCTATTTGTGGGCACATTTATGTTTGTCACTCATTTGGACCAATGGGAAATTAAAGCCAATGATCCATACTTATAGACTATGTAAGTCCGATTTCTCAATTGTATTTGAGAATTTTTCTGTAACATTTGTTTGTCACTCATTTGGACCAATGGGAAATTAAAGCCAAGGATCCATACTTATAGACTATGTAAGTCCGATTTCTCAATTGTATTTGAGAATTTTTCTAAAAAATTTGTTTGTCACTCATTGGGACCAATGGGAAATTAAAGCCAAGGATCCATACTTATAGACTATGTAAGTCCGATTTCTCAATTGTATTTGAGAATTTTTCTAAAAAATTTGTTTGTCACTCATTGGGACCAATGGGAAATTAAAGCCAAGGATCCATACTTATAGACTATGTAAGTCCGATTTCTCAATTGTATTTGAGAATTTTTCTAAAAAATTTGTTTGTCACTCATTGGGACCAATGGGAAATTAAAGCCAAGGATCCATACTTATAGACTATGTAAGTCCAATTTCTCAATTGTATTTGAGAATTTTTCTATAAAATTTTAAAGATTAAAATTGTGTAAATTTTGTTCAGCTCTACGGGAATTTGGCTATTTGTGGGCACATTTATGTTTGTCACTCATTTGGACCAATGGGAAATTAAAGCCAATGATCCATACTTATAGACTATGTAAGTCCGATTTCTCAATTGTATTTGAGAATTTTTCTGTAACATTTGTTTGTCACTCATTTGGACCAATGGGAAATTAAAGCCAAGGATCCATACTTATAGACTATGTAAGTCCGATTTCTCAATTGTATTTGAGAATTTTTCTAAAAAATTTGTTTGTCACTCATTGGGACCAATGGGAAATTAAAGCCAAGGATCCATACTTATAGACTATGTAAGTCCAATTTCTCAATTGTATTTGAGAATTTTTCTGTAACATTTGTTTGTCACTCATTTGGACCAATGGGAAATTAAAGCCAAGGATCCATACTTATAGACTATGTAAGTCGGATTTCTCAATTGTATTTGAGAATTTTTCTGTAACATTTGTTTGTCACTCATTTGGACCAATGGGAAATTAAAGCCAAGGATCCATACTTATAGACTATGTAAGTCCGATTTCTCAATTGTATTTGAGAATTTTTCTATAAAATTTTAAAGATTAAAATTGTTTAAATTTTGTTCAGCTCTACGTGAATTTGGCTATTTGTGGGCACATTTAAGTTTGTCACTCATTTGGACCAATGGGAAATTAAAGCCAAGGATCCATACTTATAGACTATGTATGTAAGTCCGATTTCTCAATTGTATTTGAGAATTTTTCTATAAAATTTTAAAGATTAAAATTGTTTAAATTTTGTTCAGCTCTACGTGAATTTGGCTATTTGTGGGCACATTTAAGTTTGGCACTCATTAGGACCAATGGGAAATTTAAGCCAAGGATCCATTCTTATAGACTATGTAAGTCCAATTTCTCAATTGTATTTGAGAATTTTTCTAAAAAATTTGTTTGTCACTCATTGGGACCAATGGGAAATTAAAGCCAAGGATCCATACTTATAGACTATGTAAGTCCAATTTCTCAATTGTATTTGAGAATTTTTCTATAAAATTTTAAAGATTAAAATTGTGTAAATTTTGTTCAGCTCTACGTGAATTTGGCTATTTGTGGGCACATTTAAGTTTGTCACTCATTTGGACCAATGGGAAATTAAAGCCAAGGATCCATTCTTATAGACTATGTAAGTCCGATTTCTCAATTGTATTTGAGAATTTTTCTGTAACATTTGTTTGTCACTCATTTGGACCAATGGGAAATTTAAGCCAAGGATCCATACTTATAGACTATGTAAGTCCAATTTCTCAATTGTATTTGAGAATTTTTCTATAAAATTTTAAAGATTAAAATTGTGTAAATTTTGTTCAGCTCTACGTGAATTTGGCTATTTGTGGGCACATTTAAGTTTGTCACTCATTTGGACCAATGGGAAATTAAAGCCAAGGATCCATACTTATAGACTATGTAAGTCCGATTTCTCAATTGTATTTGAGAATTTTTCTAAAAAATTTGTTTGTCACTCATTGGGACCAATGGGAAATTAAAGCCAAGGATCCATACTTATAGACTATGTAAGTCCAATTTCTCAATTGTATTTGAGAATTTTTCTATAAAATTTTAAAGATTAAAATTGTTTAAATTTTGTTCAGCTCTACGTGAATTTGGCTATTTGTGGGCACATTTATGTTTGTCACTCATTTGGACCAATGGGAAATTAAAGCCAAGGATCCATTCTTATAGACTATGTAAGTCCAATTTCTCAATTGTATTTGAGAATTTTTCTATAAAATTTTAAAGATTAAAATTCTGTAAATTTTGTTCAGCTCTACGTGAATTTGGCTATTTGTGGGCACATTTAAGTTTGGCACTCATTAGGACCAATGGGAAATTTAAGCCAAGGATCCATTCTTATAGACTATGTAAGTCCGATTTCTCAATTGTATTTGAGAATTTTTCTATAACATTTGTTTGTCAATCATTTGGACCAATGGGAAATTAAAGCCAAGGATCCATACTTATAGACTATGTAAGTCCGATTTCTCAATTGTATTTGAGAATTTTTCTAAAAAATTTGTTTGTCACTCATTGGGACCAATGGGAAATTAAAGCCAAGGATCCATACTTATAGACTATGTAAGTCCGATTTCTTAATTGTATTTGAGAATTTTTCTAAAAAATTTGTTTGTCACTCATTGGGACCAATGGGAAATTAAAGCCAAGGATCCATACTTATAGACTATGTAAGTCCGATTTCTCAATTGTATTTGAGAATTTTTCTAAAAAATTTGTTTGTCACTCATTGGGACCAATGGGAAATTAAAGCCAAGGATCCATACTTATAGACTATGTAAGTCCAATTTCTCAATTGTATTTGAGAATTTTTCTATAAAATTTTAAAGATTAAAATTGTGTAAATTTTGTTCAGCTCTACGGGAATTTGGCTATTTGTGGGCACATTTATGTTTGTCACTCATTTGGACCAATGGGAAATTAAAGCCAATGATCCATACTTATAGACTATGTAAGTCCGATTTCTCAATTGTATTTGAGAATTTTTCTGTAACATTTGTTTGTCACTCATTTGGACCAATGGGAAATTAAAGCCAAGGATCCATACTTATAGACTATGTAAGTCCGATTTCTCAATTGTATTTGAGAATTTTTCTAAAAAATTTGTTTGTCACTCATTGGGACCAATGGGAAATTAAAGCCAAGGATCCATACTTATAGACTATGTAAGTCCGATTTCTCAATTGTATTTGAGAATTTTTCTAAAAAATTTGTTTGTCACTCATTGGGACCAATGGGAAATTAAAGCCAAGGATCCATACTTATAGACTATGTAAGTCCGATTTCTCAATTGTATTTGAGAATTTTTCTAAAAAATTTGTTTGTCACTCATTGGGACCAATGGGAAATTAAAGCCAAGGATCCATACTTATAGACTATGTAAGTCCAATTTCTCAATTGTATTTGAGAATTTTTCTATAAAATTTTAAAGATTAAAATTGTGTAAATTTTGTTCAGCTCTACGGGAATTTGGCTATTTGTGGGCACATTTATGTTTGTCACTCATTTGGACCAATGGGAAATTAAAGCCAATGATCCATACTTATAGACTATGTAAGTCCGATTTCTCAATTGTATTTGAGAATTTTTCTGTAACATTTGTTTGTCACTCATTTGGACCAATGGGAAATTAAAGCCAAGGATCCATACTTATAGACTATGTAAGTCCGATTTCTCAATTGTATTTGAGAATTTTTCTAAAAAATTTGTTTGTCACTCATTGGGACCAATGGGAAATTAAAGCCAAGGATCCATACTTATAGACTATGTAAGTCCAATTTCTCAATTGTATTTGAGAATTTTTCTGTAACATTTGTTTGTCACTCATTTGGACCAATGGGAAATTAAAGCCAAGGATCCATACTTATAGACTATGTAAGTCGGATTTCTCAATTGTATTTGAGAATTTTTCTGTAACATTTGTTTGTCACTCATTTGGACCAATGGGAAATTAAAGCCAAGGATCCATACTTATAGACTATGTAAGTCCGATTTCTCAATTGTATTTGAGAATTTTTCTATAAAATTTTAAAGATTAAAATTGTTTAAATTTTGTTCAGCTCTACGTGAATTTGGCTATTTGTGGGCACATTTAAGTTTGTCACTCATTTGGACCAATGGGAAATTAAAGCCAAGGATCCATACTTATAGACTATGTATGTAAGTCCGATTTCTCAATTGTATTTGAGAATTTTTCTATAAAATTTTAAAGATTAAAATTGTTTAAATTTTGTTCAGCTCTACGTGAATTTGGCTATTTGTGGGCACATTTAAGTTTGGCACTCATTAGGACCAATGGGAAATTTAAGCCAAGGATCCATTCTTATAGACTATGTAAGTCCGATTTCTCAATTGTATTTGAGAATTTTTCTAAAAAATTTGTTTGTCACTCATTGGGACCAATGGGAAATTAAAGCCAAGGATCCATACTTATAGACTATGTAAGTCCAATTTCTCAATTGTATTTGAGAATTTTTCTATAAAATTTTAAAGATTAAAATTGTGTAAATTTTGTTCAGCTCTACGTGAATTTGGCTATTTGTGGGCACATTTAAGTTTGTCACTCATTTGGACCAATGGGAAATTAAAGCCAAGGATCCATTCTTATAGACTATGTAAGTCCGATTTCTCAATTGTATTTGAGAATTTTTCTGTAACATTTGTTTGTCACTCATTTGGACCAATGGGAAATTTAAGCCAAGGATCCATACTTATAGACTATGTAAGTCCAATTTCTCAATTGTATTTGAGAATTTTTCTATAAAATTTTAAAGATTAAAATTGTGTAAATTTTGTTCAGCTCTACGTGAATTTGGCTATTTGTGGGCACATTTAAGTTTGTCACTCATTTGGACCAATGGGAAATTAAAGCCAAGGATCCATACTTATAGACTATGTAAGTCCGATTTCTCAATTGTATTTGAGAATTTTTCTAAAAAATTTGTTTGTCACTCATTGGGACCAATGGGAAATTAAAGCCAAGGATCCATACTTATAGACTATGTAAGTCCAATTTCTCAATTGTATTTGAGAATTTTTCTATAAAATTTTAAAGATTAAAATTGTGTAAATTTTGTTCAGCTCTACGTGAATTTGGCTATTTGTGGGCACATTTAAGTTTGTCACTCATTTGGACCAATGGGAAATTAAAGCCAAGGATCCATACTTATAGACTATGTAAGTCCGATTTCTCAATTGTATTTGAGAATTTTTCTAAAAAATTTGTTTGTCACTCATTGGGACCAATGGGAAATTAAAGCCAAGGATCCATACTTATAGACTATGTAAGTCCGATTTCTCAATTATATTTGAGAATTTTTCTATAACATTTGTTTGTCAATCATTTGGACCAATGGGAAATTAAAGCCAAGGATCCATACTTATAGACTATGTAAGTCCGATTTCTCAATTGTATTTGAGAATTTTTCTAAAAAATTTGTTTGTCACTCATTGGGACCAATGGGAAATTAAAGCCAAGGATCCATACTTATAGACTATGTAAGTCCGATTTCTCAATTGTATTTGAGAATTTTTCTAAAAAATTTGTTTGTCACTCATTGGGACCAATGGGAAATTAAAGCCAAGGATCCATACTTATAGACTATGTAAGTCCGATTTCTCAATTGTATTTGAGAATTTTTCTAAAAAACTTGTTTGTCACTCATTGGGACCAATGGGAAATTAAAGCCAAGGATCCATACTTATAGACTATGTAAGTCCAATTTCTCAATTGTATTTGAGAATTTTTCTATACAATTTTAAAGATTAAAATTGTGTAAATTTTGTTCAGCTCTACGGGAATTTGGCTATTTGTGGGCACATTTATGTTTGTCACTCATTTGGACCAATGGGAAATTAAAGCCAATGATCCATACTTATAGACTATGTAAGTCCGATTTCTCAATTGTATTTGAGAATTTTTCTGTAACATTTGTTTGTCACTCATTTGGACCAATGGGAAATTAAAGCCAAGGATCCATACTTATAGACTATGTAAGTCCGATTTCTCAATTGTATTTGAGAATTTTTCTATAAAATTTTAAAGATTAAAATTGTGTAAATTTTGTTCAGCTCTACGTGAATTTGGCTATTTGTGGGCACATTTAAGTTTGTCACTCATTTGGACCAATGGGAAATTAAAGCCAAGGATCCATACTTATAGACTATGTAAGTCCGATTTCTCAATTGTATTTGAGAATTTTTCTAAAAAATTTGTTTGTCACTCATTGGGACCAATGGGAAATTAAAGCCAAGGATCCATACTTATAGACTATGTAAGTCCGATTTCTCAATTGTATTTGAGAATTTTTCTATAAAATTTTAAAGATTAAAATTGTGTAAATTTTGTTCAGCTCTACGTGAATTTGGCTATTTGTGGGCACATTTATGTTTGTCACTCATTTGGACCAATGGGAAATTAAAGCCAATGATCCATACTTATAGACTATGTAAGTCCAATTTCTCAATTGTATTTGAGAATTTTTCTATAAAATTTTAAAGATTAAAATTGTTTAAATTTTGTTCAGCTCTACGGGAATTTGGCTATTTGTGGGCACATTTATGTTTGTCATTCATTTGGACCAATGGGAAATTAAAGCCAAGGATCCATACTTATAGACTATGTAAGTCCGATTTCTCAATTGTATTTGAGAATTTTTCTATAAAATTTTAAAGATTAAAATTGTGTAAATTTTGTTCAGCTCTACGTGAATTTGGCTATTTGTGGGCACATTTATGTTTGTCACTCATTTGGACCAATGGGAAATTAAAGCCAAGGATCCATACTTATAGACTATGTAAGTCCAATTTCTCAATTGTATTTGAGAATTTTTCTATAACATTTGTTTGTCAATCATTTGGACCAATGCGAAATTAAAGCCTAGAATCCATACTTATAGACTATGTAAGTCCGATTTCTCAATTGTATTTGAGAATTTTTCTATAAAATTTTAAAGATTAAAATTGTGTACATTTTGTTCAGCTCTACGAGAATTTGGCTATTTGTGGGCACATTTATGTTTGTCATTCATTTGGACCAATGGGAAATTAAAGCCAAGGATCCATTCTTATAGACTATGTAAGTCCGATTTCTCAATTGTATTTGAGAATTTTTCTATAACATTTGTTTGTCAATCATTTGGACCAATGCGAAATTAAAGCCAAGAATCCATACTTATAGACTATGTAAGTCCAATTTCTCAATTGTATTTGAGAATTTTTCTGTAACATTTGTTTGTCACTCATTTGGACCAATGGGAAATTAAAGCCAAGGATCCATTCTTATAGACTATGTAAGTCCGATTTCTCAATTGTATTTGAGAATTTTTCTATAACATTTGTTTGTCAATCATTTGGACCAATGCGAAATTAAAGCCAAGAATCCATACTTATAGACTATGTAAGTCCAATTTCTCAATTGTATTTGAGAATTTTTCTGTAACATTTGTTTGTCACTCATTTGGACCAATGGGAAATTAAAGCCAAGGATCCATACTTATAGACTATGTAAGTCCGATTTCTCAATTGTATTTGAGAATTTTTCTATAAAATTTTAAAGATTAAAATTGTGTACATTTTGTTCAGCTCTACGAGAATTTGGCTATTTGTGGGCACATTTATGTTTGTCATTCATTTGGACCAATGGGAAATTAAAGCCAAGGATCCATTCTTATAGACTATGTAAGTCCGATTTCTCAATTGTATTTGAGAATTTTTCTATAACATTTGTTTGTCAATCATTTGGACCAATGCGAAATTAAAGCCAAGAATCCATACTTATAGACTATGTAAGTCCAATTTCTCAATTGTATTTGAGAATTTTTCTGTAACATTTGTTTGTCACTCATTTGGACCAATGGGAAATTAAAGCCAAGGATCCATTCTTATAGACTATGTAAGTCCGATTTCTCAATTGTATTTGAGAATTTTTCTATAACATTTGTTTGTCAATCATTTGGACCAATGCGAAATTAAAGCCAAGAATCCATACTTATAGACTATGTAAGTCCAATTTCTCAATTGTATTTGAGAATTTTTCTGTAACATTTGTTTGTCACTCATTTGGACCAATGGGAAATTAAAGCCAAGGATCCATACTTATAGACTATGTAAGTCCGATTTCTCAATTGTATTTGAGAATTTTTCTATAAAATTTTAAAGATTAAAATTGTTTAAATTTTGCTCAGCTCTACGTGAATTTGGCTATTTGTGGGCACATTAATGTTTGTCACTCATTTGGACCAATGGGAAATTAAAGCCAATGATCCATACTTATAGACTATGTAAGTCCGATTTCTCAATTGTATTTGGGAATTTTTCTGTAACATTTGTTTGTCACTCATTTGGACCAATGGGAAATTAAAGCCAAGGATCCATACTTATAGACTATGTAAGTCCGATTTCTCAATTGTATTTGAGAATTTTTCTATAAAATTTTAAAGATTAAAATTGTTTAAATTTTGTTCAGCTCTACGTGAATTTGGCTATTTGTGGGCACATTTAAGTTTGTCACTCATTTGGACCAATGGGAAATTAAAGCCAAGGATCCATACTTATAGACTATGTATGTAAGTCCGATTTCTCAATTGTATTTGAGAATTTTTCTATAAAATTTTAAAGATTAAAATTGTTTAAATTTTGTTCAGCTCTACGTGAATTTGGCTATTTGTGGGCACATTTAAGTTTGGCACTCATTAGGACCAATGGGAAATTTAAGCCAAGGATCCATTCTTATAGACTATGTAAGTCCGATTTCTCAATTGTATTTGAGAATTTTTCTGTAACATTTGTTTGTCACTCATTTGGACCAATGGGAAATTAAAGCCAAGGATCCATACTTATAGACTATGTAAGTCGGATTTCTCAATTGTATTTGAGAATTTTTCTGTAACATTTGTTTGTCACTCATTTGGACCAATGGGAAATTAAAGCCAAGGATCCATACTTATAGACTATGTAAGTCCGATTTCTCAATTGTATTTGAGAATTTTTCTATAAAATTTTAAAGATTAAAATTGTTTAAATTTTGTTCAGCTCTACGTGAATTTGGCTATTTGTGGGCACATTTAAGTTTGTCACTCATTTGGACCAATGGGAAATTAAAGCCAAGGATCCATACTTATAGACTATGTATGTAAGTCCGATTTCTCAATTGTATTTGAGAATTTTTCTATAAAATTTTAAAGATTAAAATTGTTTAAATTTTGTTCAGCTCTACGTGAATTTGGCTATTTGTGGGCACATTTAAGTTTGGCACTCATTAGGACCAATGGGAAATTTAAGCCAAGGATCCATTCTTATAGACTATGTAAGTCCGATTTCTCAATTGTATTTGAGAATTTTTCTAAAAAATTTGTTTGTCACTCATTGGGACCAATGGGAAATTAAAGCCAAGGATCCATACTTATAGACTATGTAAGTCCAATTTCTCAATTGTATTTGAGAATTTTTCTATAAAATTTTAAAGATTAAAATTGTGTAAATTTTGTTCAGCTCTACGTGAATTTGGCTATTTGTGGGCACATATAAGTTTGTCACTCATTTGGACCAATGGGAAATTAAAGCCAAGGATCCATACTTATAGACTATCCCCCATATTCATAAAAATTTAAAATGGATTTGAAATATATTTTAGAAAAAATTTGTATTGAAATTTTTTACTAAAACACATTTGAAATCTATTTTATTTTTTATGAATGCTACCATATGTATGTAAGTCCGATTTCTCAATTGTATTTGAGAATTTTTCTATACAATTTTAAAGATTAAAATTGTGTAAATTTTGTTCAGCTCTACGGGAATTTGGCTATTTGTGGGCACATTTATGTTTGTCACTCATTTGGACCAATGGGAAATTAAAGCCAATGATCCATACTTATAGACTATGTAAGTCCGATTTCTCAATTGTATTTGAGAATTTTTCTGTAACATTTGTTTGTCACTCATTTGGACCAATGGGAAATTAAAGCCAAGGATCCATACTTATAGACTATGTAAGTCCGATTTCTCAATTGTATTTGAGAATTTTTCTATAAAATTTTAAAGATTAAAATTGTGTAAATTTTGTTCAGCTCTACGTGAATTTGGCTATTTGTGGGCACATTTAAGTTTGTCACTCATTTGGACCAATGGGAAATTAAAGCCAAGGATCCATACTTATAGACTATGTAAGTCCGATTTCTCAATTGTATTTGAGAATTTTTCTAAAAAATTTGTTTGTCACTCATTGGGACCAATGGGAAATTAAAGCCAAGGATCCATACTTATAGACTATGTAAGTCCAATTTCTCAATTGTATTTGAGAATTTTTCTATAAAATTTTAAAGATTAAAACTGTGTAAATTTTGTTCAGCTCTACGGGAATTTGGCTATTTGTGGGCACATTTATGTTTGTCATTCATTTGGACCAATGGGAAATTAAAGCCAAGGATCCATACTTATAGACTATGTAAGTCCGATTTCTCAATTGTATTTGAGAATTTTTCTATAAAATTTTAAAGATTAAAATTGTGTAAATTTTGTTCAGCTCTACGTGAATTTGGCTATTTGTGGGCACATTTATGTTTGTCACTCATTTGGACCAATGGGAAATTAAAGCCAATGATCCATACTTATAGACTATGTAAGTCCAATTTCTCAATTGTATTTGAGAATTTTTCTATAAAATTTTAAAGATTAAAATTGTTTAAATTTTGTTCAGCTCTACGTGAATTTGGCTATTTGTGGGCACATTTAAGTTTGTCACTCATTTGGACCAATGGGAAATTAAAGCCAAGGATCCATACTTATAGACTATGTAAGTCCGATTTCTCAATTGTATTTGAGAATTTTTCTATAACATTTGTTTGTCAATCATTTGGACCAATGCGAAATTAAAGCCTAGAATCCATACTTATAGACTATGTAAGTCCGATTTCTCAATTGTATTTGAGAATTTTTCTATAAAATTTTAAAGATTAAAATTGTGTACATTTTGTTCAGCTCTACGAGAATTTGGCTATTTGTGGGCACATTTATGTTTGTCATTCATTTGGACCAATGGGAAATTAAAGCCAAGGATCCATTCTTATAGACTATGTAAGTCCGATTTCTCAATTGTATTTGAGAATTTTTCTATAACATTTGTTTGTCAATCATTTGGACCAATGCGAAATTAAAGCCAAGAATCCATACTTATAGACTATGTAAGTCCAATTTCTCAATTGTATTTGAGAATTTTTCTGTAACATTTGTTTGTCACTCATTTGGACCAATGGGAAATTAAAGCCAAGGATCCATACTTATAGACTATGTAAGTCCGATTTCTCAATTGTATTTGAGAATTTTTCTATAAAATTTTAAAGATTAAAATTGTTTAAATTTTGTTCAGCTCTACGTGAATTTGGCTATTTGTGGGCACATTTATGTTTGTCACTCATTTGGACCAATGGGAAATTAAAGCCAATGATCCATACTTATAGACTATGTAAGTCCGATTTCTCAATTGTATTTGGGAATTTTTCTGTAACATTTGTTTGTCACTCATTTGGACCAATGGGAAATTAAAGCCAAGGATCCATACTTATAGACTATGTAAGTCCGATTTCTCAATTGTATTTGAGAATTTTTCTATAAAATTTTAAAGATTAAAATTGTTTAAATTTTGTTCAGCTCTACGTGAATTTGGCTATTTGTGGGCACATTTAAGTTTGTCACTCATTTGGACCAATGGGAAATTAAAGCCAAGGATCCATACTTATAGACTATGTATGTAAGTCCGATTTCTCAATTGTATTTGAGAATTTTTCTATAAAATTTTAAAGATTAAAATTGTTTAAATTTTGTTCAGCTCTACGTGAATTTGGCTATTTGTGGGCACATTTAAGTTTGGCACTCATTAGGACCAATGGGAAATTTAAGCCAAGGATCCATTCTTATAGACTATGTAAGTCCGATTTCTCAATTGTATTTGAGAATTTTTCTGTAACATTTGTTTGTCACTCATTTGGACCAATGGGAAATTAAAGCCAAGGATCCATACTTATAGACTATGTAAGTCGGATTTCTCAATTGTATTTGAGAATTTTTCTGTAACATTTGTTTGTCACTCATTTGGACCAATGGGAAATTAAAGCCAAGGATCCATACTTATAGACTATGTAAGTCCGATTTCTCAATTGTATTTGAGAATTTTTCTATAAAATTTTAAAGATTAAAATTGTTTAAATCTTGTTCAGCTCTACGTGAATTTGGCTATTTGTGGGCACATTTAAGTTTGTCACTCATTTGGACCAATGGGAAATTAAAGCCAAGGATCCATACTTATAGACTATGTATGTAAGTCCGATTTCTCAGTTGTATTTGAGAATTTTTCTATAAAATTTTAAAGATTAAAATTGTTTAAATTTTGTTCAGCTCTACGTGAATTTGGCTATTTGTGGGCACATTTAAGTTTGGCACTCATTAGGACCAATGGGAAATTTAAGCCAAGGATCCATTCTTATAGACTATGTAAGTCCGATTTCTCAATTGTATTTGAGAATTTTTCTAAAAAATTTGTTTGTCACTCATTGGGACCAATGGGAAATTAAAGCCAAGGATCCATACTTATAGACTATGTAAGTCCAATTTCTCAATTGTATTTGAGAATTTTTCTATAAAATTTTAAAGATTAAAATTGTGTAAATTTTGTTCAGCTCTACGTGAATTTGGCTATTTGTGGGCACATTTAAGTTTGTCACTCATTTGGACCAATGGGAAATTAAAGCCAAGGATCCATTCTTATAGACTATGTAAGTCCGATTTCTCAATTGTATTTGAGAATTTTTCTGTAACATTTGTTTGTCACTCATTTGGACCAATGGGAAATTTAAGCCAAGGATCCATACTTATAGACTATGTAAGTCCAATTTCTCAATTGTATTTGAGAATTTTTCTATAAAATTTTAAAGATTAAAATTGTGTAAATTTTGTTCAGCTCTACGTGAATTTGGCTATTTGTGGGCACATTTAAGTTTGTCACTCATTTGGACCAATGGGAAATTAAAGCCAAGGATCCATACTTATAGACTATGTAAGTCCGATTTCTCAATTGTATTTGAGAATTTTTCTAAAAAATTTGTTTGTCACTCATTGGGACCAATGGGAAATTAAAGCCAAGGATCCATACTTATAGACTATGTAAGTCCGATTTCTCAATTATATTTGAGAATTTTTCTATAACATTTGTTTGTCAATCATTTGGACCAATGGGAAATTAAAGCCAAGGATCCATACTTATAGACTATGTAAGTCCGATTTCTCAATTGTATTTGAGAATTTTTCTAAAAAATTTGTTTGTCACTCATTGGGACCAATGGGAAATAAAAGCCAAGGATCCATACTTATAGACTATGTAAGTCCAATTTCTCAATTGTATTTGAGAATTTTTCTATAAAATTTTAAAGATTAAAATTGTGTAAATTTTGTTCAGCTCTACGTGAATTTGGCTATTTGTGGGCACATTTAAGTTTGTCACTCATTTGGACCAATGGGAAATTAAAGCCAAGGATCCATACTTATAGACTATGTAAGTCCGATTTCTCAATTGTATTTGAGAATTTTTCTAAAAAATTTGTTTGTCACTCATTGGGACCAATGGGAAATTAAAGCCAAGGATCCATACTTATAGACTATGTAAGTCCAATTTCTCAATTGTATTTGAGAATTTTTCTATAAAATTTTAAAGATTAAAATTGTGTAAATTTTGTTCAGCTCTACGTGAATTTGGCTATTTGTGGGCACATTTAAGTTTGTCACTCATTTGGACCAATGGGAAATTAAAGCCAAGGATCCATACTTATAGACTATGTAAGTCCGATTTCTCAATTGTATTTGAGAATTTTTCTAAAAAATTTGTTTGTCACTCATTGGGACCAATGGGAAATTAAAGCCAAGGATCCATACTTATAGACTATGTAAGTCCGATTTCTCAATTATATTTGAGAATTTTTCTATAACATTTGTTTGTCAATCATTTGGACCAATGGGAAATTAAAGCCAAGGATCCATACTTATAGACTATGTAAGTCCGATTTCTCAATTGTATTTGAGAATTTTTCTAAAAAATTTGTTTGTCACTCATTGGGACCAATGGGAAATTAAAGCCAAGGATCCATACTTATAGACTATGTAAGTCCGATTTCTCAATTGTATTTGAGAATTTTTCTAAAAAATTTGTTTGTCACTCATTGGGACCAATGGGAAATTAAAGCCAAGGATCCATACTTATAGACTATGTAAGTCCGATTTCTCAATTGTATTTGAGAATTTTTCTAAAAAACTTGTTTGTCACTCATTGGGACCAATGGGAAATTAAAGCCAAGGATCCATACTTATAGACTATGTAAGTCCAATTTCTCAATTGTATTTGAGAATTTTTCTATACAATTTTAAAGATTAAAATTGTGTAAATTTTGTTCAGCTCTACGGGAATTTGGCTATTTGTGGGCACATTTATGTTTGTCACTCATTTGGACCAATGGGAAATTAAAGCCAATGATCCATACTTATAGACTATGTAAGTCCGATTTCTCAATTGTATTTGAGAATTTTTCTGTAACATTTGTTTGTCACTCATTTGGACCAATGGGAAATTAAAGCCAAGGATCCATACTTATAGACTATGTAAGTCCGATTTCTCAATTGTATTTGAGAATTTTTCTATAAAATTTTAAAGATTAAAATTTTGTAAATTTTGTTCAGCTCTACGTAAATTTGGCTATTTGTGGGCACATTTAAGTTTGTCACTCATTTGGACCAATGGGAAATTAAAGCCAAGGATCCATACTTATAGACTATGTAAGTCCGATTTCTCAATTGTATTTGAGAATTTTTCTAAAAAATTTGTTTGTCACTCATTGGGACCAATGGGAAATTAAAGCCAAGGATCCATACTTATAGACTATGTAAGTCCAATTTCTCAATTGTATTTGAGAATTTTTCTATAAAATTTTAAAGATTAAAACTGTGTAAATTTTGTTCAGCTCTACGGGAATTTGGCTATTTGTGGGCACATTTATGTTTGTCATTCATTTGGACCAATGGGAAATTAAAGCCAAGGATCCATACTTATAGACTATGTAAGTCCGATTTCTCAATTGTATTTGAGAATTTTTCTATAAAATTTTAAAGATTAAAATTGTGTAAATTTTGTTCAGCTCTACGTGAATTTGGCTATTTGTGGGCACATTTATGTTTGTCACTCATTTGGACCAATGGGAAATTAAAGCCAATGATCCATACTTATAGACTATGTAAGTCCAATTTCTCAATTGTATTTGAGAATTTTTCTATAAAATTTTAAAGATTAAAATTGTTTAAATTTTGCTCAGCTCTACGTGAATTTGGCTATTTGTGGGCACATTTAAGTTTGTCACTCATTTGGACCAATGGGAAATTAAAGCCAATGATCCATACTTATAGACTATGTAAGTCCAATTTCTCAATTGTATTTGAGAATTTTTCTATAAAATTTTAAAGATTAAAATTGTTTAAATTTTGTTCAGCTCTACGTGAATTTGGCTATTTGTGGGCACATTTAAGTTTGTCACTCATTTGGACCAATGGGAAATTAAAGCCAAGGATCCATACTTATAGACTATGTAAGTCCGATTTCTCAATTGTATTTGAGAATTTTTCTATAACATTTGTTTGTCAATCATTTGGACCAATGCGAAATTAAAGCCTAGAATCCATACTTATAGACTATGTAAGTCCGATTTCTCAATTGTATTTGAGAATTTTTCTATAAAATTTTAAAGATTAAAATTGTGTACATTTTGTTCAGCTCTACGAGAATTTGGCTATTTGTGGGCACATTTATGTTTGTCATTCATTTGGACCAATGGGAAATTAAAGCCAAGGATCCATTCTTATAGACTATGTAAGTCCGATTTCTCAATTGTATTTGAGAATTTTTCTATAACATTTGTTTGTCAATCATTTGGACCAATGCGAAATTAAAGCCAAGAATCCATACTTATAGACTATGTAAGTCCAATTTCTCAATTGTATTTGAGAATTTTTCTGTAACATTTGTTTGTCACTCATTTGGACCAATGGGAAATTAAAGCCAAGGATCCATACTTATAGACTATGTAAGTCCGATTTCTCAATTGTATTTGAGAATTTTTCTATAAAATTTTAAAGATTAAAATTGTTTAAATTTTGTTCAGCTCTACGTGAATTTGGCTATTTGTGGGCACATTTATGTTTGTCACTCATTTGGACCAATGGGAAATTAAAGCCAATGATCCATACTTATAGACTATGTAAGTCCGATTTCTCAATTGTATTTGGGAATTTTTCTGTAACATTTGTTTGTCACTCATTTGGACCAATGGGAAATTAAAGCCAAGGATCCATACTTATAGACTATGTAAGTCCGATTTCTCAATTGTATTTGAGAATTTTTCTAAAAAATTTGTTTGTCACTCATTGGGACCAATGGGAAATTAAAGCCAAGGATCCATACTTATAGACTATGTAAGTCCAATTTCTCAATTGTACTTGAGAATTTTTCTATAAAATTTTAAAGATTAAAATTGTGTAAATTTTGTTCAGCTCTACGGAAATTTGGCTATTTGTGGGCACATTTATGTTTGTCACTCATTTGGACCAATGGGAAATTAAAGCCAATGATCCATACTTATAGACTATGTAAGTCCAATTTCTCAATTGTATTTGAGAATTTTTCTATAAAATTTTAAAGATTAAAATTGTGTAAATTTTGTTCAGCTCTACGTGAATTTGGCTATTTGTGGGCACATTTATGTTTGTCACTCATTTGGACCAATGGGAAATTAAAGCCAATGATCCATACTTATAGACTATGTAAGTCCAATTTCTCAATTGTATTTGAGAATTTTTCTATAAAATTTTAAAGATTAAAATTGTTTAAATTTTGCTCAGCTCTACGTGAATTTGGCTATTTGTGGGCACATTTAAGTTTGTCACTCATTTGGACCAATGGGAAATTTAAGCCAAGGATCCATTCTTATAGACTATGTAAGTCCGATTTCTCAATTGTATTTGAGAATTTTTCTATAAAATTTTAAAGATTAAAATTGTTTAAATTTTGTTCAGCTCTACGTGAATTTGGCTATTTGTGGGCACATTTATGTTTGTCACTCATTTGGACCAATGGGAAATTAAAGCCAATGATCCATACTTATAGACTATGTAAGTCCGATTTCTCAATTGTATTTGGGAATTATTCTGTAACATTTGTTTGTCACTCATTTGGACCAATGGGAAATTAAAGCCAAGGATCCATACTTATAGACTATGTAAGTCCAATTTCTCAATTGTATTTGAGAATTTTTCTATAAAATTTTAAAGATTAAAATTGTTTAAATTTTGCTCAGCTCTACGTGAATTTGGCTATTTGTGGGCACATTTAAGTTTGTCACTCATTTGGACCAATGGGAAATTTAAGCCAAGGATCCATACTTATAGACTATGTAAGTCCGATTTCTCAATTGTATTTGAGAATTTTTCTATAAAATTTTAAAGATTAAAATTTTTTAAATTTTGTTCAGCTCTACGTGAATTTGGCTATTTGTGGGCACATTTATGTTTGTCACTCATTTGGACCAATGGGAAATTAAAGCCAATGATCCATACTTATAGACTATGTAAGTCCGATTTCTCAATTGTATTTGGGAATTTTTCTGTAACATTTGTTTGTCACTCATTTGGACCAATGGGAAATTAAAGCCAAGGATCCATACTTATAGACTATGTAAGTCCGATTTCTCAATTGTATTTGAGAATTTTTCTAAAAAATTTGTTTGTCACTCATTGGGACCAATGGGAAATTAAAGCCAAGGATCCATACTTATAGACTATGTAAGTCCAATTTCTCAATTGTATTTGAGAATTTTTCTATAAAATTTTAAAGATTAAAATTGTGTAAATTTTGTTCAGCTCTACGTGAATTTGGCTATTTGTGGGCACATTTAAGTTTGTCACTCATTTGGACCAATGGGAAATTTAAGCCAAGGATCCATTCTTATAGACTATGTAAGTCCGATTTCTCAATTGTATTTGAGAATTTTTCTGTAACATTTGTTTGTCACTCATTTGGACCAATGGGAAATTTAAGCCAAGGATCCATACTTATAGACTATGTAAGTCCAATTTCTCAATTGTATTTGAGAATTTTTCTATAAAATTTTAAAGATTAAAATTGTGTAAATTTTGTTCAGCTCTACGTGAATTTGGCTATTTGTGGGCACATTTAAGTTTGCCACTCATTTGGACCAATGGGAAATTTAAGCCAAGGATCCATTCTTATAGACTATGTAAGTCCGATTTCTCAATTGTATTTGAAAATTTTTCGGTAACATTTGTTTGTCACTCATTTGGACCAATGGGAAATTTAAGCCAAGGATCCATACTTATAGACTATGTAAGTCCAATTTCTCAATTGTATTTGAGAATTTTTCTATAAAATTTTAAAGATTAAAATTGTGTAAATTTTGTTCAGCTCTACGTGAATTTGGCTATTTGTGGGCACATTTAAGTTTGTCACTCATTTGGACCAATGGGAAATTAAAGCCAAGGATCCATACTTATAGACTATGTAAGTCCGATTTCTCAATTGTATTTGAGAATTTTTCTATAAAATTTTAAAGATTAAAATTGTTTAAATTTTGTTCAGCTCTACGTGAATTTGGCTATTTGTGGGCACATTTATGTTTGTCACTCATTTGGACCAATGGGAAATTAAAGCCAATGATCCATACTTATAGACTATGTAAGTCCGATTTCTCAATTGTATTTGGGAATTTTTCTGTAACATTTGTTTGTCACTCATTTGGACCAATGGGAAATTAAAGCCAAGGATCTATACTTATAGACTATGTAAGTCCGATTTCTCAATTGTATTTGAGAATTTTTCTATAAAATTTTAAAGATTAAAATTGTGTAAATTTTGTTCAGCTCTACGTGAATTTGGCTATTTGTGGGCACATTTAAGTTTGTCACTCATTTGGACCAATGGGAAATTAAAGCCAATGATCCATACTTATAGACTATGTAAGTCCGATTTCTCAATTGTATTTGGGAATTTTTCTGTAACATTTGTTTGTCACTCATTTGGACCAATGGGAAATTAAAGCCAAGGATCCATACTTATAGACTATGTAAGTCCGATTTCTCAATTGTATTTGAGAATTTTTCTATAAAATTTTAAAGATTAAAATTGTTTAAATTTTGTTCAGCTCTACGTGAATTTGGCTATTTGTGGGCACATTTATGTTTGTCACTCATTTGGACCAATGGGAAATTAAAGCCAATGATCCATACTTATAGACTATGTAAGTCCGATTTCTCAATTGTATTTGAGAATTTTTCTATAAAATTTTAAAGATTAAAATTGTGTAAATTTTGTTCAGCTCTACGGGAATTTGGCTATTTGTGGGCACATTTATGTTTGTCACTCATTTGGACCAATGGGAAATTAAAGCCAATGATCCATACTTATAGACTATGTAAGTCCGATTTCTCAATTGTATTTGGGAATTTTTCTGTAACATTTGTTTGTCACTCATTTGGACCAATGGGAAATTAAAGCCAATGATCCATACTTATAGACTATGTAAGTCCGATTTCTCAATTGTATTTGAGAATTTTTCTATAAAATTTTAAAGATTAAAATTGTGTAAATTTTGTTCAGCTCTACGGGAATTTGGCTATTTGTGGGCACATTTATGTTTGTCACTCATTTGGACCAATGGGAAATTAAAGCCAATGATCCATACTTATAGACTATGTAAGTCCGATTTCTCAATTGTATTTGGGAATTTTTCTGTAACATTTGTTTGTCACTCATTTGGACCAATGGGAAATTAAAGCCAAGGATCCATACTTATAGACTATGTAAGTCCGATTTCTCAATTGTATTTGAGAATTTTTCTATAAAATTTTAAAGATTAAAATTGTGTAAATTTTGTTCAGCTCTACGTGAATTTGGCTATTTGTGGGCACATTTAAGTTTGTCACTCATTTGGACCAATGGGAAATTAAAGCCAAGGATCCATACTTATAGACTATGTAAGTCCGATTTCTCAATTGTATTTGAGAATTTTTCTAAAAAATTTGTTTGTCACTCATTGGGACCAATGGGAAATTAAAGCCAAGGATCCATACTTATAGACTATGTAAGTCCAATTTCTCAATTGTATTTGAGAATTTTTCTATAAAATTTTAAAGATTAAAATTGTGTAAATTTTGTTCAGCTCTACGTGAATTTGGCTATTTGTGGGCACATTTAAGTTTGTCACTCATTTGGACCAATGGGAAATTAAAGCCAAGGATCCATACTTATAGACTATGTAAGTCCGATTTCTCAATTGTATTTGAGAATTTTTCTAAAAAATTTGTTTGTCACTCATTGGGACCAATGGGAAATTAAAGCCAAGGATCCATACTTATAGACTATGTAAGTCCAATTTCTCAATTGTATTTGAGAATTTTTCTAAAAAATTTGTTTGTCACTCATTGGGACCAATGGGAAATTAAAGCCAAGGATCCATACTTATAGACTATGTAAGTCCAATTTCTCAATTGTATTTGAGAATTTTTCTATAAAATTTTAAAGATTAAAATTGTGTAAATTTTGTTCAGCTCTACGTGAATTTGGCTATTTGTGGGCACATTTATGTTTGTCACTCATTTGGACCAATGGGAAATTAAAGCCAATGATCCATACTTATAGACTATATAAGTCCGATTTCTCAATTGTATTTGGGAATTTTTCTGTAACATTTGTTTGTCACTCATTTGGACCAATGGGAAATTAAAGCCAAGGATCCATACTTATAGACTATGTAAGTCCGATTTCTCAATTGTATTTGAGAATTTTTCTATAAAATTTTAAAGATTAAAATTGTGTAAATTTTGTTCAGCTCTACGTGAATTTGGCTATTTGTGGGCACATTTAAGTTTGTCACTCATTTGGACCAATGGGAAATTAAAGCCAAGGATCCATACTTATAGACTATGTAAGTCCGATTTCTCAATTGTATTTGAGAATTTTTCTAAAAAATTTGTTTGTCACTCATTGGGACCAATGGGAAATTAAAGCCAAGGATCCATACTTATAGACTATGTAAGTCCGATTTCTCAATTGTATTTGAGAATTTTTCTAAAAAATTTGTTTGTCACTCATTGGGACCAATGGGAAATTAAAGCCAAGGATCCATACTTATAGACTATGTAAGTCCGATTTCTCAATTGTATATGAGAATTTTTCTAAAAAATTTGTTTGTCACTCATTGGGACCAATGGGAAATTAAAGCCAAGGATCCATACTTATAGACTATGTAAGTCCAATTTCTCAATTGTATTTGAGAATTTTTCTATAAAATTTTAAAGATTAAAAATGTTTAAATTTTGTTCAGCTCTACGTGAATTTGGCTATTTGTGGGCACATTTAAGTTTGTCACTCATTTGGACCAATGGGAAATTAAAGCCAAGGATCCATACTTATAGACTATGTAAGTCCGATTTCTCAATTGTATTTGAGAATTTTTCTATAACATTTGTTTGTCAATCATTTGGACCAATGCGAAATTAAAGCCTAGAATCCATACTTATGGACTATGTAAGTCCGATTTCTCAATTGTATTTGAGAATTTTTCTATAAAATTTTAAAGATTAAAATTGTGTACATTTTGTTCAGCTCTACGAGAATTTGGCTATTTGTGGGCACATTTATGTTTGTCATTCATTTGGACCAATGGGAAATTAAAGCCAAGGATCCATTCTTATAGACTATGTAAGTCCGATTTCTCAATTGTATTTGAGAATTTTTCTATAACATTTGTTTGTCAATCATTTGGACCAATGCGAAATTAAAGCCAAGAATCCATACTTATAGACTATGTAAGTCCAATTTCTCAATTGTATTTGAGAATTTTTCTGTAACATTTGTTTGTCACTCATTTGGACCAATGGGAAATTAAAGCCAAGGATCCATACTTATAGACTATGTAAGTCCGATTTCTCAATTGTATTTGAGAATTTTTCTAAAAAATTTGTTTGTCACTCATTGGGACCAATGGGAAATTAAAGCCAAGGATCCATACTTATAGACTATGTAAGTCCAATTTCTCAATTGTATTTGAGAATTTTTCTATAAAATTTTAAAGATTAAAATTGTGTAAATTTTGTTCAGCTCTACGGGAATTTGGCTATTTGTGGGCACATTTATGTTTGTCATTCATTTGGACCAATGGGAAATTAAAGCCAAGGATCCATACTTATAGACTATGTAAGTCCGATTACTCAATTGTATTTGAGAATTTTTCTATAAAATTTTAAAGATTAAAATTGTGTAAATTTTGTTCAGCTCTACGTGAATTTGGCTATTTGTGGGCACATTTATGTTTGTCACTCATTTGGACCAATGGGAAATTAAAGCCAATGATCCATACTTATAGACTATGTAAGTCCAATTTCTCAATTGTATTTGAGAATTTTTCTATAAAATTTTAAAGATTAAAATTGTTTAAATTTTGCTCAGCTCTACGTGAATTTGGCTATTTGTGGGCACATTTAAGTTTGTCACTCATTTGGACCAATGGGAAATTTAAGCCAAGGATCCATTCTTATAGACTATGTAAGTCCGATTTCTCAATTGTATTTGAGAATTTTTCTATAAAATTTTAAAGATTAAAATTGTTTAAATTTTGTTCAGCTCTACGTGAATTTGGCTATTTGTGGGCACATTTAAGTTTGTCACTCATTTGGACCAATGGGAAATTTAAGCCAATGATCCATACTTATAGACTATGTAAGTCCGATTTCTCAATTGTATTTGAGAATTTTTCTAAAAAATTTGTTTGTCACTCATTGGGACCAATGGGAAATTAAAGCCAAGGATCCATACTTATAGACTATGTAAGTCCAATTTCTCAATTGTATTTGAGAATTTTTCTATAAAATTTTAAAGATTAAAATTGTGTAAATTTTGTTCAGCTCTACGTGAATTTGGCTATTTGTGGGCACATTTAAGTTTGGCACTCATTAGGACCAATGGGAAATTTAAGCCAAGGATCCATTCTTATAGACTATGTAAGTCCGATTTCTCAATTGTATTTGAGAATTTTTCTATAACATTTGTTTGTCAATCATTTGGACCAATGGGAAATTAAAGCCAAGGATCCATACTTATAGACTATGTAAGTCCGATTTCTCAATTGTATTTGAGAATTTTTCTAAAAAATTTGTTTGTCACTCATTGGGACCAATGGGAAATTAAAGCCAAGGATCCATACTCATAGACTATGTAAGTCCGATTTCTCAATTGTATTTGAGAATTTTTCTAAAAAATTTGTTTGTCACTCATTGGGACCAATGGGAAATTAAAGCCAAGGATCCATACTTATAGACTATGTAAGTCCAATTTCTCAATTGTATTTGAGAATTTTTCTATAAAATTTTAAAGATTAAAACTGTGTAAATTTTGTTCAGCTCTACGTGAATTTGGCTATTTGTGGGCACATTTATGTTTGTCACTCATTTGGACCAATGGGAAATTAAAGCCAATGATCCATACTTATAGACTATATAAGTCCGATTTCTCAATTGTATTTGGGAATTTTTCTGTAACATTTGTTTGTCACTCATTTGGACCAATGGGAAATTAAAGCCAAGGATCCATACTTATAGACTATGTAAGTCCGATTTCTCAATTGTATTTGAGAATTTTTCTATAAAATTTTAAAGATTAAAATTGTGTAAATTTTGTTCAGCTCTACGTGAATTTGGCTATTTGTGGGCACATTTAAGTTTGTCACTCATTTGGACCAATGGGAATTTAAAGCCAAGGATCCATACTTATAGACTATGTAAGTCCGATTTCTCAATTGTATTTGAGAATTTTTCTAAAAAATTTGTTTGTCACTCATTGGGACCAATGGGAAATTAAAGCCAAGGATCCATACTTATAGACTATGTAAGTCCGATTTCTCAATTGTATTTGAGAATTTTTCTAAAAAATTTGTTTGTCACTCATTGGGACCAATGGGAAATTAAAGCCAAGGATCCATACTTATAGACTATGTAAGTCCAATTTCTCAATTGTATTTGAGAATTTTTCTATAAAATTTTAAAGATTAAAATTGTGTAAATTTTGTTCAGCTCTACGGGAATTTGGCTATTTGTGGGCACATTTATGTTTGTCACTCATTTGGACCAATGGGAAATTAAAGCCAATGATCCATACTTATAGACTATGTAAGTCCGATTTCTCAATTGTATTTGAGAATTTTTCTGTAACATTTGTTTGTCACTCATTTGGACCAATGGGAAATTAAAGCCAAGGATCCATACTTATAGACTATGTAAGTCCGATTTCTCAATTGTATTTGAGAATTTTTCTATAAAATTTTAAAGATTAAAATTGTGTAAATTTTGTTCAGCTCTACGTGAATTTGGCTATTTGTGGGCACATTTAAGTTTGTCACTCATTTGGACCAATGGGAAATTAAAGCCAAGGATCCATACTTATAGACTATGTAAGTCCGATTTCTCAATTGTATTTGAGAATTTTTCTAAAAAATTTGTTTGTCACTCATTGGGACCAATGGGAAATTAAAGCCAAGGATCCATACTTATAGACTATATAAGTCCAATTTCTCAATTGTATTTGAGAATTTTTCTATAAAATTTTAAAGATTAAAATTGTGTAAATTTTGTTCAGCTCTACGGGAATTTGGCTATTTGTGGGCACATTTATGTTTGTCATTCATTTGGACCAATGGGAAATTAAAGCCAAGGATCCATACTTATAGACTATGTAAGTCCGATTTCTCAATTGTATTTGAGAATTTTTCTATAAAATTTTAAAGATTAAAATTGTGTAAATTTTGTTCAGCTCTACGTGAATTTGGCTATTTGTGGGCACATTTATGTTTGTCACTCATTTGGACCAATGGGAAATTAAAGCCAATGATCCATACTTATAGACTATGTAAGTCCAATTTCTCAATTGTATTTGAGAATTTTTCTATAAAATTTTAGAGATTAAAATTGTTTAAATTTTGCTCAGCTCTACGTGAATTTGGCTATTTGTGGGCACATTTAAGTTTGTCACTCATTTGGACCAATGGGAAATTAAAGCCAATGATCCATACTTATAGACTATGTAAGTCCAATTTCTCAATTGTATTTGAGAATTTTTCTATAAAATTTTAAAGATTAAAATTGTTTAAATTTTGTTCAGCTCTACGTGAATTTGGTTATTTGTGGGCACATTTAAGTTTGTCACTCATTTGGACCAATGGGAAATTAAAGCCAAGGATCCATAGTTATAGACTATGTAAGTCCGATTTCTCAATTGTATTTGAGAATTTTTCTATAACATTTGTTTGTCAATCATTTGGACCAATGCGAAATTAAAGCCTAGAATCTATACTTATAGACTATGTAAGTCCGATTTCTCAATTGTATTTGAGAATTTTTCTATAAAATTTTAAAGATTAAAATTGTGTACATTTTGTTCAGCTCTACGAGAATTTGGCTATTTGTGGGCACATTTATGTTTGTCATTCATTTGGACCAATGGGAAATTAAAGCCAAGGATCCATTCTTATAGACTATGTAAGTCCGATTTCTCAATTGTATTTGAGAATTTTTCTATAACATTTGTTTGTCAATCATTTGGACCAATGCGAAATTAAAGCCAAGAATCCATACTTATAGACTATGTAAGTCCAATTTCTCAATTGTATTTGAGAATTTTTCTGTAACATTTGTTTGTCACTCATTTGGACCAATGGGAAATTAAAGCCAAGGATCCATACTTATAGACTATGTAAGTCCGATTTCTCAATTGTATTTGAGAATTTTTCTATAAAATTTTAAAGATTAAAATTGTTTAAATTTTGTTCAGCTCTACGTGAATTTGGCTATTTGTGGGCACATTTATGTTTGTCACTCATTTGGACCAATGGGAAATTAAAGCCAATGATCCATACTTATAGACTATGTAAGTCCGATTTCTCAATTGTATTTGGGAATTTTTCTGTAACATTTGTTTGTCACTCATTTGGACCAATGGGAAATTAAAGCCAAGGATCCATACTTATAGACTATGTAAGTCCGATTTCTCAATTGTATTTGAGAATTTTTCTATAAAATTTTAAAGATTAAAACTGTGTAAATTTTGTTCAGCTCTACGTGAATTTGGCTATTTGTGGGCACATTTAAGTTTGTCACTCATTTGGACCAATGGGAAATTAAAGCCAATGATCCATACTTATAGACTATGTAAGTCCGATTTCTCAATTGTATTTGGGAATTTTTCTGTAACATTTGTTTGTCACTCATTTGGACCAATGGGAAATTAAAGCCAAGGATCCATACTTATAGACTATGTAAGTCCGATTTCTCAATTGTATTTGAGAATTTTTCTATAAAATTTTAAAGATTAAAATTGTTTAAATTTTGTTCAGCTCTACGTGAATTTGGCTATTTGTGGGCACATTTATGTTTGTCACTCATTTGGACCAATGGGAAATTAAAGCCAATGATCCATACTTATAGACTATGTAAGTCCGATTTCTCAATTGTATTTGGGAATTTTTCTGTAACATTTGTTTGTCACTCATTTGGACCAATGGGAAATTAAAGCCAAGGATCCATACTTATAGACTATGTAAGTCCGATTTCTCAATTGTATTTGAGAATTTTTCTATAAAATTTTAAAGATTAAAATTGTGTAAATTTTGTTCAGCTCTACGGGAATTTGGCTATTTGTGGGCACATTTATGTTTGTCACTCATTTGGACCAATGGGAAATTAAAGCCAATGATCCATACTTATAGACTATGTAAGTCCGATTTCTCAATTGTATTTGGGAATTTTTCTGTAACATTTGTTTGTCACTCATTTGGACCAATGGGAAATTAAAGCCAAGGATCCATACTTATAGACTATGTAAGTCCGATTTCTCAATTGTATTTGAGAATTTTTCTATAAAATTTTAAAGATTAAAATTGTGTAAATTTTGTTCAGCTCTACGTGAATTTGGCTATTTGTGGGCACATTTAAGTTTGTCACTCATTTGGACCAATGGGAAATTAAAGCCAAGGATCCATACTTATAGACTATGTAAGTCCGATTTCTCAATTGTATTTGAGAATTTTTCTAAAAAACTTGTTTGTCACTCATTGGGAACAATGGGAAATTAAAGCCAAGGATCCATACTTATAGACTATGTAAGTCCGATTTCTCAATTGTATTTGAGAATTTTTCTATAAAATTTTAAAGATTAAAACTGTGTAAATTTTGTTCAGCTCTACGTGAATTTGGCTATTTGTGGGCACATTTAAGTTTGTCACTCATTTGGACCAATGGGAAATTAAAGCCAATGATCCATACTTATAGACTATGTAAGTCCGATTTCTCAATTGTATTTGGGAATTTTTCTGTAACATTTGTTTGTCACTCATTTGGACCAATGGGAAATTAAAGCCAAGGATCCATACTTATAGACTATGTAAGTCCGATTTCTCAATTGTATTTGAGAATTTTTCTATAAAATTTTAAAGATTAAAATTGTTTAAATTTTGTTCAGCTCTACGTGAATTTGGCTATTTGTGGGCACATTTATGTTTGTCACTCATTTGGACCAATGGGAAATTAAAGCCAATGATCCATACTTATAGACTATGTAAGTCCGATTTCTCAATTGTATTTGGGAATTTTTCTGTAACATTTGTTTGTCACTCATTTGGACCAATGGGAAATTAAAGCCAAGGATCCATACTTATAGACTATGTAAGTCCGATTTCTCAATTGTATTTGAGAATTTTTCTATAAAATTTTAAAGATTAAAATTGTGTAAATTTTGTTCAGCTCTACGGGAATTTGGCTATTTGTGGGCACATTTATGTTTGTCACTCATTTGGACCAATGGGAAATTAAAGCCAATGATCCATACTTATAGACTATGTAAGTCCGATTTCTCAATTGTATTTGGGAATTTTTCTGTAACATTTGTTTGTCACTCATTTGGACCAATGGGAAATTAAAGCCAAGGATCCATACTTATAGACTATGTAAGTCCGATTTCTCAATTGTATTTGAGAATTTTTCTATAAAATTTTAAAGATTAAAATTGTGTAAATTTTGTTCAGCTCTACGTGAATTTGGCTATTTGTGGGCACATTTAAGTTTGTCACTCATTTGGACCAATGGGAAATTAAAGCCAAGGATCCATACTTATAGACTATGTAAGTCCGATTTCTCAATTGTATTTGAGAATTTTTCTAAAAAACTTGTTTGTCACTCATTGGGAACAATGGGAAATTAAAGCCAAGGAGCCCTACTTATAGACTATGTAAGTCCAATTTCTCAATTGTATTTGAGAATTTTTCTATAAAATTTTAAAGATTAAAATTGTGTAAATTTTGTTCAGCTCTACGGGAATTTGGCTATTTGTGGGCACATTTATGTTTGTCATTCATTTGGACCAATGGGAAATTAAAGCCAAGGATCCATACTTATAGACTATGTAAGTCCGATTTCTCAATTGTATTTGAGAATTTTTCTATAAAATTTTAAAGATTAAAATTGTTTAAATTTTGTTCAGCTCTACGTGAATTTGGCTATTTGTGGGCACATTTAAGTTTGTCACTCATTTGGACCAATGGGAAATTAAAGCTAAGGATCCATACTTATAGACTATGTAAGTCCGATTTCTCAATTGTATTTGAGAATTTTTCTATAACATTTGTTTGTCAATCATTTGGACCAATGCGAAATTAAAGCCAAGAATCCATACTTATAGACTATGTAAGTCCGATTTCTCAATTGTATTTGAGAATTTTTCTATAAAATTTTAAAGATTAAAATTGTTTAAATTTTGTTCAGCTCTACGGGAATTTGGCTATTTGTGGGCACATTTATGTTTGTCATTCATTTGGACCAATGGGAAATTAAAGCCAAGGATCCATACTTATAGACTATGTAAGTCCGATTTCTCAATTGTATTTGAGAATTTTTCTATAACATTTGTTTGTCACTCATTTGGACCAATGGGAAATTAAAGCCAAGGATCCATACTTATAGACTATGTAAGTCCGATTTCTCAATTGTATTTGAGAATTTTTCTAAAAAACTTGTTTGTCACTCATTGGGACCAATGGGAAATTAAAGCCAAGGATCCATACTTGTAGACTATGTAAGTCCAATTTCTCAATTGTATTTGAGAATTTTTCTATAAAATTTTAAAGATTAAAATTGTGTAAATTTTGTTCAGCTCTACGGGAATTTGGCTATTTGTGGGCACATTTATGTTTGTCATTCATTTGGACCAATGGGAAATTAAAGCCAAGGATCCATACTTATAGACTATGTAAGTCCGATTTCTCAATTGTATTTGAGAATTTTTCTATAAAATTTTAAAGATTAAAATTGTTTAAATTTTGCTCAGCTCTACGTGAATTTGGCTATTTGTGGGCACATTTAAGTTTGTCACTCATTTGGACCAATGGGAAATTAAAGCCAATGATCCATACTTATAGACTATGTAAGTCCAATTTCTCAATTGTATTTGAGAATTTTTCTATAAAATTTTAAAGATTAAAATTTTTTAAATTTTGTTCAGCTCTACGTGAATTTGGCTATTTGTGGGCACATTTAAGTTTGTCACTCATTTGGACCAATGGGAAATTAAAGCCAATGATCCATACTTATAGACTATGTAAGTCCAATTTCTCAATTGTATTTGAGAATTTTTCTATAAAATTTTAAAGATTAAAATTGTGTAAATTTTGTTCAGCTCTACGGGAATTTGGCTATTTGTGGGCACATTTATGTTTGTCATTCATTTGGACCAATGGGAAATTAAAGCCAAGGATCCATACTTATAGACTATGTAAGTCCGATTTCTCAATTGTATTTGAGAATTTTTCTATAAAATTTTAAAGATTAAAATTGTTTAAATTTTGCTCAGCTCTACGTGAATTTGGCTATTTGTGGGCACATTTAAGTTTGTCACTCATTTGGACCAATGGGAAATTAAAGCCAATGATCCATACTTATAGACTATGTAAGTCCAATTTCTCAATTGTATTTGAGAATTTTTCTATAAAATTTTAAAGATTAAAATTGTTTAAATTTTGTTCAGCTCTACGTGAATTTGGCTATTTGTGGGCACATTTATGTTTGTCACTCATTTGGACCAATGGGAAATTAAAGCCTAGGATCCATACTTATAGACTATGTAAGTCCGATTTCTCAATTGTATTTGAGAATTTTTCTATAAAATTTTAAAGATTAAAATTGTTTAAATTTTGTTCAGCTCTACGTGAATTTGGCTATTTGTGGGCACATTTATGTTTGTCACTCATTTGGACCAATGGGAAATTAAAGCCTAGGATCCATACTTATAGACTATGTAAGTCCAATTTCTCAATTGTATTTGAGAATTTTTCTATAAAATTTTAAAGATTAAAATTGTTTAAATTTTGTTCAGCTCTACGTGAATTTGGCTATTTGTGGGCACATTTAAGTTTGTCACTCATTTGGACCAATGGGAAATTAAAGCCTAGGATCCATACTTATAGACTATGTAAGTCCGATTTCTCAATTGTATTTGAGAATTTTTCTATAAAATTTTAAAGATTAAAATTGTGTAAATTTTGTTCAGCTCTACGTGAATTTGGCTATTTGTGGGCACATTTATGTTTGTCACTCATTTGGACCAATGGGAAATTAAAGCGAATGATCCATACTTATAGACTATGTAAGTCCAATTTCTCAATTGTATTTGAGAATTTTTCTATAAAATTTTAAAGATTAAAATTAATTAAATTTTGTTCAGCTCTACGTGAATTTGGCTATTTGTGGGCACATTTATGTTTGTCATTCATTTGGACCAATGGGAAATTAAAGCCAAGGATCCATACTTATAGACTATGTAAGTCCGATTTCTCAATTGTATTTGAGAATTTTTCTATAACATTTGTTTGTCAATCATTTGGACCAATGGGAAATTAAAGCCAAGGATCCATTCTTATAGACTATGTAAGTCCGATTTCTCAATTGTATTTGAGAATTTTTCTATAACATTTGTTTGTCAATCATTTGGACCAATGCGAAATTAAAGCCAAGAATCCATACTTATAGACTATGTAAGTCCGATTTCTCAATTGTATTTGAGAATTTTTCTATAAAATTTTAAAGATTAAAATTGTGTACATTTTGTTCAGCTCTACGGGAATTTGGCTATTTGTGGGCACATTTAAGTTTGTCACTCATTTGGACCAATGGGAAATTAAAGCCAATGATCCATACTTATAGACTATGTAAGTCCAATTTCTCAATTGTATTTGAGAATTTTTCTATAAAATTTTAAAGATTAAAATTGTTTAAATTTTGTTCAGCTCTACGTGAATTTGGCTATTTGTGGGCACATTTATGTTTGTCACTCATTTGGACCAATGGGAAATTAAAGCCTAGGATCCATACTTATAGACTATGTAAGTCCGATTTCTCAATTGTATTTGAGAATTTTTCTATAAAATTTTAAAGATTAAAATTGTTTAAATTTTGTTCAGCTCTACGTGAATTTGGCTATTTGTGGGCACATTTATGTTTGTCACTCATTTGGACCAATGGGAAATTAAAGCCTAGGATCCATACTTATAGACTATGTAAGTCCAATTTCTCAATTGTATTTGAGAATTTTTCTATAAAATTTTAAAGATTAAAATTGTTTAAATTTTGTTCAGCTCTACGTGAATTTGGCTATTTGTGGGCACATTTAAGTTTGTCACTCATTTGGACCAATGGGAAATTAAAGCCTAGGATCCATACTTATAGACTATGTAAGTCCGATTTCTCAATTGTATTTGAGAATTTTTCTATAAAATTTTAAAGATTAAAATTGTGTAAATTTTGTTCAGCTCTACGTGAATTTGGCTATTTGTGGGCACATTTATGTTTGTCACTCATTTGGACCAATGGGAAATTAAAGCGAATGATCCATACTTATAGACTATGTAAGTCCAATTTCTCAATTGTATTTGAGAATTTTTCTATAAAATTTTAAAGATTAAAATTAATTAAATTTTGTTCAGCTCTACGTGAATTTGGCTATTTGTGGGCACATTTATGTTTGTCATTCATTTGGACCAATGGGAAATTAAAGCCAAGGATCCATACTTATAGACTATGTAAGTCCGATTTCTCAATTGTATTTGAGAATTTTTCTATAACATTTGTTTGTCAATCATTTGGACCAATGGGAAATTAAAGCCAAGGATCCATTCTTATAGACTATGTAAGTCCGATTTCTCAATTGTATTTGAGAATTTTTCTATAACATTTGTTTGTCAATCATTTGGACCAATGCGAAATTAAAGCCAAGAATCCATACTTATAGACTATGTAAGTCCGATTTCTCAATTGTATTTGAGAATTTTTCTATAAAATTTTAAAGATTAAAATTGTGTACATTTTGTTCAGCTCTACGGGAATTTGGCTATTTGTGGGCACATTTAAGTTTGTCACTCATTTGGACCAATGGGAAATTAAAGCCAAGGATCCATTCTTATAGACTATGTAAGTCCGATTTCTCAATTGTATTTGAGAATTTTTCTATAACATTTGTTTGTCAATCATTTGGACCAATGCGAAATTAAAGCCAAGAATCCATACTTATAGACTATGTAAGTCCGATTTCTCAATTGTATTTGAGAATTTTTCTATAAAATTTTAAAGATTAAAATTGTTTAAATTTTGTTCAGCTCTATGTGAATTTTGCTATTTGTGGGCACATTTATGTTTGTCACTCATTTGGACCAATGGGAAATTAAAGCCAATGATCCATACTTATAGACTATGTAAGTCCGATTTCTCAATTGTATTTGAGAATTTTTCTAAAAAATTTGTTTGTCACTCATTGGGACCAATGGGAAATTAAAGCCAAGGATCCATACTTATAGACTATGTAAGTCCAATTTCTCAATTGTATTTGAGAATTTTTCTATAAAATTTTAAAGATTAAAATTGTGTAAATTTTGTTCAGCTCTACGGGAATTTGGCTATTTGTGGGCACATTTAAGTTTGTCACTCATTTGGACCAATGGGAAATTAAAGCTAAGGATCCATACTTATAGACTATGTAAGTCCGATTTCTCAATTGTATTTGAGAATTTTTCTATAAAATTTTAAAGATTAAAATTGTGTAAATTTTGTTCAGCTCTACGTGAATTTGGCTATTTGTGGGCACATTTATGTTTGTCATTCATTTGGACCAATGGGAAATTAAAGCCAAGGATCCATTCTTATAGACTATGTAAGTCCGATTTCTCAATTGTATTTGAGAATTTTTCTATAACATTTGTTTGTCAATCATTTGGACCAATGCGAAATTAAAGCCAAGAATCCATACTTATAGACTATGTAAGTCCGATTTCTCAATTGTATTTGAGAATTTTTCTATAACATTTGTTTGTCAATCATTTGGACCAATGGGAAATTAAAGCCACGGATCCATACTTATAGACTATGTAAGTCCGATTTCTCAATTGTATTTGAGAATTTTTCTATAAAAATTTAAAGATTAAAATTGTGTAAATTTTGTTCAGCTCTACGTGAATTTGGCTATTTGTGGGCACATTTATGTTTGTCATTCATTTGGACCAATGGGAAATTAAAGCCAAGGATCCATACTTATAGACTATGTAAGTCCGATTTCTCAATTGTATTTGAGAATTTTTCTATAAAATTTTAAAGATTAAAATTGTTTAAATTTTGCTCAGCTCTACGTGAATTTGGCTATTTGTGGGCACATTTATGTTTGTCAATCATTTGGACCAATGCGAAATTAAAGCCAAGAATCCATACTTATAGACTATGTAAGTCCGATTTCTCAATTGTATTTGAGAATTTTTCTATAAAATTTTAAAGATTAAAATTGTGTAAATTTTGTTCAGCTCTACGTGAATTTGGCTATTTGTGGGCACATTTATGTTTGTCACTCATTTGGACCAATGGGAAATTAAAGCGAATGATCCATACTTATAGACTATGTAAGTCCAATTTCTCAATTGTATTTGAGAATTTTTCTATAAAATTTTAAAGATTAAAATTAATTAAATTTTGTTCAGCTCTACGTGAATTTGGCTATTTGTGGGCACATTTATGTTTGTCATTCATTTGGACCAATGGGAAATTAAAGCCAAGGATCCATACTTATAGACTATGTAAGTCCGATTTCTCAATTGTATTTGAGAATTTTTCTATAACATTTGTTTGTCAATCATTTGGACCAATGGGAAATTAAAGCCAAGGATCCATTCTTATAGACTATGTAAGTCCGATTTCTCAATTGTATTTGAGAATTTTTCTATAACATTTGTTTGTCAATCATTTGGACCAATGCGAAATTAAAGCCAAGAATCCATACTTATAGACTATGTAAGTCCGATTTCTCAATTGTATTTGAGAATTTTTCTATAAAATTTTAAAGATTAAAATTGTGTACATTTTGTTCAGCTCTACGGGAATTTGGCTATTTGTGGGCACATTTATGTTTGTCATTCATTTGGACCAATGGGAAATTAAAGCCAAGGATCCATTCTTATAGACTATGTAAGTCCGATTTCTCAATTGTATTTGAGAATTTTTCTATAACATTTGTTTGTCACTCATTGGGACCAATGGGAAATTAAAGCCAAGGATCCATACTTATAGACTATGTAAGTCCAATTTCTCAATTGTATTTGAGAATTTTTCTATAAAATTTTAAAGATTAAAATTGTTTAAATTTTGTTCAGCTCTATGTGAATTTTGCTATTTGTGGGCACATTTATGTTTGTCACTCATTTGGACCAATGGGAAATTAAAGCCAATGATCCATACTTATAGACTATGTAAGTCCGATTTCTCAATTGTATTTGAGAATTTTTCTAAAAAATTTGTTTGTCACTCATTGGGACCAATGGGAAATTAAAGCCAAGGATCCATACTTATAGACTATGTAAGTCCAATTTCTCAATTGTATTTGAGAATTTTTCTATAAAATTTTAAAGATTAAAATTGTGTAAATTTTGTTCAGCTCTACGGGAATTTGGCTATTTGTGGGCACATTTAAGTTTGTCACTCATTTGGACCAATGGGAAATTAAAGCTAAGGATCCATACTTATAGACTATGTAAGTCCGATTTCTCAATTGTATTTGAGAATTTTTCTATAAAATTTTAAAGATTAAAATTGTGTAAATTTTGTTCAGCTCTACGTGAATTTGGCTATTTGTGGGCACATTTATGTTTGTCATTCATTTGGACCAATGGGAAATTAAAGCCAAGGATCCATTCTTATAGACTATGTAAGTCCGATTTCTCAATTGTATTTGAGAATTTTTCTATAACATTTGTTTGTCAATCATTTGGACCAATGCGAAATTAAAGCCAAGAATCCATACTTATAGACTATGTAAGTCCGATTTCTCAATTGTATTTGAGAATTTTTCTATAACATTTGTTTGTCAATCATTTGGACCAATGGGAAATTAAAGCCACGGATCCATACTTATAGACTATGTAAGTCCGATTTCTCAATTGTATTTGAGAATTTTTCTATAAAAATTTAAAGATTAAAATTGTGTAAATTTTGTTCAGCTCTACGTGAATTTGGCTATTTGTGGGCACATTTATGTTTGTCACTCATTTGGACCAATGGGAAATTAAAGCCAATGATCCATACTTATAGACTATGTAAGTCCGATTTCTCAATTGTATTTGGGAATTTTTCTGTAACATTTGTTTGTCACTCATTTGGACCAATGGGAAATTAAAGCCAAGGATCCATACTTATAGACTATGTAAGTCCGATTTCTCAATTGTATTTGAGAATTTTTCTAAAAAATTTGTTTGTCACTCATTGGGACCAATGGGAAATTAAAGCCAAGGATCCATACTTATAGACTATGTAAGTCCAATTTCTCAATTGTACTTGAGAATTTTTCTATAAAATTTTAAAGATTAAAATTGTGTAAATTTTGTTCAGCTCTACGGAAATTTGGCTATTTGTGGGCACATTTATGTTTGTCACTCATTTGGACCAATGGGAAATTAAAGCCAATGATCCATACTTATAGACTATGTAAGTCCAATTTCTCAATTGTATTTGAGAATTTTTCTAAAAAATTTGTTTGTCACTCATTGGGACCAATGGGAAATTAAAGCCAAGGATCCATACTTATAGACTATGTAAGTCCAATTTCTCAATTGTATTTGAGAATTTTTCTATAAAATTTTAAAGATTAAAATTGTGTAAATTTTGTTCAGCTCTACGGGAATTTGGCTATTTGTGGGCACATTTATGTTTGTCACTCATTTGGACCAATGGGAAATTAAAGCCAATGATCCATACTTATAGACTATGTAAGTCCAATTTCTCAATTGTATTTGAGAATTTTTCTAAAAAATTTGTTTGTCACTCATTGGGACCAATGGGAAATTAAAGCCAAGGATCCATACTTATAGACTATGTAAGTCCGATTTCTCAATTGTATTTGAGAATTTTTCTATAAAATTTTAAAGATTAAAATTGTGTAAATTTTGTTCAGCTCTACGTGAATTTGGCTATTTGTGGGCACATTTATGTTTGTCACTCATTTGGACCAATGGGAAATTAAAGCCAAGGATCCATACTTATAGACTATGTAAGTCCAATTTCTCAATTGTATTTGAGAATTTTTCTAAAAAATTTGTTTGTCACTCATTGGGACCAATGGGAAATTAAAGCCAAGGATCCATACTTATAGACTATGTAAGTCCGATTTCTCAATTGTATTTGAGAATTTTTCTATAAAATTTTAAAGATTAAAATTGTGTAAATTTTGTTCAGCTCTACGTGAATTTGGCTATTTGTGGGCACATTTAAGTTTGTCACTCATTTGGACCAATGGGAAATTAAAGCCAAGGATCCATACTTATAGACTATGTAAGTCCGATTTCTCAATTGTATTTGAGAATTTTTCTATAAAATTTTAAAGATTAAAATTGTGTAAATTTTGTTCAGCTCTACGTGAATTTGGCTATTTGTGGGCACATTTAAGTTTGTCACTCATTTGGACCAATGGGAAATTAAAGCCAAGAATCCATACTTATTGAATACGTAAGTCCGATTTCTCAATTGTATTTGAGAATTTTTCTGTAACATTTGTTTGTCACTCATTTGGACCAATGGGAAATTAAAGCCAAGGATCCATACTTATAGACTATGTAAGTCCGATTTCTCAATTGTATTTGAGAATTTTTCTATAACATTTGTTTGTCACTCATTGGGACCAATGGGAAATTAAAGCCAAGGATCCATACTTATAGACTATGTAAGTCCGATTTCTCAATTGTATTTGAGAATTTTTCTATAAAAATTTAAAGATTAAAATTGTGTAAATTTTGTTCAGCTCTACGTGAATTTGGCTATTTGTGGGCACATTTAAGTTTGTCACTCATTTGGACCAATGGGAAATTAAAGCCAAGGATCCATACTTATAGACTATGTAAGTCCGATTTCTCAATTGTATTTGAGAATTTTTCTATAACATTTGTTTGTCAATCATTTGGACCAATGGGAAATTAAAGCCAAGGATCCATACTTATAGACTATGTAAGTCCGATTTCTCAATTGTATTTGAGAATTTTTCTATAAAAATTTAAAGATTAAAATTGTGTAAATTTTGTTCAGCTCTACGTGAATTTGGCTATTTGTGGGCACATTTAAGTTTGTCACTCATTTGGACCAATGGGAAATTAAAGCCAAGGATCCATACTTATAGACTATGTAAGTCCGATTTCTCAATTGTATTTGAGAATTTTTCTAAAAAATTTGTTTGTCACTCATTGGGACCAATGGGAAATTAAAGCCAAGGATCCATACTTATAGACTATGTAAGTCCAATTTCTCAATTGTATTTGAGAATTTTTCTATAAAATTTTAAAGATTAAAATTGTGTAAATTTTGTTCAGCTCTACGGGAATTTGGCTATTTGTGGGCACATTTATGTTTGTCATTCATTTGGACCAATGGGAAATTAAAGCCAAGGATCCATACTTATAGACTATGTAAGTCCGATTTCTCAATTGTATTTGAGAATTTTTCTATAACATTTGTTTGTCAATCATTTGGACCAATGCGAAATTAAAGCCAAGAATCCATACTTATAGACTATGTAAGTCCGATTTCTCAATTGTATTTGAGAATTTTTCTATAAAATTTTAAAGATTAAAATTGTGTAAATTTTGTTCAGCTCTACGTGAATTTGGCTATTTGTGGGCACATTTAAGTTTGTCACTCATTTGGACCAATGGGAAATTAAAGCCAAGGATCCATACTTATAGACTATGTAAGTCCGATTTCTCAATTGTATTTGAGAATTTTTCTATAAAATTTGTTTGTCACTCATTTGGACCAATGGGAAATTAAAGCCAAGGATCCATACTTATAGACTATGTAAGTCCGATTTCTCAATTGTATTTGAGAATTTTTCTATAAAATTTGTTTGTCACTCATTTGGACCAATGGGAAATTAAAGCCAAGGATCCATACTTATAGACTATGTAAGTCCGATTTCTCAATTGTATTTGAGAATTTTTCTATAAAATTTGTTTGTCACTCATTTGGACCAATGGGAAATTAAAGCCAAGGATCCATACTTATAGACTATGTAATTCCGATTTCTCAATTGTATTTGAGAATTTTTCTATAAAATTTGTTTGTCACTCATTTGGACCAATGGGAAATTAAAGCCAAGGATTAATACTTATAGACTATGTAAGTCCGATTTCTCAATTGTATTTGAGAATTTTTCTATAAAATTTGTTTGGACCAATGGGAAATTAAAGCCAAGGATCCATACTTATAGACTATGTAAGTCCGATTTCTCAATTGTATTTGAGAATTTTTCTATAAAATTTGTTTGTCACTCATTTGGACCAATGGGAAATTAAAGCCAAGGATTAATACTTATAGACTATGTAAGTCCGATTTCTCAATTGTATTTGAGAATTTTTCTATAACATTTGTTTGTCAATCATTTGGACCAATGGGAAATTAAAGCCAAGAATCCATACATATAGACTATGTAAGTCCGATTTCTCAATTGTATTTGAGAATTTTTCTATAACATTTGTTTGTCAATCATTTGGACCAATGGCAAATTAAAGCCAAGGATCCATACTTATAGACTATGTAAGTCCGATTTCTCAATTGTATTTGAGAATTTTTCTATAAAATTTGTTTTTCACTCATTTGGACCAATGGGAAATTAAAGCCAAGGATCCATACTAATAGACTATGTAAGTCCGATTTCTCAATTGTATTTGAAAATTTTTCTATAAAATTTGTTTGTCACTCATTTGGACCAAGGGGAAATTAAAGCCAAGGATCCATACTAATAGACTATGTAAGTCCGATTTCTCAATTGTATTTGAGAATTTTTCTATAAAATTTTAAAGATTAAAATTGTGTAAATATTGTTCAGCTCTACGTGAATTTGGCTATTTGTGGGCACATTTATGTTTGTCACTCATTTGGACCAATGGGAAATTAAAGCCAATGATCCATACTTATAGACTATGTAAGTCCGATTTCTCAATTGTATTTGAGAATTTTTCTATAAAATTTGTTTGTCACTCATTTGGACCAATGGGAAATTAAAGCCAAGGATCCATACTTATAGACTATGTAAGTCCGATTTCTCAATTGTATTTGAGAATTTTTCTATAACATTTGTTTGTCAATCATTTGGACCAATGGGAAATTAAAGCCAAGGATCCATACTTATAGACTATGTAAGTCCGATTTCTCAATTGTATTTGAGAATTTTTCTATAAAATTTGTTTGTCAATCATTTGGACCAATGGGAAATTAAAGCCAAGGATCCATACTTATAGACTATGTAATTCCGATTTCTCAATTGTATTTGAGAATTTTTCTATAAAATTTGTTTGTCACTCATTTGGACCAATGGGAAATTAAAGCCAAGGATTAATACTTATAGACTATGTAAGTCCGATTTCTCAATTGTATTTGAGAATTTTTCTATAAAATTTTAAAGATTAAAATTGTGTAAATTTTGTTCAGCTCTACGGGAATTTGGCTATTTGTGGGCACATTTATGTTTGTCATTCATTTGGACCAATGGGAAATTAAAGCCAAGGATCCATACTTATAGACTATGTAAGTCCGATTTCTTAATTGTATTTGAGAATTTTTCTATAAAATTTGTTTGTCACTCATTTGGACCAATAGGAAATTAAAGCCAAGGATTAATACTTATAGACTATGTAAGTCCGATTTCTCAATTGTATTTGAGAATTTTTCTATAACATTTGTTTGTCAATCATTTGGACCAATGGGAAATTAAAGCCAAGAATCCATACTTATAGACTATGTAAGTCCGATTTCTTAATTGTATTTGAGAATTTTTCTATAAAATTTGTTTGTCACTCATTTGGACCAATAGGAAATTAAAGCCAAGGATTAATACTTATAGACTATGTAAGTCCGATTTCTCAATTGTATTTGAGAATTTTTCTATAACATTTGTTTGTCAATCATTTGGACCAATGGCAAATTAAAGCCAAGGATCCATACTTATAGACTATGTAAGTCCGATTTCTCAATTGTATTTGAGAATTTTTCTATAAAATTTGTTTGTCACTCATTTGGACCAATGGGAAATTAAAGCCAAGGATCCATACTTATAGACTATGTAAGTCCGATTTCTCAATTGTATTTGAGAATTTTTCTATAAAATTTGTTTGTCACTCATTTGGACCAATGGGAAATTAAAGCCAAGGATCCATACTTATAGACTATGTAAGTCCGATTTCTCAATTGTATTTGAGAATTTTTCTATAAAATTTTAAAGATTAAAATTGTGTAAATTTTGTTCAGCTCTACGTGAATTTGGCTATTTGTGGGCACATTTAAGTTTGTCACTCATTTGGACCAATGGGAAATTAAAGCCAAGGATCCATACTTATAGACTATGTAAGTCCGATTTCTCAATTGTATTTGAGAATTTTTCTATAAAATTTGTTTGTCACTCATTTGGACCAATGGGAAATTAAAGCCAAGGATCCATACTTATAGACTATGTAAGTCCGATTTCTCAATTGTATTTGAGAATTTTTCTATAACATTTGTTTGTCAATCATTTGGACCAATGCGAAATTAAAGCCAAGAATCCATACTTATAGACTATGTAAGTCCGATTTCTCAATTGTATTTGAGAATTTTTCTATAAAATTTTAAAGATTAAAATTGTGTAAATTTTGTTCAGCTCTACGTGAATTTGGCTATTTGTGGGCACATTTAAGTTTGTCACTCATTTGGACCAATGGGAAATTAAAGCCAAGGATCCATACTTATAGACTATGTAAGTCCGATTTCTCAATTGTATTTGAGAATTTTTCTATAAAATTTGTTTGTCACTCATTTGGACCAATGGGAAATTAAAGCCAAGGATCCATACTTATAGACTATGTAAGTCCGATTTCTCAATTGTATTTGAGAATTTTTCTATAAAATTTGTTTGTCACTCATTTGGACCAATGGGAAATTAAAGCCAAGGATCCATACTTATAGACTATGTAAGTCCGATTTCTCAATTGTATTTGAGAATTTTTCTATAAAATTTGTTTGTCACTCATTTGGACCAATGGGAAATTAAAGCCAAGGATCCATACTTATAGACTATGTAAGTCCGATTTCTCAATTGTATTTGAGAATTTTTCTATAAAATTTGTTTGTCACTCATTTGGACCAATGGGAAATTAAAGCCAAGGATTAATACTTATAGACTATGTAAGTCCGATTTCTCAATTGTATTTGAGAATTTTTCTATAAAATTTGTTTGGACCAATGGGAAATTAAAGCCAAGGATCCATACTTATAGACTATGTAAGTCCGATTTCTCAATTGTATTTGAGAATTTTTCTATAAAATTTGTTTGTCACTCATTTGGACCAATGGGAAATTAAAGCCAAGGATTAATACTTATAGACTATGTAAGTCCGATTTCTCAATTGTATTTGAGAATTTTTCTATAACATTTGTTTGTCAATCATTTGGACCAATGGGAAATTAAAGCCAAGAATCCATACATATAGACTATGTAAGTCCGATTTCTCAATTGTATTTGAGAATTTTTCTATAACATTTGTTTGTCAATCATTTGGACCAATGGCAAATTAAAGCCAAGGATCCATACTTATAGACTATGTAAGTCCGATTTCTCAATTGTATTTGAGAATTTTTCTATAAAATTTGTTTTTCACTCATTTGGACCAATGGGAAATTAAAGCCAAGGATCCATACTAATAGACTATGTAAGTCCGATTTCTCAATTGTATTTGAAAATTTTTCTATAAAATTTGTTTGTCACTCATTTGGACCAAGGGGAAATTAAAGCCAAGGATCCATACTAATAGACTATGTAAGTCCGATTTCTCAATTGTATTTGAGAATTTTTCTATAAAATTTTAAAGATTAAAATTGTGTAAATATTGTTCAGCTCTACGTGAATTTGGCTATTTGTGGGCACATTTATGTTTGTCACTCATTTGGACCAATGGGAAATTAAAGCCAATGATCCATACTTATAGACTATGTAAGTCCGATTTCTCAATTGTATTTGAGAATTTTTCTATAAAATTTGTTTGTCACTCATTTGGACCAATGGGAAATTAAAGCCAAGGATCCATACTTATAGACTATGTAAGTCCGATTTCTCAATTGTATTTGAGAATTTTTCTATAACATTTGTTTGTCAATCATTTGGACCAATGGGAAATTAAAGCCAAGGATCCATACTTATAGACTATGTAAGTCCGATTTCTCAATTGTATTTGAGAATTTTTCTATAAAATTTGTTTGTCAATCATTTGGACCAATGGGAAATTAAAGCCAAGGATCCATACTTATAGACTATGTAATTCCGATTTCTCAATTGTATTTGAGAATTTTTCTATAAAATTTGTTTGTCACTCATTTGGACCAATGGGAAATTAAAGCCAAGGATTAATACTTATAGACTATGTAAGTCCGATTTCTCAATTGTATTTGAGAATTTTTCTATAAAATTTTAAAGATTAAAATTGTGTAAATTTTGTTCAGCTCTACGGGAATTTGGCTATTTGTGGGCACATTTATGTTTGTCATTCATTTGGACCAATGGGAAATTAAAGCCAAGGATCCATACTTATAGACTATGTAAGTCCGATTTCTTAATTGTATTTGAGAATTTTTCTATAAAATTTGTTTGCCACTCATTTGGACCAATAGGAAATTAAAGCCAAGGATTAATACTTATAGACTATGTAAGTCCGATTTCTCAATTGTATTTGAGAATTTTTCTATAACATTTGTTTGTCAATCATTTGGACCAATGGGAAATTTAAGCCAAGGATCCATTCTTATAGACTATGTAAGTCCGATTTCTCAATTGTATTTGAGAATTTTTCTATAACATTTGTTTGTCAATCATTTGGACCAATGGGAAATTAAAGCCAAGAATCCATACTTATAGACTATGTAAGTCCGATTTCTCAATTGTATTTGAGAATTTTTCTATAACATTTGTTTGTCAATCATTTGGACCAATGGCAAATTAAAGCCAAGGATCCATACTTATAGACTATGTAAGTCCGATTTCTCAATTGTATTTGAGAATTTTTCTATAAAATTTGTTTGTCACTCATTTGGACCAATGGGAAATTAAAGCCAAGGATCCATACTAATAGACTATGTAAGTCCAATTTCTCAATTGTATTTGAGAATTTTTCTATAAAATTTTAAAGATTAAAATTGTGTAAATTTTGTTCAGCTCTACGTGAATTTGGCTATTTGTGGGCACATTTATGTTTGTCACTCATTTGGACCAATGGGAAATTAAAGCCAATGATCCATACTTATAGACTATGTAAGTCCGATTTCTCAATTGTATTTGAGAATTTTTCTATAAAATTTGTTTGTCACTCATTTGGACCAATTGGAAATTAAAGCCAAGGATCCATACTTATAGACTATGTACATAAGTCCAATTTCTCAATTGTATTTGAGAATTTTTCTATAAAATTTTAAAGATTAAAATTGTGTAAATTTTGTTCAGCTCTACGGGAATTTGGCTATTTGTGGGCACATTTATGTTTGTCATTCATTTGGACCAATGGGAAATTAAAGCCAAGGATCCATACTTATAGACTATGTAAGTCCGATTCTCAATTGTATTTGAGAATTTTTCTATAAAATTTGTTTGTCACTCATTTGGACCAATGGGAAATTAAAGCCAAGGATCCATACTTATAGACTATGTAAGTCCGATTTCTCAATTGTATTTGAGAATTTTTCTATAAAATTTTAAAGATTAAAATTGTGTAAATTTTGTTCAGCTCTACGGGAATTTGGCTATTTGTGGGCACATTTATGTTTGTCATTCATTTGGACCAATGGGAAATTAAAGCCAAGGATCCATTCTTATAGATTATGTAAGTCCGATTTCTCAATTGTATTTGAGAATTTTTCTATAACATTTGTTTGTCACTCATTTGGAAAAGATTATCAATGAATCTAAAATTAAACGTATTAAAGATTTAATTACTTTTAGTATATTTATTGAAGAATATCAAATTAATTGTGATTTCAATACATTTCACTCAAATACAGCTCGTCCCAAAAATTATAATAATATTTATTTATTTAGCAAAATTTGCTATTTAAAAACAAAGAAGTGTACAATAATTTTTTACAATTTGTATATGGATTTAAAAAATTTCTCAAACGTACATATGCTATAATTATGTTGAAATATGAAAACACTTTAGTTTACTTTATTACAACATGTACGTTCTAAGTTTTTCCTTTTTATACTTAATACGTTTATTTTCTTTTTGTGTAAAACCTATAAAAATATTTTTCAGTCAGTCTTAAAATAAAATTTCAACAGGTTATGGGCCCAGGACGATTTTAAAATACAATAAAATTGTATTAATATAATTTAACGAAAAATACAGAAAAATGTCTTCGTTATACCAGATTGAGAAGCTGGACGGCAGTAATTTTGATTCTTGGGCTATTCAAATGCGGAGTGTGCTGGTGCACAGCGGTTTTTGGAAGATAGTCAGCGGTGAGCAAAGAATTGAAGCCGGAGCAGAGGCAGCTGTAGCCGAGAAATTGAAGACTGAAGATGAAAAGGCTTTGGCAACTATTTGCCTCAGCGTGAAGCCGACGCAGTTAAACTATGTTAAGAATTGTAAGTCGTCTTGCGAAGCGTGGATAAAGTTACAAGAAGTGTACAGTCCACGAAGGCCGATACAAAAAGTTACACTTTATAAGAAATTATTGAATTTGTCTATGGCGGAAGACGGAAATATGGTAAAGCACATTAATCTTTTTACGGAAATTGCTGATAAGCTAGAGGAGATTCGAATCTCTATGCAAGAGGAACTATTATGCATAATATTGTTGTCTAGTTTACCACAGCAATATGAAAATTTTGTGATTGCCTTGGAAACTAGAGATAGTTTACCAAATTTGATTGCCCTGAAACAGAAACTTCTGGAAGAAGGTGAGAGAAGAAATAATGATAAAGGGGATAGCGCTAATCAATATGCATTCGGTGCAAGGGCGAAGTATGAATTCGGTGCAAGGGCGAAGAATGAATTCGGTGCAAGGGTGAATAATGAACGAAAATATGATCAATCACAAAATAGCAATAACCAAACATTTAAAGGAAAATGTTTTGTGTGTGGTAAAACCGGCCATTATGCGAACAAATGTGATATGAAAAAGCAACAAAGACAACAACAACAGCAAATATCATTTTCCATATTAGCAATGGCAGACACGTTACAAAAAGGTAAATGGTATCTAGATAGCAGCGCAACATTCCATATGTGTAACGATCGCAGCAAGTTTACAAGTTTGAAGCAACATGATGAAATAATATCATTAGCTGGAAACAAATACATAAAAGCTTCTGGTAAGGGTGATGTCAAAATTAAATCTTTTAACATGGAGATTATTTTGCGTGATGTTTTGTATTCTTCGGAGTTACAAGCAAACTTTATTTCAATAAGTAAAGTTGTTCAACATGATTTTGTAACTACGTTTACAAAAGGTGCTGCTTATGTCAAGGATACAAATAAAAATGTAATAATTAAGGCAGTAAGACATAATAACTTGTTCGTTGTTGTGTGTGAATGTACTGAAAAATTGTTTGCAACAAATTTTACATGGCATGACCGATATGGCCATTTAAATAAAAAAAGTCTCGAGATGTTGGCAAATAATGAAATGGTAATTGGTGTCAATTTAAAAAATAATGAAATCACAGAGAAATGTAAAACATGTATGTTAAGCAAAGTTCATGTCAACCCATTCCCTCAAAAATCTACAACAACAACAAAATATCTGCTAGAACTCATACATACAGATGTCTGTGGGCCGATAAATGTTCCTTCACTTGGTGGTTCAAAATTCTTCTTAACATTTATTGATGACAAGTCCAGAATGATTTTTGTTTATTTTTTGAAACAGAAATCAGAAGTTTTCGAAAAATTTAAACATTTTAAAGCGTTAGTGGTGCGTCAAACTGGCAAGAAAATTTTGGCAATCCGTAGTGATAATGGAGGTGAGTACAGAAGCATTGAATTTGATAACTTTTCAGAAGAATCCGGTATATCACGACAACTAACTGTGGCATACACGCCGCAACAAAATGGCGTTTCGGAACGTATGAACAGAACGTTAGTTGAGATGGCGCGTTCGATGATGATCCATGCTGGTGTATCAACTGAACTGTGGGCAGAAGCTATATGTACAGCGGTATATTTACGAAACCGATGCCCTACTCGCAGCTTAAATAATCAAACCCCATATGAAGTATGGCATGGTAGACGCCCAAATGTACATCACCTGAGAACATTTGGTTGTTTGGCAGTAGCGCTTAAGAAGCCGAAAAAATCGAAATTTGAAGCACGTGGTGACGAGTACATTATGGTAGGTTACTCATTAGTGTCAAAAGCTTATAGACTTTATGATCACGCAACTCGTAGCATAGTTGAACGACGTGACGTAGAATTCGACGAAAGAAAATTTTTCAGAGATATTGAAAAATGCAATACGAATACCGATGATTTTGTAATTTTTGATTTTTCTAAAAACAAACAAAACGTAAAAACAAATTATTGCAATGATATTTTAAGTGGCAATGAAGATAATGACGAAGTTTTCAACACAGCTGATGAAGATTCTTCTGACGATTTTCAAGGTTTTAAGAAAGGGCCTGGTAGACCCCGAATCATTAGAACAGGAAAACCTGGGCGACCTCGAAAGGTGCAAAATATGGCAGCTGCAATATCCAATGATTTTATTCCACAAACTTTTGATGAGGCGATTTCTTGTGATGCAAGTAATAAATGGAAATCAGCTATGAGAACCGAATATTGTGCTCTAGTAAAAAATAAAACATGGAGTCTTGTAGATTTGCCAAAAGGTCACCAAGCAATCGGGTGTAGATGGGTATTCGCAATAAAACGTAATAAATATTCAGTATCGAAACTTGCTCAACATAATCAAGATCCACATACCGAACATATGACTGCAGTGAAGCAAATTTTACGTTACTTGAAAGGTACTGTAAATTTTGGTTTAGTATATGAGGCTGGCAAAGCCACTGTTACGGGTTATACTGATTCTGATTGGGGCAGCGATGCTGTGGACCGTAAATCCTATACCGGGTATATATTTTACGTTGGTAAATGTGCGGTGTCCTGGGAATCACGGAAGCAATCTACAGTAGCACTTAGTTCTACTGAAGCCGAGTATATGGCGATGTCAAATGCGTGCAAAGAAGCTATATATTTAAAACGTCTGTTATCTGAAATTGGTTTTAATGATGATAAATCCGTATTATTAAACATAGATAACCAGGGAGCATTAAAACTGGCAACTAACCCTATTTTCCACAATCGGACAAAACATATCGATATCAAATATCATCATGTGCGGGGAGTAGTGAAGAATCAAGATGTCGTTCTAAATTATTGTCCAACAGCTGATATGGTAGCTGATATAATGACAAAGAATCTCCCGAAAGTTAAACACACTTATTTTGTTAAATTAATGAATATGTCATAAAAAACAAAAAATTGATATTTTTATAATTTTACAAATGTAAAGGACATACATGTTGAGGAGGAGTGTTGAAATATGAAAACACTTTAGTTTACTTTATTACAACATGTACGTTCTAAGTTTTTCCTTTTTATACTTAATACGTTTATTTTCTTTTTGTGTAAAACCTATAAAAATATTTTTCAGTCAGTCTTAAAATAAAATTTCAACAAATTTTACGCTTAAACACATAAAAATTATTTTCACTTTTAATTTCGTAAATAATTGGGCAGTATTCCATCTTTACAATTTTCGTAAAGTGGATACTAATTTAGAGGAATATCAACTATTTAACCAGTTTTCAATAGAAATAGAACGCTGATGAGAGGTGTAGCGGCCTTGAAATCAGTACTGATACGTTCTGCTAAAAACTGATTGGATATACTTAAATAATAATATTTTTCAACATAAAAAAACTCATAGTAATTTTGAATTTTCATTAATTCAATAAAACTGAACTTGAGCCTGATAATATTACTTTTCATATATACATCAATATAAGTTCCAATAATAATTACGTTTATTCGTAATAATAATAATATAAAAATATTAATTCCACTTGGGCACGAGCTATAAATACCCTAATAACAAGGGTCACAGTAATATGTGAATTTCCCTAATATGGAGTAAAAACAACAAAAACGTTAAATTACAACGTAGAATAGATTATTAGTAATTTCCAAACAGTGATGAGGGAATTTCGTACTAACCAGCACTGTTTCAAGGTAGAATAAAAAATGAATTAAAAATTAATTCTCATATTGTGACATACATACATACATATGGGTATATCCACCGAAATTGTCCCGTTCGACACCTAGAAATAAAGCTTATTTCTCCACAACAGAATTTATATTTAACTAGCTTATCCCGGTGTGCTTCGCTACCCCCTCGTTATAAAATAAAATTAAAAGTATTTATATTAAAATTGTGTAAATTTTGTTCAGCTCTACCGGAATTTGGCAATTTGTGGGCACATTTATTTTTGTCACTCATTTGGACCAATGGGAAATTAAAGTCAAGGATCCATACTTATAGACTATGTAAGTCCGATTTCTCAATTGTATTTGAGAATTTTTCTATAAAATTTTAAAGATTAAAATTGTTAAAATTTTGTTCAGCTCTACGGGAATTTGGCTATTTGTGGGCACATTTAAGTTTGTCACTCATTTGGACCAATGGGAAATTAAAGCCAAGGATCCATACTTATAGACTATCTAAGTCCGATTTCTCAATTGTATTTGAGAATTTTTCTATAAAATTTGTTTGTCACTCATTTGGACCAATGGGAAATTAAAGCCAAGGATCCATACTTATAGACTATGTAAGTCCGATTTCTCAATTATATTTGAGAATTTTTCTATCAAATTTTAAAGATTAAAATTGTTTAAATTTTGTTCAGCTCTACGGGAATTTGGCTATTTGTGGGCACATTTAAGTTTGTCACTCATTTGGACCAATGGGAAATTAATGCCAAGGATCCATACTTATAGACTATCTAAGTCCGATTTCTCAATTGTATTTGAGAATTTTTCTATAAAATTTGTTTGTCACTCATTTGGACCAATGGGAAATTAAAGCCAAGGATCCATACTTATAGACTATGTAAGTCCGATTTCTCAATTATATTTGAGAATTTTTCTATCAAATTTTAAAGATTAAAATTGTTTAAATTTTGTTCAGCTCTACGGGAATTTGGCTATTTGTGGGCACATTTAAGTTTGTCACTCATTTGGACCAATGGGAAATTAAAGCCAAGGATCCATACTTATAGACTATCTAAGTCCGATTTCTCAATTGTATTTGAGAATTTTTCTATAAAATTTGTTTGTCACTCATTTGGACCAATGGGAAATTAAAGCCTAGGATCCATACTTATAGACTATGTAAGTCCGATTTCTCAATTGTATTTGAGAATTTTTCTATAAAATTTTAAAGATTAAAATTGTGTAAATTTTGTTCAGCTCTCGGGAATTTGGATATTTGTGGGCACATTTATGTTTGTCACTCATTTGGACCAATGGGAAATTAAAGCCAAGGATCCATACTTATATACTATGTAAGTCCGATTTCTCAATTGCATTTGAGAATTTTTCTATAAAATTTTAAAGATTAAAATTGTGTAAATTTTGTTCACCTCTACGGGAATTTGGCTATTTGTGGGCATATTTATGTTTGTCACTTATTTGGACCAATAAGAAATTCAAGCCAAGGATCCATACTTATAGACTATCTAAGTCCGATTTCTCAATTGTATTTGAGAATTTTTCTATAAAATTTTAAAGTTTAAATTGTGTAAATTTTGTTCAGCTCTACGGGAATTTGGCTATTTGTGGGCACATTTATGTTTGTCACTCATTTGGACCAATGGGAAATTAAGGCCAAGGATCCATACTTATAGGCTATGTATGTCCGATTTCTCAATTGTATTTGGGAATTTTTCTATAACATTTGTTTGTCACTCATTTGGACCAATGGGAAATTAAAGCCCAGGATCCATACTTATAGACTATGTAAGTCCAATTTCCCAATTGTATTTGAGAATTTTTCTATAAAATTTTAAAGATTAAAATTGTGTAAATTTTGTTCAGCTCTACGGGAATTTGGCTATTTGTGGGCACATTTATGTTTGTCACTCATTTGGACCAATGGGAAATTAAGGCCAAGGATCCATACTTATAGGCTATGTGTGTCCGATTTCTCAATTGTATTTGAGAATTTTTCTATAACATTTGTTTGTCACTAATTTGGACCAATGGGAAATAAAGCCAAGGATCCATACTTATAGGCTATGTAAGTCCGATTAGTCAATTGTATTTGAGAATTTTTCTATAAAATTTGTTTGTCACGCATTTGGACCAATGGGAAATTAAAGCCCAGGATCCATACTTATAGACTATGTAAGTCCGATTTCTCAATTGTATTTGAGAATTTTTCTATAACATTTGTTTGTCACTCATTTGGACTAATGGGAAATTAAAGCCAAGGATCCATACTTATAGACTATGTAAGTCCGATAAAGTATTCTTTTCGAATAAATGTAGCAAATCGATTGAATTAAATGTGGAAAAAACACACAATGTTGCGATGTCAATGTTTTTTAATAATTGTAAACATTCGCCTGCTGTCTCTGTTTATTTATTAGTAAAAGGCAGGACTGGCAATCTTGCGGCAAAACAATAATAAAAATCCGAAAAAACCCGTGTGCTTCGCTACCCCCATCGTTATAAAATAAAACTGAAAGTATTTATATAGTCATGTATTTATTATTTCGTAAGAATATCCTATTGTGAAAATTAAATGACGATCGGTCCAGTAGTTAAGACTATATTACGATTTTTAATTTTCCTAAAAAGGGGCGTCTTCCCACCCAGTTTTCTCCTGGTACGTATTTCTAATTATGCCAATACCATATGTACCAAATATCATCGACGTAGGACAAAAAATGCCCAAAATATGGCGATTTAAATTTTTGGGTTATATGGGCGGTGGTACGCCCCTTTGCCCAATCAATACTTTATATAGTCAAGCATTTATTATTTCGTAAGAATATCCTATTGTGAAAATTTAATGACGATCGGTTCAGTAGTTGAGACTAAATTACGATTTTTAATTTTCCTAAATAGGGGCGTCCGTAAAAGTAGGCGTGGCAAATTTTTCGTTCGATGAAAACTTAAAATGGATTAATACGAACATTTGAAAGAAGAATTAGTCAAATCGATAGAGCCGTTTTCTGATTTCAGGTAAATCGAAAAAAGTTGGACCATGGCGATCATTAGAAAGAAAAAATCGTCCAAATCGGTCCAGCCATTCACGCGTGATGCCGTGACCAAGGGATTCATTTTTATATATATAGATTGATGGACTCGTACAAAATTTGAAGGCTATATAGCTAATATAGAGCCCTCGATATTTAATATTAATTTTGTATATGAGCTAAATATTCACTTTGTATGGGAGCTGCCACGCCCACTGGTATGATCCCGCTTAATTTTCCCATGACTATTCATAATATAATCAACGTGCACAAATTTCTAAGACTATGGCTATTATAGTACTGTAGATATATGATATTAAATATTTACTTTGTATGGGAGCTGCCACGCCCATTAGCCCGATCCCGCCCATTTTTTTCACAACTCTTCAGATTAGTTTAATATGTACATGTGCAAAGTTTCAGAACTCTTGCTGTCATAGTACTCCAGATATTATATGTTAAAACTTTGTATGAGATCTACCACGCCCACTTGTCCAATCACGCCCATTTTCACTTCAGCTGCTAATATTATTAATTTATGCACTCCTACAAAGTTTGAAGGCTCTAACTATTATATAACTCTAGATATTTGATATTAAATATTTATTTTATATGATAGCTGCCACGCCCACTTGTCCGATCCCGCCCATTTTTGTCCTGATTATCACATGAGTAGCAGATGTACTATTGCAATGTTTCAAAACTCTTGCTATCACAATAGTCAAGATATATGATGTTATTTAATTTATGTGGGAGTGGCCACGCCCACTAAATTTCTTATGTGCACCCTCCACACAGACCCCAATCACCCCTGAAAATTTCATTGAAATCGGGCAAGCCCTCTAGGAGGAGTATGCGCACAGGAAGTTTTGCACTTAATTTTATATACATACTTACATATCGCACCCGTTCAACAATACTGTATTAACTCAAAAACTTCAAAGTGTTCAGGAGAGGCAAAAAACTTTTTTTTTTTATACTATTCTTCTATCACAAAGAGAGATACAAATGTATTTTTTGGAGTGAAAGAGTGGAGAAAATGGTGTAAAATTTTTACAGTGGATAGATATGACCACTGTTCATCGATTTCTTGCAAAAAACGAAATTTTAAAAATTTTGAGTTAATACAGTATTGTTGAACGAGTGCGATATATAGATTTCTTTGTTGTGTATCTTCGCGTAGACCATATTTAGCTCTACATTAAGTAATAAGACTGAAAAAATTCGAACAGCTTGGCTTAATTTAATGGTGCCGAACGGGACACAAAAGTAGACTTTTCTGTGGAAATGCCCATATGTATATACTTTGACACACTCTAATTGGTTACATTGAATATCATTTTGTTTCTGTATACAGTACGAGCTCGATATGCGCAACCGAAAGGAAATCGGGATTGCTGCTTTTACCGAAAAGTTGCAATAACTCACCACTAAAAATTTAATATAAAAACATACCACTATATATCTTCAATTCATTAATTATTATTATTTTAACATAAATTAAGAAAAAAATTAAAATTTTTGTTTTATACATACATACATACATACTTTAATAAAAAGCAAAACAAAAAAATATTTTTTACGTTTATATACATGTATGTATGTATATATCGAGCCTTTGCTGCAATAGCATCATAACTCAAAAAAGTAGTTTTGCAGAAAACGAGTTTAAAATTGCGCTTTCGCTAACAACTTAATGGTAAACGAAAATTTAATATTTGTCTCAAAAGTTAAGTATGCAAGATATTTAAATGAAATTTTTACACATTATGAAGAACGATATGACAATAAATGCTGCATCATTAACTCAAAAATCAGGTTTTTTGAGTTATGACTCTATTGCAGCAAAGGCTCGATATGTATATTGTATATGAAAACAAAAAAACTAACTGTATATTAAAAGACAACATTTTTGTTTATTACATTGGCGTAGAAGTATTTTTCCATAAAAAATATTGAGATTATCTGCCTGACCCACGGATTTTTCTTTCGTACAAATTACATTTGACACAAAAACAACATTTTTAAAATTGTTTGAAACAAAAACAAATTTAAACATTTTGTTTTTGTTTCAAATGTAATTGCTCGAAAGAAAGAACTTCTTCGATATCGGTGAACAGGCCCTAAATTTTGTATTTTTTATTTTCTTGTTTCTCTATTTTTGACACACAGAAAACATTTTACACTAACAAAATGCCTGTTGTTTTTGTGACGTTGTGTTTGTTTTAGGGACAAGACTACCTTATTTAATATACCATGACCAACTCTTGTGTATTTTGGTGGTAGAAAATTTGATTTCGGAAGTTAAAATGATAAATATGTAAGTGTGTGCATGTTTCAAACTGTGACAAAAAAATAAATAAAAATTATTTATTCAAATAAGAAATAAAACGAAAAAGAAATTTTTTCTAAAGACTTCTTCCACGATTTTAGTTTGATTTCATCTTATTGAACTTTAAAAAATTTTCTTTCCAATAGCTCTAATCTTTTTTACATATCACACCTATTTTGCACAAATGCAAACTCATATTTTCCTCATAATCAAAAATTTTTTATTTTAAATATAATAAATAAACAAAATCAAAATTTGAAACCCGAAATTAAAAACAAGTGGTTTACAACAATTGTCAGTTGGCCTTGGTAAGACTAGCATTGTATCATGATTTATTATAATATTAAAATTAAAAAGGTCAAGAAAAATAGAAAATTAATGATTTATTATATTTAAATTAAAAAAATTATTTCGTTCATAAAGAAAATTTTAAAATTTTTAAAGTTTAATACGAAATATGATATGTAAAAAAGATTAGAGCTATTGGAAAGGAACATTTTTTAAAGTTTCCTTAAATGAAATCCAACTAAAATCGTGGAAAGAAGTCTTCAGAAAAAATTTTATATCAATGTTTTTTTTTCGTTTTTTTCTTATTTGAATAAATAATTTTTATTTATATATTTGTCACAGTTTGAGACATACACATACTTACATACTTAGATATTCATAATTTCGACTTCCGAAATAAAATTTTCTATCAAGAAAATACATAGAGTTGGTTGTTTTTGTATTTCTGCATATAATACCTTATATTCATTGTATCATGGATGGGTACTTTGCTAAACCCTTAAGTACTTGTTAAAACTACGTTTCTGAACAATTAAATGCAAAGAGAAAATTGCTTAAAATGTAATAAAGCAGAAAAAGTTGCACTTATCCAGACTGTTTTTATAAAAAAGTTGCACTTTAAAGACTGTAACGTGAAAAATCGGTGGTTGCACAAATCGAGCTCGCACTGTAGCTTCTATAATACGATTTTTCTCTAGTTCATTGCACATTCCAGTTATTAGTATTTTTGGTTTTTCATTTTTGGAAATTGTATTTTATATTCCTTGCCAATCTTCTTTGATCTCATCAGCTAAAGCATTACGAACTTTAACATTTAAGCATCTTATAGCAACGGCCCCATCATTTCTTTTTGTAATCCCTCCTACATGTACATTAAGAGAAGACAGTTTAACCTTCTCTTTCACGTCTTTCTCTGTTGATACGCTGTCTTGTTTGTTTTTGCGCTCAATCTTTACTTCTTCCTCCCTCTCCTCAACTAACTTATTAGCTTTAAATATTTCTTTAGTATTTTTTTTTTCATCATCCTGTTTAACGATATTTATTAAACTCTTATAATCCCCATTATTGGTTTCAATGGAGTTTAAGCAATCATCTCAAAAGAAATTTATATTTTTATATTTAAACATTGTATCATAATCATATTTAGACAAGTTAAAACATTTTAAATGAAAATAGTTTTCATAAAATTGGCGACACTGCACACAATTTGGAATTGGGCATGAAGCTCTGCATTTTTCACAGTTCAGATTCGTTATCCACCATGGATATACATATACATATTCGTTTATTTTAAATCTGTATACTTTTTGTAAAAAAAAAATGGTTTGTGCAAGAACATAAAAAACACGTCTGCTCGCTTGTAATAACAGTTTCTGTTGTTTTTTACCTTGGGGATTAGAAATTTTGCACTCAAAAATGTGTAAAAAACGTTACGAAGGCGTGGGGGGTGCATGAAATTTCCGTTGCGTAATATGTGAATGGACCCCTTTCTCCTGAAAATTTGCAATTATGTGAATTAAGGCGTTTCTACATGGGACCAACTGCATGACACTTGTCGTTGAAAATTTACAAGTAATACTAAGAATGTTGTAGTTTCATGCGACCAAATAGAGATATTCGAACCGGAAATTTACTAGCACATTTCAATAATTTAAATCTTAATATGTACACGTTTCGTTGACAGTGTCATAAATAAGTAAAATTTGTGACTTGTCATTCTGAAATTACCAAACTAGGCGATAAAAGTAAGTACTTGGAGACTATGTAGTCGGTATGCTAATTTTATGAAATATTTTCTTCAACTACAATAACATACATATAAACATAATACTACTCATACTTAACTAAATATGGTTTTAACAACTACACGCATTGATTAGACGCTGGGAATACATGTTCTTTTACTCATAACACTAATTGTTCTCAAACAATGCAATCTTCAATGTGTGTGGAATAGCTGTTTGTCTACTGAAAATTTTGAGTTAATAAAGTAAGCTGTTTGTCTACTGAAAATTTTGAGTTAATAAAGTAAGGATTGCAACTTACTCTGGATCCGGATTGTTGCAGGAGGTGTATTGAACTCGACCTCTTTTTTGTGAATAAGTATATGATCTTCTCAAGTTATTCAAGTTCAAGTTATTAAATGCTAAAAGACTGTGTTCGTGAACCTGTAAATAATTCAGTTGTGATTTAATTTAGCTTTAAAAGGTAATCTACATTTATGTCAAATTGATTTAAGTTTAGTATAATCGATAAGATCTTCCATTACATTTCAGCAATTTAAGGTGATGGTTAAACAAATTGGTATATGAAATCAAATTTTGAAATTTGACACCATGTTAGCTGGTGTACATTTTGCATAAATCCAATCAATGTTTCATTTAGATATACACCCAATATATTCACTCATCGCTACACATAAATCGCTAAAGACAACAAACTTCCGGGTTTGAGCAAATAAAATCATTGTTTTATGTGATACAAACCTTATCTATCCACTTATAGCTATTAACCAGCTGAGAATACATGGCTTGGCGATCTTGCGTTATTTCTTGGGCTAAATACGTTGTATTGCCCAAATAGTAAGGGCTCATAGGTACCTGTAAACCATTTATTAGTGACTCAACTTCTCTGCAGAGAAAATAAATAAGTTAGTTCCATTACTTGTTATATTAACCATATAAAACCTTAATTGTTGATTAATATTTCCATAGTTTTCTTGAAATTCTACCAAGAATTTGTTCCGACTTTCGTCTGACGGTTCAGCGCCAGTACCGTCTACTTGTTTGGTTGTTCCATCAGCCAACTGTTCAAAACATTGTCGCACGCTTGAGCGCAAGGCCTTAACAGCATTTAAGCTGGCATTTAATTTCTCCATACTTTAATAAACGCAAAAAATGTTTATTTTAAAAGTTGGATGTTAATCAGGAAAATGTCTTACAAATTATTGGGGTTCCGCACACGAGATGAATTTTTTTCCGCCAATTTTTGTTCTTTTTTTACACACGAGACTAATTCATCTGGCATAAAATGTATACGTGTACTCAGCTTTGTGTGTGTTAAAGGTCTATTAGACACACATACTTGTCTACAGACATGAACGATGGCATACTTTGCGTTTTGCTATTACACTATCGAACGCTGACGGCATACTTCAGTACACATATATGTTGTTTGTATGTTGATGTGCCACAGACATCAGAAAATCAAAAATTTTTGAAAACCAACATACATGTCTGACGTACTCGACATACATGCTATTAGACAGTGAGTTTTGGTATGCCATCGTACATGTCTGCAGACAAGTAAGCGTGTCTAATAGCCCTTTTAGTGTTTTTTGTATTCATTTGATCATGGTCTAATAATCAGGTCTGCGCAAGAAGGAATATGGTTTTTTGTAGGGTTGTGTTTTGACCGTTAAATAATCTGCAAAAATATGGTAAGTTAATTCGGTCTTGTCAAAAGTTGTTTATATTTTTGGCCGCCATCATGAATATTTTTGTTTACGTTATGCTTTTTGTTTTTGCATAACCAATAAATACATACAAAACAACTTTTGTTTTGTTTTGTATACAGCTTTGTATTGACAATTTTGAATGAATTTTACACAAACAAAATGCATGTCGTTTTTTGTTGTTGCGTTGATACGCGCACCTTATTATTCCACCATGAGATAACCCTGCTCGCTTCATTTTTAAGTAATTTTTTAGGCATGGAGTTTTGATAGCGTAGGATATAAATTCGCCGTTTAAAAACTTAAAATGCCTAACGTTTGTTTTGTTGTTGAATTGTTGTAGTAGTGCATATACCTGGTATTCAATTCGCCTTGGTTCATACTAACTATTACAGCTTGAAAAGTATACTTAAAGAATTTTTACAGTTTGGAATGAATATGTAAGAAAACGTGTTAATTTTGTTAGTGTGCTTTGAGATAAAGCGAGTACTTTATATCAAGGCGAATATAGTTAACAGGTGGTGTTGATTCAACAACAAGTACAAAATTTGATATATCGGCCTTTATGCGTGCATCAAGGCAAATTTATAATAGCGAGCAAAATGCTGTGCTAGTATGGTCACCTGTTGGATACGCCTTGGTTGCACATGCTACTTATTATTACAGCTCTGTGTGTTGTTTACAATAATTTGCAAAACATTGTGGAGATTAACAATTGTTAACAACTATTTAATAAAACATTATATATAATTTGTGAACGCCGTAGCAATGGCTATGTCTATTGACTATGTGGAAATTGATGGTAAATATTTGGAAGGTGGAGGCCAAATTTTGCGAAACGCCTTAAGCTTTAGTTGCATTTTGCGACGTCCTGTACGCATAATAAATATTAGAGCGAATCGCCCCACTCCTGGGCTATCGAATCAGCATCTTTTCGGCCTAAATTTGCTTGCACAAATAACAAATGCTAAAGTAGTTGGGAATGCTTTGAAATCAACAACTGTGGAGTTTAGTCCTGGAAAAATAAATGCCGGCAAATATTTCGTTGATACTCGTACAGCAGCGAGCATAAGTCTTGTATTGCAATGTGCATTACCTGTTTTACTTTTTGGAGGTGCAGCTTCCGAACTTGAACTTGTGGGTGGTACAAATGTGGGTATGGCTCCGCAAGTTGATTTTATGACTGAAGTGTTGAGGCCAAATTTGGAAGAATTTGGTGTTTCATTTGATTTTAATCTTCTAAAGCGTGGCTATTATCCGCGTGGAGGAGGACGCTGTAAGGTTTTTGTTCCCCGTTTGAGATGTATAAATTGTGTTAATATAATAAATTTCGGTGATGTAAAAGAAATTGTGGGCTGGTGCTATGTGGCTGGCCGTTTACCTAATCAATTGGCTGAAGAAATTAAAAAGGCGGCTGATACGAAAATGCAGTCATTAAGATGTCCAAACATCCAAATTGAAGCTTATAAAGAATCGGAAAATTTAGCGAAAGATAATGGATCCGGTTGCATTTTAGTAGCTATGACAACTACGAATTGTGTTATAGGAGCGGACCGCTTAGGCGAAAAGAAAGTCGATGCTTTTGAAATAGGATCCGGTGCTGGTACACACCTAAGTAATTTGATTACAAATAGAATTTGTGTAGATGAACACGTCCAAGATCAATTGATAATTTATATGGCTTTGGCAGAAGGAAAATCCATTATACTATGTGGACCTTTAACGAATCATACATTGACTGCAATTTATGTTGCTGAAAAAATGACTAGTGCATGTTTTAATATAGAACAATTAGATGAACACCATACCAATTTATCGTGCATTGGAATAGCACACAAAAATGACAACTAACTCCATTTGTGACCATTATTAATAATAATAAGTTTTCATATACTAAAAATACGAACAAAAAGGTTTAGAATTTATAAATATTTATTTATTTAACACTTATAAAACAAAAATAAAAGTTAATTAAAATAAAAGCTACCTCACTTAATCAGTAAGTAAGTAAGTAAGTAAAATTTATTGAGCCTTTTCCAAAAAACATTACAAGATCATATAAACAGTAACACAAGAAAAACTTAGAGCTAGAAAGTATTACTCTAATTGAAAGTGAAAAGCATATAAACAGTAACTAACTTTATAAGTAATTGTTTCGAATTATTATAAAGAAAAATTTACATAAGTTTCACCCTTGCCCCCCGGATTTACATGGCTGGAGAGTAAATCTCAATTTAAAAAGTGTGCTTAAAACTAAACTTAAAACTAGACTAAAAAATAAGCTTAAAAATAGTATAAAAAAAGGAAAACAAAAAAGAATTCATCCTCTGTGGGTACCTTGTTCACTTTTAAAGAAAAAATTGTGGCTCAAAGAAGTGGACAAGTAGAAAGATGGTGCAGCTTCATTCATGTAACCAATAGGTGAGAGATAATTAATATTAGACCAGCTGAAATGCTTTTGACGTTCAAATATATTAGTTACGAAATTATTTTCTTGGGAACTAGCTCGATCTATAAATCTTTTAAGAAAATCACAAACATAGAGTCCTACAGGTATGACTCTGGACTCTTTATAAATAAAAGCATTGGAATATCTTTTACGAACTGATTTGAAGTTTTTCCCAATACAATAACGGATTATTTTTCTCTCAAAAGCTTCAATTTCTTTAAACGATGTTGGAGAGACGGTAAACCAAACTGGAAATCCATATAGAATAACAGGTCTTAAACAAGTTTTGTACAGTAAAAGTTTAGTTTTATCTGGTAAATTTTTATTGGAAAATAATTTCGAAAAAGAACCCAAAATTCTATTTGATTTTTCCAAAACTAATCGAGCATGTTGGTTAAATTTAAAGAGTTTATTGAAAGTTATACCTAGATATTTAATTTCATTCTTAAAAGGAACTTCAATGTTGTTGATGCAAAGTTTTAATTGTTTACTTTCTGGTACAACAAATCTCTTACATTTTCCGGAGGCATTCCTAATACAAATTGCCTTACATTTAGAAAAATTGATACTTACGCCCCAATCAATATAAAAATTTTTAACAATTTCCAAATGCTGAGACACCAAATGCAATGCCTGTAAAGGAGATTCATTGTGAGAGTAAACTAGAGAGTCATCAGCATATAACAAACCGATTGAATCCGAAACTAAATGAGGAAAGTCATACATAAAGTCGAATGACCCTTTTTAAAACCAAACTGTAAATCAGGAATGTAAGGATAAATTATAGAAAAATCCATTTTAAGCCGTATAACTCTTTCGGAAAGCTTTCCTACATTGGAAAGTAACGAAATTGACCTTAGATTATTAATATCTGCAATATTAGGTTGTTTTTTAATCGGAATGATTTTAGAAATTTTCCAAACATTTGGAAAATAACTGTTATTAAGACACTGATTAAAAATAATAGTAAGATATTCGAACGCTTTAACAGGTAATCTTCTAATAATAAAATTAGAAATATTATCAAATCCACACGATTTCTTGTTATTAATAATCTTTGAAAGATTCAAAAGATAATCCAAGCTCACTAAACTATTACAATTTTGCGTATTAAGAGCCGAAAAATTGTTATCAAAAACGAGTAAATTGCAGGGAACGGTAGAAATGTAATCTTCAATCGAATTTTCAATAAAAGAGACATCTCTAAGTGGGCCAGGATTAGAATAAACCGAAGAAAAATGTTGCTTCAAAATATTAAAATTTGTCAACATCACTATCTATAAAAATATTATTCACTGATAATTTGTCAAAATTTTTTTTCTTATGCCCCAAAATTTTATAAATGCTTTTATGTGCATTTGGACCAGGGCAAATATTCCTTAATTTTCCATTAAACAAAAGATTTTGTTCAATTTCAATTTGTCTTTTAATCATGATTGAAAGAAGCTGTACTTGCTTTGATAGTAGAATGTACTCAGGATTCAGGCGATTCAATGTCCTATGATAAATTTTTTTTAACCTCTTTTTATATTTAATTCTAAATAATTTCCTTATATTATCGGATATAACAAATTTCCTACCATCCAAAGCAACATCTTCCGAATTTAACTTTGTAATGATGTTGATAGTTTCATTGAATTCATCAATATATTTATCGATTTCTAAATTGGAAAAGTTCCTCGAAGAATCTGGAGAATGCATCGAGAGAACCTCAACTATTTCATTTTTAAATTTATTCCAATTAGTTCTTTTAAAAGAAACAAAAGTTGACGGGGGATTCAAAATAAAATCAAAGTTTTGAAATACTAATTTCAACTTAAGAGGAAAATTGTCAGAAAAGGTAGCAAGACTATGTACTTTATAATTTAAATTAGTGAAATTTATTAAGTTTGAACTTAAAAGAAAATGATCAAGGAAGGAACCACCATTCGGAAATGATGGAAAACTATTACAAATTCTAACAAAATCTAGAGAGAAATTTTGAAGCCAATTAGAAAAAACGATACCATTAACATTATTACAAGAGTCGCCCCAAACTAAATTTTTAGAATTAAAATCACCACCAATCAAAATGCTGTCATAATTTTGTTTTTGTCCTGCCAAAGAAGATAGGCCATTATAAATCTTTGATTGGTCAAAGTTACAAGGTAAATAAATTGCACCAAATAAAAACGTTTTAATTGAATTATTAACCAAAACTTTGCAACAAATCGATAGATTAGGAAATTGAATATTAGGAATAAAAACTCTTGAACACTCATATCTATTTTTTACAAAAATTGCGACACCCTGAGAACTCTTGTCCTTAAAAAAGGAGTATCCATCTAAACTTAAATTATGCTTTTCACTTAAATGTGTTTCTTGAACAAAGGCAATATCAATATTATTATATTTTAACATATTAATAAGATCAATCCTACGACTCACCTCAATGAGGGATCTGACGTTAAAAAAGTTACTAAATTTAGACAATTACGGACCATTAATCAGACGTTAAGTGAGTAACCGCGAAAACCGCACTTGGAAGTTTGGTTTTATGTCTTCTTCCTGTTGCTGAGTCTCTTTTTATGTGGCTTACAAGTTTCCTTGTTTGCCAATATTATATACGGAGAAACAATTTTCTTTAAAAAGTATGCAATTGAATTTTGTATAAAAAATAAAATGGCTGAAAATACATATTATGAAATATGTACTTATTTGAATGTTGAAATATAGTCAAGTATGTAATGCAAATATAATTTGAATTTGAAGTGCAATCAGTCAGATAAGAAAAAGTTAACAAACCAATCCTTCGACCTCTTATCTTATAATTTCGGTTGAATTGGTAATAAAAAATTATTATTAAAGAAATTATACAGTTTTATTTCAAATAAAAGAATTAAATACAGGTAATGCGTTGGTTATCCAGTTCTCATGCCACCGTACACTTTGGAATGTTAGCAATTTTTTTTTAAATACATCTTTCGATTCTATTAAACTAGGATTGTTAGGAAAATTGCTAAACCAGTACACTATTTGCTCAGCAAGTTCTTGATAATTTTCAAATATAAATCCGTTTTCCCCTGAACGAACCAATTCATTAAGGCATTTAAAATTATACGCACACACTGGCAAACCGCAGCCAAACATATCAACAATTTTCATTGGCAAATCCAATCCGCTTGAACTCCAATGTAAACAAACGCCTAAGTCGGCTGCAGCTAATATTACAGGATAATCTTGGATATCAAGCCAAGGTGTAATAACACCAACTTTGGAAAAATTGATTGTTTGTATTTGTTTCTGATATTCTTCTTTTTGTGGACCTTTACCAGTAATTATACACAATAAGAATGGAAACTTGCCTGGGTTCATTGATGCTTCTTTTTCATAGACCTGTAAAGCTTTAACTAATATACTAAAGTCTTCATCTGGTGTCCAGCTTGTTGAAGAAACTAATAGTGCCATTCTTTTTGGTTTAAAGAGGACAGAGCCATTGCGTAACTTTTGTGTTAGTGCTGTTGATTCTATTATTCCAGATTCTTTAAGATCATCATAACAATTTGGTAGAAATTGATGGTAATCTTTGGAAAGTTTCATAAATAGTTCATGCTTCGCCAACAAATCTATTGAATGAAATTGTGAAGGTGGTCTGTCGTACAAAACTGTGGCATTTTTAATATTCCAGTTATCGTTTAAATCCTGCTTCATAGCTTTCGTGACACAAAAGTTTGCATCCGATTTTCTTCCCAACCACATTTCCATCCATTTTGCTACACGACAAATCCTACTTTTCTCCCCATTTGTCATACCCAGCGCCAAAATCGTATACGTATAATTATGCCAATCAATAATCAATGGAGTACGAGTTAGAAAACAATACAAACAACCCACGGCTAGTGTTGGTATTCCAGGAGGATTCTGAACAAGCAAAAAACTTGGTCTTCTAACTGATATTAATGCAATCAGTAAACTTAGAGTTTGCCAAATTGTCTTCATTATCAATTTAAGTACAGGAGGTAAATTCGTCGTTGGAACTGCGGACAGTTTATGAAGCCTACATTTGGGTTCTGTCGGTTGTAACTCCATCAAGGGTTTTGTTTCAACGTACCCAATAAGATCAACGTTATAGTTTTCTTCAAGTAAACTTACAGCATGGTATTGCATTCGGGGACTTCGACCAATATCACCTAGAACAATAAGGCAAGCGTTACGTCTAACACCTCGAAATTTCGTCATTATTAGTAATTAATGTAACAAAATCTATATATTATTTTGAAAGAATTAAAAAATTAACAATGAATCGTAAAAAACAAATAAATAAGCTTATTGGAATGGTAAAATAATAAAGCTGTGCCGCCGAATGATTAGTAAAAACGCCGACATACGTTTTTTTAGGCAAGGGTCTGTTCACATATAACGTAATATGTCTAGCGGAAAATGTTGCACATTATTGACGATAAGTATACATCGCACATACATGCTTTTATGGTGTTTGTTTTGAATGATCCATATGAATTTTTTTCAACCCCTTGTATTGTTAACATGAAACTGTTTATTTACTCACAAAAAAAATTGGCATTTGAGTATATTCATAGTCTAATAATTTCTATATTATTAGACCATGAGTATATTATTGATTGTTTGTTTTTAATTTTTGTATCATAGTGCTGTAGGTGATTTATGAAAAATTACTTTTGCATATGTACATACATACATACATATGTATATGGTAGTAATTTCTAAAACAATGCTGCTATTATATGCCAGCATAATATTCGAACCGATTATTATAAACATATACATATGAATTTTTAAATCTGGTCACACTGCTTGAATTCGATATAATTTTGCAAAGTATGCAATTTGTTATCTACTGCAACGAAAATCTAATTTTGTGTAGCAAATTGCATATTTAATTAAGTACAGCAGTAACATAAATCGGTTTCAAATAAATAAATTAATCAATTCTAAAGTTTACTACCTTAACAAGTAACTGGTAACATGCTTGTGAGTCGAAATTAATGTTTATAAGCTTATGTATTTTAGATTCATATATGTACATATGTATATAGTATGTATGTACTTACGTATATAGAAGTTCCATCAGCTCTGTTGGTGTATGTATGGTATTATCAATGGCTATCGTGTCTGTCATGAGTTCCGAACGTTTTCAATTATAATGAAAATTTCCGAATCACAAAATGGAATATTTGATGTCCGGCATACTTCCGAATATTTTTGCTCGATTGGTGGCTAATGTGGGAATTTTTTAAATCTCCTTTTCCATGTTTTATTATCAAACATATCGTCCCCTCAATATAACAGTACCGTATGTGCTATATATAATAGCGTTAATACGCTATTGTTAGGTAGAATTAGGTAGATAAGATATCAAACTTAAGTTCAAAAAAGATTATTTCAAATTAAATTAGTTTTATTGTCTAATAAATGAGATTCTATTTGCTTTCACACAGCTTAGTGCAGTCGAAAGTAAAACGAAAAAATTGTTCGGAGGTGAATGTCAGGACACAAAAATATTCGGAATAGATTCACTTTCACACGGATGTGAAACTCATGGCTGACACGTACTATATTGCAACTATTTACTTTATGTACATATGTATGTAGCAAATAAGTATGTACGTATGTATGTATTGGCACATTTTAAAAGCAAAAAGTAATATAAATCGAAATGGAATTCGGGTTTAGATCTCTCGTAGCGGTATAAATACGGTGACCATATTTTTCGACAAAAAAGAAGGACACTCAAAATTAAATAAAAATTATTGGTGTTAACTTAATTACATATGTACATAGATATATTTTATATCAATAAAATAAAAATATAATTCGAACAATGTAATATTAGCGACTAGTACAAGTAGTTATACATATATGTATGTACATATGTACTTATTTTAATGTTTAAAACAGAAATTAAATTATGCCTAGAAGTTCATACGTCGTTAAAACAAAAAATTAATTAATCAAAATTAACAAAGAAATTAAATTTAGCCAATAATACAAAAATAACAAAATTCAATATATAAAAATAACTAAAAACAATAGTTTAAGGATTATATGTTATTGATATTTTTCTGAAGAATGTATTTATTTTATTATATCAATCAGCCATACCTAACGCTGCCTTTACACATGAAAGTAGTTTCATGAAATTTCTTTATACGTATTATAAATAAAAATTGTGATGAAATAGACGACTTTCTTGAAAATTTCTTGTCTGTTTACAGAGGAAAGTGAAAGTTCATTTTAAATATGTCGTCGATGAGAAAGGTTGCTAAAATTACTACATAAAAAGAGTTGCCAATATACATACACATAGACATCAATAGGGCAATAGTTGGAAATAATTACAATTGATAATTTTTTAATGAATTTATTATTACAAAACAAATGAAATGGCTTAGTTTTGTATATATAAAGAAAAATACTGTAATTATATTCATATATATGTACAAAATAACTAAAATGTTGAATTATCCGTTTAACACAATCCTGTAACTGTGTACAAGTCTGTTTAGTGGGCAACACTGTTTCCCGTTCTGTCATTTTACTTTCAGAAAGTGTCAGAAAATTACTGTCTTGAAAAATTCGTTGAAAGCTGAGTGGAAAGTAGAAAACGTTTAAGTGTGTTAGTGAAAAAGTGTGAGTGTATTGCGACTTTCTTGCAATTACTTTCATGTGTAAACGCTATGTAAACAAGAGCGGAAAGCGGAACGTTTTCTACCGCCTAGCGTTAACGCTGAAATACCACAGAATATTAGTCTATGTGAAATACCATACCTAAAAAAGAGCGTCAACGCTTTGTCATAAAAACAGGCTTATTACAAAATATATAACAACCCTGATTATAATAGTATACTCAAAACCTAATAATACATGCATCTCTACAACAAACACAACAAAAAAATTCCTCTGAAGTCGAAAGTATAAATGTGTATGTGTGTATGTTTCAACCTGTGACAAAAATATAAATAAAAATTATTCATTCAAATACGAAAAAATAAAAACAAATCAAAATTTAACACTTGAAATGAAAAACAAGTAATTTACAAGAATTGTCAGCTGGGCTTGTAAGACTACCTTATAGTCATTGTATCATGAGTGCTTGTCTTTTGCAGCTAACTTCACTATTAAACGCGCTGTCAAAATCGGATTTTCCAATTGCAAAATTTTACCGCCGCGTTATTTCGGGATGCTCCATACAAATTGTATGGGCATGAGAACTTTTGACAGCTAAAAAACGCTTGCCGCTCTTGTTTAGGTATGGCTGAATGTTATTTGATAAAAACAATTTAAATTCTGCACAGCCCATTTGAAATACAACCATAAAATTTGACACATTGAACATACACTTTTCAGTGTTGCCAGGCAATTCCTGTCTTGGGTGGTTATAAATTTATATTGTACTAGCTGATCCCGGTGTACTTCGCTACCCTCCTCGTTATAAAATAAAATTAAAAGTATTTATATATCCTATTCTGACGATCGGTCCAGTAGTTAAGACTATATTACGATTTTTAATTTTAATAAAAAGGAGCGTAGTCCCATCCACTTTTCTCCCGGTACGTATTCCAAATTATGGCAATACCATATGTACCAAATATCATCGACGTAGGTCAAAAAATGCCCAAAATATGGCGATTTCAATTTTTGGGTTATATGGGAGCTGCCACGCTCACTTGTCCGATAACGCCCATTTTTGTCCTGATTACTCACATTAGTAACATATGAACTATTGCAATGTTTCAAAACTCTTGCTATCACAATAGTCAAGATATATGATGTTATTCAATTTATGTGGGAGGGGCTACGCCCACTTGAAATATTAAAAGCCTAAAACCATCCTCTATAAATTCCCTTTTGAATGACACCAGATTGGGTCAAATCGGTTGGATAGTTTCCGAGTCTATAGCGAACATGGGTACAAACATTTTTTGTATTTTATATATATAGATTGAGTTATAAATTTTGGTATTTTGAGAAAATAAAACTTTTAATTTTGGAAACTAAAAAAGAACATTAGCCATCAAAAGAAAGGACAAAAAAGGACAATTTAATTGAAAAAAGGACAATTTATTTTGTTTAAATTTAAAAGGACGTTGTGTCAAAAAATAGGACTGTCCTTATTAAAAAAAGGACGGATGGTCAACGTACATTTATGTCATCTTCAGAGTTAATTTTAATCATGTTGTAAAGGGCACTATACATTCGTCAAAATCGCATCAAGCATTATGGTGGTATAAGTGAAAATTTGTTTGTATGAGTGACACCGATGATGCTGGATGAAAAATTAAAAAACTTAGATTTTTGGCATGCTTGACGAAAAAAAAAGTTAATTATTATTTTTATTTTAGTTCATATTCAAAGCCAAGCACACGTACACGAGCTTGGCGTTAACCCATTCATTTGCTTGAAGACACGTCCAACATTAATTTTGCATTTTATTTTGAAGTGTTAACGAGACAGTATAGAGAAAAATTGTTGAATATGTCTGTTGCCGACTGAACTTTATATATGAACTAACAAAAAATAACATGTTTATGAACAAAATAGAAAAAAACATGTCTTGTATGTTACAACAACAATAATAATTTACTTTATTTTTAGTTTTTTATTTAAATTGTATTTTATTATTGAATATTTAATAATCTACTTTTTTTATTTATATTTTCATTTCCTTAAATGCAATGCAATGGATACATTGGTATTGAATGTATTGTTTTTTTTCATCCGACATATTTAGCGTTTGTTCTCTTTGAAATTTCGTTTTAATTTAAAAATGTGTACGAGCTTGAAGAGTAAAATCACTCGTCAAGCATGCCAAAAATCTAATTTTTTTGATTTTTCAATCAGCATCGTCGGTGTCACTCATACAAACAAATTTTCACTTATACCACCATAATGCTTGATGTGATTTTGACGAATGTATAGTGCCCTTAATAATATAAGGTGTGCGCAACAAGGAATATGGTTTTTTGTAGGGTAGTGTTTTGACCGTTAAGTTCACACGTGGAAGTTTTCTTTCGTGAAATTCTCTTTTAAACTTTCATTCATGTCTACAACTGAAATTTAATTTCATGAAACTAAACATTTTTATATTTTTAATTTCATATGAATTGTCAACACACAACAACAAATGTACGTGTTGACAATTACGAACTACAAAACAAAACAGAATTTCAGAGAATACCAACAAACTACGAATTTCATGAAAGAAAACTTTCACTTGTGAACACAGACTAATCTGCAAAAAGTTGCAAAGTCTCACGGTGTTGTCAAAAGTTGTTTACAATTTTGGCCGCCATCATGAATATTTTTGTTTACGTTATGCTTTTTGGTTTTGCATAACCGCTAAATACATTTTGTTTTGTTTTGCTTAAAGCTGTTTTTGACAACATTGTGATAATTTTACACAAACAAAATGCATGTCGTTTTTTATTGTTATGTTGAGAAGCACACCTTATGTTATTACAGCATGATTTTAATAATAGTTTGCAGAATTGTTCAAAATTAATCGAAGTATGTAAATTTTAGTCAGCTCATTTGATTGGTGTGGGTAAAATTGTATCACTGGATATCTATGCATATGTAAGTATGTATATATGTATGCATATGCATATATATATGTTCATAAGTACCTTCAGTTTTGTGCATACACATTAAAAAATACATAGGTACAAATAAATAAATAAATAAAAAAAAGTAAATAGGGTACATTCAATTCGTTTACATGTTAACAAAGTTCAATTGTGTTTTTGTTTTTCTGTTGTGAGACTTTAATATTTTGCTTTGTTTTTATTATGGGGTTACATTTTAAATACAATTAATTTAGTTTTAGCCCAGAAATTCATTAAGCAACCACGACAAGAAAAAATTTACATATGTACAATATAAATTACATACAATAAATAAATTAATATACATAGTATGTACATATATACGTACATATGTTTGTGTATATAACAATTTTTAGTGCTGGTATGTACTATGTATTTCTAATATTTACCTTATTTCTTAACTTAAATAAAGGAAACAAACGTAAAACAAAAAATTTTTGGTCCCACTTTAATTAAACGTTACCGTTTAAAATCTGTAAAATTTAAGCATGTACATACATGTATGCACTTATGTATATATGTATGTATATACATATGTACATTTGGTTTTATATATGTATGTATGTATGTAAATATTTTTTTCGAGATTCAACTAATTGAGATCTGGAATTTTAAGTTAAACATACATACATATATACATATACATATATATGTACGTATGTGTGCATACATATGTATGTAAGTATGTAATTATTTATGAACTAGAAAACTAAAAATATATTAAAATTGATATTAATTCAGAATTTTAAGTGCATTGTTGAAGACAAACCATTAGTAAAAATGAATTGTTGTAGTCAGCTTATTGTGAAAAAACCACAACATATTACGTTTAAATAAGGATTATCCACATACATATGTATATACCTACATATGTATACATATACGTACATACATATATAATTTTGTATGTATATAGATATGTACTTACATATGTATGTATACACATATGTACATATTTTTCTCAAGGTCATTGTAAAATATTTCTTTTTCGTTTTAATGTACCTACGAACATATGTACATATGTATGTATGTATGTACATACGGATTCAGGGACCCATTTTTGTTACGTACTATAATTTTATTAATCGTTTATGATAAAGGGATTATTAGTGTTTAATTTCCTTTCTCATTCGTTTATTGTTGCAAATTTTTAAGAGACTGATTTCTTTGTTAATCAACAGAAAATACAATGCTTCCCACAAGGAGTTCAGAACTTTATTTTTTTTTTTTAGAAATTGCGCTATAAGTACGACTTTATTAAAAAGAGAGATGTAATGGTTGTTTGTTTGAGCTCGCCATATTTTGAGACCGTAGACTACCTAATTAATATCATTGTTGAATAATTGATTACATCGGATCCTTGATGCCAATGCTAAGATTATAAGTACTTATGCTCATAGCATATGATGATGAATGATTATTTAAACTTTTTATCATGTTTACTAAGAAAAACACGATAAATTAAAAAATTAGGTAACTTGGTTCCTCGGTAATTTTAATGATATAGTAAAAGAGAATGAGATATAAAATCTTTGTCGTAAAAAGCGAGTAGAGCTCTTTCTATTTTAAGATAGCAATTATGATTGTGAATCTACATAGATACATATGTACATAAGTATGTCGAGGTCGAATTTGTGATTACTGCAAACGGTATTCAAATAAAGAAAACATGTACATATGTATGTACATATGTATGTATGTATAAATTTTCTTAAATCTGACAATTTATATACCTACACAGCGTGTATATTTACACCAAACCATTCGAGCTGTTTTTACTCCTCCTTTTTTGCTCCTCTTGATCGTAATATAATGAAACTTGAAACATAAGGTCTCTCTTATTTGAAAGTTCTACCGTAAAAGCTTCCCGAGATATTAAGGTGTGAAAAGTCCATATTTTAGTACATATTCACTCACTGACTCATCAATATTATTGGACACTTTCAGTATAGCTAGAGAGCTGTAAATCGGTACACACGTAGGTCTTGGAGAGAAACTAACCAGAAACATCTGAAAACGGGCACTTTCCACCCGGGGACTAGGGTGCCCCTTCTAGTATAGCTAGAAGTCTGAATTTTGGTACACAGGTAGTCCAGATGAGAAATTAACAAAAATGATTTTTGCCTGGGGGACTAGGGTGCCCCTTCTTTGTATAAGACACTTCCAGTATAGCTAGAAAGTTTAAATTTCGTACATATGTAGGCCCTGATAAGCAATACATATAAATATATATACAAAAACAACTTGGAAAAAATAAGTGAGATCCACACAAAAACATAAATGTGAAAATAAGGCCAAGTTCCTAACCAAAAAATTTCGGCCGGAAAAAGTACTGTCATCAAAATAAGGACCAAATTCTTTCCCATATTAGAAAGGCAAACAAATATTGCCAAGCTCACAGGTTCCCTTACTTTGATTTCAGTACTTTTTACGGCCGAAATTTTTTGGATAGGAACTTGGCCTTATTTTCACATTTATGTTTTTGTGCGGATATATGTATGTATATAACCAGAGCCATTAAATTAGTTGCTCCTTTATTTTTTTTATTTATCATGTAATAGTGAAACAAAATTATTATACAATATATGTATGTATGTATTTGCAATAAACTTTTTAGTGATAAAATGGATTCCTTTCTGAGCCTTTTTGATCCAAATCAACCGGACGATGGTTTTGACGAAGAATCTGATACACGAAATAATAACACTACCGATTCAAATACAAGCGGCCACAGTGGAAACTCTGGAGGTAGTAGCAGTGAAAGCGAAGTTGATGGACGAAATAATATTAAGAAAATCGTAATTGATTTTGACCAAGGTATATTGCCACCGGAACCACAATTAGGCAATATTGAATATAAACTGAAGCTAATAAGTCCATCGAAGCAAAGATTTGAACATTTGGTAACACAAATGAAATGGCGTTTAAGGGAGGGTCATGGAGAAGCCATATATGAAATCGGTGTTTCTGATTCCGGACATTTACATGGGCTCAACGAAAAAGACATGAATGCCTCACTTTGCACTTTAAAACAAATGGCTCATAAATTAGGTGCTAGTACATCGGTATTAAGAAGAAAATATGTTGCAGGTCGTAGATCAGTAGCTGAAGTTTTGGTTCGTAAAATACCAGATGACCAACATAACATAGAGGTGAGGGTGGCAGTTTTAGGTGGTGCAGATGCTGGTAAATCAACTTTATTGGGTGTACTAACACAAGGAGAATTTGATAATGGTCGTGGAAGAGCACGCTTAAATATGTTCAGGCACATGCATGAAATTCAGTCTGGCCGCACATCATGCATATCCCATGAAACCTTAGGATTTGATGCTCAAGGAAACATAATTAATTACAAGTACAATGAAATGATGACAGCAGAGGAAATTAGCGATCGTTCAACAAAATTAGTGACTTTTATGGATCTAGCCGGCCACCGTCGTTATATGCGTACCACAGTTCAGGCATTATCTGGCTATTCTCCACATTATGCAATGCTAGTTGTATCAGCTGGAGGTGGATTTAATGGTACCAGCCAAGAACATTTATCTATTGTGCGAGCTTTAGACATGCCATTCTTTGTGGTCATAACGAAAACAGATATCACATCGCCAGAGCAGACTATACAGGAACTTAAGAATTTGTTAACCTCAATCGGATGTCGGAAGGTACCGTTTATAGTGACAAACACTGATGAAGTAATATCAGCTGGATCGAACCAATTTTCTGAAAATATTGTCCCCATATTTTGCGTATCAAATGTAACGGGCTCGGGCCTAAATCTAGTCACTAGATTTTTATACGTTCTTTCACCGGTTGTTAGTAATTCTGAAAAAGAAAGATTAGAACAAGAGTCTGGCGAATTTCATATTGACGAAATATTTCGGGTATCTGAAGTTGGACCAGTTGTAGGCGGTCTGTTGGTTAAAGGGGTTCTTACGGAAAATATGCCAATGAAAATTGGTCCGTTACCGTGCGGCAGCTTTCATTCAGTAACTGTTCATACCATACACCGAAATAAGGCTCCGTGTCGAGTAGTAAGAGCCGGACAAAGTGCATCACTTTCATTTACACCCAATCAACAACTGCCCCCTTTACGCAGCGGTATGGTTTTATTAGCTGTCTATGGAAGTAATGATGATCAGCCGTACGGCACGTTATTTTTTCAGGTAATTAATCCATACAATATTAAGCAAAATTTAAAATATTTACTTTCAAAACGTAAATCAATTTATTGAAAGGCGAAAGTATCTGTGCTATTTCATGCTACCGCCATTTATCTTGGATTCCAAACAACTGTTCATATTGGGAGTATACGGCAAACAGCCATTATACGTGGAATAATGGGTGGTGAGAAAATTGGAACTAATGACAGCGCTTCAGTGATGTTTCAATTTGTTGGTCATCCGGAATATGTGCGACCTGGTATGCGAGTTTTATTTCGGGAAGGATCTAACAAAGGTATAGGTGTAGTAACGCAAGTTTTTCCATTAAACAAAGCCGGCGGACAGCGTTAAATCACCCATCAAACAAAAACAATATTCTAATTATATGTATTTATACATGAGTTAAACTACATATGCTTATATAATCCTAAATTTCGGAAATCCAATCCCAAATACAAATTGTACCTCAGAGTAATAGACGACATATTTTAATAATTTTATGATTTACGTTAAAATGTATGTACATACATATTATATTGTATATGCTGTAGTTAACATAAAAGGAAGTGTACATTTTTAAAATGCTTCGGTTTATTAGTTGTAATGTTATACATAAGATTATTTATGTATATAGTATATGTAGATTCTGATAAATATTTAATATTCCTCTTTATTAACGAATTGAGGTATTTTTTCACTTTTACTGTGATTTTTTGTGTTATTTGCAGAAAGATTATAAAAAACTAATTAAATAGAATAATTTTAGTTTAAATAGTTTATGTTTGCCGTAACTGTTTTTCACAGAAGCATATTCGCCCATGTTCTGACACTCGCATGAATATGAAATCGCATGCGTTTTGAAAATCGCCAAACTTATTTCTACATGATCTGTCGTTCACGCGTTTTGCTTGCGCTTTGCTATTTTTTTATATCAAGTAAAACAGCTGTTTAAATCAAATCGCCAGTACTGAAGAAAACAATTGGCACAGAAAATTGTGAAAACATTTTAAAGTGGATATTTTTAATTTAAATAGTTTGGAAGTTTTATTAATTTTTACAAAATATACAAGAAATCGTGTTTAGTTTAATTTGTGCATTGCTTTATTGTTAGTTTATACTTCAGTTCAAGTAAAATACATCAGTTCACTTCAGTACTTGCTTGCGAGTTGAAGTCACAAAACTTCTTGCGATTGTGAACTCCAGAACACCTATCATGCGATTTCATCTCGCAGCGCAAATGTTAGGCGAAATGCGATTGACAGAACATGCCTGATTGTTAAGAATGAATTTAAGTTTTTATTTGGACTGTACCTTTTGCGATAAATATCCGTAAAATGTTTAATTTTTTTTTATTATCGAAATTGGTCGTATGTTTGCCCATTAATCGTACTTAATTTTTTTTGGTTCATTCGAATATTTTTCAGAAAATAAATCTACTTACATATGCAATTACTATACGATAATAATATATCACACAATAGATGTGACTCTTTCCGAGTTCGTAACTCAATCTTACCCGAAAGCTTTTTTCAGTACAAAATTTGTATAAGGAGTACATTCTAGTATATGTATTCAAGAGCATTTTGGGTAAATTTAGGTAACTTCATGGGCGTACAGAAAAATACTTGATACTTAAAATATTATTAATACATATGTATACTATTTTTAAGTTTTTATTTAAGTTAAAAATAAAATAAATAAATAATAAACAATTTACAAAGAAAATATAAACATTAAAAAAAATGTTCAATTAATATGCTGCTGCTACTTGCTCTGCTAATTTGTTTTGATGTCTTCATTCGTAGGATGTATATCAATATCATTTGTTTGTGCCCCAATTTGTAACTCCTTATCCCCAACTTTCGAATGAAATCGGAAGATCACTGGTATTTCCCCTAACGAAGGATTGCCATTAACGTGTAATAAGCGTATCCAGGATAAAAGAGAATCTTTTGTTGATGTTCCAGTGGCACATATGGCAAAAATAGTACCATCATCTTGTTGGTGTACTGAACGAACTTTACCTACTTGATATTGTTTTTTCATGGTCGGCCTTCCAAATAAGGGTACATTTAGTTGGGTCACATCTGAAAGAATTGAATAAAATGATTTTAAGTTACATGATGTAACTGTTTCGGTTCCATTGAAAGTATTATGAGCATAATTTTAATAAAAACACATCAAAAAACCTATAATAAGTAACTTTAAAAATCATTTATGAATTTGGGGGTTAGACCTCACGTCAGGTTAATTGACGTTAATCCGTTTGTAATTTTCCGAGTAATAAAGTCGAGTGGTGTCGATAATGAAAACACGTGATGTCGACAACTTTTCACATAATAAGGAATTTATACTAAAGTATAACTCACCATCTTCATCATAATTTAAACTTTTTAAAAAATCATCATTAGGATCAGCTCTTAGTGTAAAATAGTTTATAGATCTATTTCTTAACCAAATTAAAAATGGGCCTTCAATATATAAAGCCTTATTGCGCGGATGATCTTTTAGTAATTGAGATTGGTCGGTACTCATGCCACTCACAATCCAGGTTTTATCCAAAGCATCTTTTACATCTTTTGTTTCATATACGGAAATCTCTGATCGAATATCAACAGAACACATTCGTTCTACTGCAAGTTTTGCTATTGCTAGAGTATCATCAGGCACAGGATTTGGCAAGGGCCAAGGAGACAAGTTTTTAAATTTTGGCATCCAATACATCATGCGCCAATATTTACGCAGTGGATGTCCTTGTCGTCCAAAAATATTTAATAGCATTGCTTCCATTTCAAAATCGGGCATTACACCAAAGTCTTCCATTTGTTCGAGTAAGTCTATAATGCACTGCTGTTGCTTGGGATAGTGCATGAATTCCGCTTGAAACAGATTTGTCGGTATCATTTTGCCTTTAGGCATAATATTTATAAGTGCCTTATAAACCTCTAAATCGTGTTCGACTCCAAACTCGGACATGTGTTTTAGTGCGGCATAGATAAATTCGACATGATTGCGTCGATGAACATTGCGTTCCGTAAATATGTTAACCATGCTTAAGTAAACATCTTTGGTTTTCTCGGAAGCAGCAGCAAATGGATTTCTAACCGCCGGAACAAAAACTTTTGGAGGCACTGTTTTGCTCTCATTTGACTCGTATTTCTTATGCTTCTGTTCATTTGACTTTTCATCCTGATAGTCTTCATCAAGTTCAGATTTTTTGTTAGCAGTAGAGTAGTTTCTGCATGTGCTTAAGGGATTTGATCCGCTAGACACCATCATTGCAGTCACTTGGTTTGAATAACTCTGTAGTAATTTTAAGTGTCTGAACATTCTATTATGTGAAAAACAAATAATATTCATACTGTGCTAATATAAATAACTTGATGTAAACAAATTGTTGCAAAACAGCCTTAATCAAGGATCAGCTGTTTGCATGTTTCACCCAAGGCGAATTTATTACCAGGTGGATGCAGTGGCGAAATTGGACGAATTTATCCATTCCCCACACTGTCAAATTTGGTACATATTTTCCGGCGTCATTTTTATCTAATTTTTTATGCATAGAGAATTTTGTCAGCGTAGGTAAGGAATACACCGCTTACACAAAAAAATTACCTTTATTTGTCGTGTATATACCTTATAATTAATATGCCTTGACTGCATTCACCTGATAATGAATTCGCCTTGGGACAACCTGTAACGAATTCGCCTTGGGTCGTCTAGTTTTGACTGCCGCCATATACGCCTTTACCTAGCCGCCGCCAAAATTTAGTCAGTACCGCATCCTTTCTTGATCTTTTGTGTTATGTTTGGATCATGGTGGAATAATATAAGGTGCGCTTATCAACACAACTATAAAAAACGACATGCATTTTGTTTGTGTAAAAAATAGCCAATGTTGTCAAAAAAAGCTGTATACATAACATACATAGTGGTTATGCAAAAGCAAAAAGCATAACTTAAACAAAAATATTCATGATGGCGGCCAAAAATGTAAACAACTTTTGACAAGACCGAAGAGATTTACCATTTTTTGCAGATTATTTAACCCTTTGACTGTCCCCATACAAAAATTTTTTTTTGTAGCGTACGTCCACAGTAATAATTTGGTAAAAATGGCGTGCATCACATATGATACACGGAGCAATTTTTAAACTATTTTTTATTCAAACGTTCCGTGCATCACATATGATTCATGTATTTAGTGTCAAAAACCATATTGTTTACCTTGCTTTAATGAAATTCATAAAAATTATCCTTCCTAAGTTCTTTTATAACTATATAATATAAGGTATAATTCAATTATTTTTATTTTTATTAATATTATTATTTTATCCTTTTGAATTTTTGCATATTTTCAACATGAATAGGGTTTTTTGTTTTGTTAAAAAATTTATTTTTGTCGTTTTATATCTTGGAAATTTGCAGTAATAATGGATGAATATCAAAAACAGATGAGAACTACATGAAGAAAACAAAAACAATATGTAGAATTATGTATAACAAAGCATAACAAACCAAAATGGCGTACGAAAATTGTAAACAGCTTTTGACAGTCATACATTATGTACCACTAAACGAGAAAAAAATTAATCAGCTGCTTAGATGCATATACTTGGTATATATATATTTACTTTGATTCCTTCTTGCGCACACCTTATATTATTACACCATGGTTTGGATATAAATAAAGGCATACATACATATTCATATATAAATATATATCTACATCCATCCATATAATATATACATAAATCCTGAAAATTAGCACCGTGTTGGCATATTCTGTGGTATTGGCTAAGCAAATGTAAATTAAAACAAAAAAAGTAATTGTAAAAACTCAAAAAAGCATTAAAAGCTTTAAGTGTGAAATATTTGTATACATATTTAAAATAAGAACTGCATTAAAAAACGAAAAGAATAACAAGGTCCTAAAATGTGACATTAAAATATGTATGTATGTATCCTATGTATGTATGTAGGTCTTGGGCAAAAAATGTTACTACAATATTAAATGTTTACCAATCACCATAATGCACATATTGAATGAATAAATAGTACAAGCTGTTGTATTAAATATAACAACATTTTATTAAAATTATTTGAAAAATACATAAATAAATATGCAGTGGTATTATAATTTTTTAGTCCGTCGGCCATATCTTATGGTATTATTTATGACTGTTTTGAGTGTAGCTTGTATTATTGTATCACTGACCACAAATAATTTGCCAGACTTTACCGACCCATCTTTGGTAAGTTTTTGTTAACGAAGTAAGATTAAAATCAGAAATATTTGATGTTTGGATTCGATTAAGCTATAAACAAATGTATGTATGTACATACATATGTACATACATTCAGATATACTTGTAAACATGTAGTAGATGTACATTAGCCTTATTCATTTAATATACTTACATCAGTATGAAAAACTTTATATTTTGCTGGTCGGGAATCAATGATTGGATTCGTTCTACACCATTTTCTAAAAGAGATTTAGAATACCAATACATACCATTAAATATAATATTTTGCCTGAAAAATATTATTGTATTTTCTTAACATCCGGAGTAATGTTTTTAAAAAGTTTTATTCTTAATTGGTAATAAAATTTACAAATGAGTATATCATTTGAAAGTGCCTTCAAATATTCTTTTGGCGTATAAATTCGGCATTAACCCATTGCGTTTCATGTTGATACAATTTTGGGCTTAAATGTACTTTAGTGAAGTTGGTCCAAACAAAATAAAAATTAGCCTATGTGATAGAAAATTGAAAAATAAGATGAAAAAATCAAATAAAAAAGTTGGCGACAGCCCATATTTTCCGAGTTATTGGCCTCTGAAGTTTTCATATATACATACATACATGAGTCATTCCATGTCAAACCGTACGATTTTTTTGCTAAAAATTGACTTTGATGTCTCCGATGTCTTTCAAAATTTGAGAACGAAGTCTTCATTAAAAAATATTTTACACGTGTTTCGGGAAAAAAATTAAAAATGTTTTCTTAAAAAGTTATTTGCATTTGAAAATCGTCAAAATCGTGAAAAATCTTCCGACATGACAACATTTAAACTAATGTTTTTATAAAAGTAGTGAATGGATTTTGAAGTTCAATACCTTATTTTAAAGGTATTTGAACCTTCTTTTTAAAAAAAATATTATTTTTTATAAATTAACTTTTTTTTCATTATTAAAATTTGGTTTTTTTACTTACTGCCGATTTCACGATGTCGAAAGAATTTTGATTTTTATTTTCATTCGTACAAATACATTTGATACAAAAACAAAATTTTAGAAATTGTTTTTGCTTCAAATGTAATTATACGAATGAAAACATATGGAAAAATTCTTTCGACATAGTGAAATAGGCAGTTAATTTCTGTTTTCCACAATCTTCGAACAAGTCGAAAAATCTGAAAAAAATAGTTTCTTAAAGGTTAATATATTCTTAACATTCCCTCAAAATTTCAGAGTGGAGGTCGAATGGATTCTATTTTTTTACGATTTTTTTCCATTACAGCACCACAAAAAAATTACATTTTGTATATAAAAATTTTATTTTCAAGCATGTTAACGAAAATGTCAACGCATGTATGTATGTATGTGTGTATGTATTCAAAAACACACAAAATTTCATACTTAGTAAATATTTAATCAAAATTCATATTGTTCTGGAGATTTGTTTGTTTGTTGTTGTGGAAAACAGAAATTAAGTAAAAAAACCAAATTTTAATAATAAAAAAAAAATTAATTTATAAAAAATAATATTTTTTTTTAAAAGAAGGTTCAAATACCTTTAAAATAAGGTATTGAACTTCAAAATCCATTCACTAGTTTTATAAAAACATTAGTTTAAATGTTGTCATGTCGGAAGATTTTTCACGATTTTGACGATTTTCAAATGCAAATAACTTTTTAAAAAAAATTTTTAGTTTTTTTCCCGAAACACGTGTAAAATATTTTTTTATGTTTAATACGTCTGGCAAATTTAAAGAAAATCGGAAGAGGTGGTGTAAAAAAGGTGTTCGGTCTGACATGGAATAACTCACATGTGCGATTTCCCTTTGCATTTTTCAACGTATAAGGCCAATTTTGGTTTCGTTTTAAAGCTTTTGACTAGATTTTAATGGATTTGTTAAAATACAAAAAATTTCAGTGATATTTAAAAAAAAAATATTGTTTTTATTGTAGTTAGGTATATTAAAATATAATGAATGAGTGTGAATTGCTGTCAGACTCTTTTTCCAGCGAACAATCTACTGCCATAAATGTTATATTTTCTATATCATTGGTTGGGTGTAAATCATTAAGCCCGGCCAAAGGCCGTCTCTGCAGACAATCTATTCTATATACCGACATGTCGGGAAATACCATGGTGGATAAAATCATTAAGCCTGGCCGAAGGCCGGCTATGCAGAGAAACATAGTGTATAACCACTGTTTTATATAAAATCTTCAAATACACATAACTCTTTAAATAAGGTTTGCCACAATTTTTTTGTTTAATATTTTCTTCTTATTTTTAATTTTTTATTGTGTTTTTTTGTTTTTGACCGAATTCATTTAGAAATGTATTGGTTATTCCTTTTTATATGAAAACTTCAAAGGCCCATCCATAACTCGGAAATATGGGTTGCCGCCAACTTTTTTATTTAATTTTTTCTTCTTATTTTTCAATTTTCTATCACATAGGCTAATTTTTATTTTGTTTGGAGCAACTTAACTAAAGTACATTTGATCCCAATTTTGTATGGTGTGTGGTGGGTACTTACAGTGGTGGCCATTAGGTTAGCAACTTGGCTCATGGTACATATTAAAATGTGTACATCTCTTATTTTTGAATTTTTTATCAATTGCTTTTACACGATTACAAAACTCTCAGCCAAAATCACATTACGTTATTTCTTACTTAAATTTCTTTTTCAATATATCTACTATGTAGTTATAACTATAGTTATAATATAGAAAACTATAGTTTTCATTCGAAAATAAAAAATAATAAAAAACTGGAGAAAAATTTTGCACAATCAAGGTGTATTAATACGTCCTGGCACAAAACCTAAATGTTATTCTTATTTACACAAAAGCAAAAATATTTCAACACAGTTTGTTGTAAAACTTCTTTTTTAGTTGTTAAGAAGTTGTTTTTAATAACAGTTGGACATCACATTGGGATACTTTCCACCAGAGCCATGCAATGCGCCCTAGGACTAGCATACCAAACATTTTGAATTTTATTCGTAAATTTTTGAGTGCTTAATCGAATAAAATATTAAGTTTCTTATAAGTACATATGTACTTTAAAATATCATCTATATAAATACATATTTTATTTTCAGGGATTTGAAACTCGTGGTACAGAAATTGGGAAACGTTTAATTGCTTGGAATAATTTATTACAAGAAACTGGTCCATCCAGTTTACTGGTAGCTGATCCTAACGATCTTGCTCTCATGCATAGATATCAGAAATTCGATCAAAATGAGTTTAATAATAATTATCATATAATTAGAAAAAATAAAAAACGGAAAAATCGAAAACATAAAAATAAACATAAGCATAAAAAAGAGAATAAAATGATTAAAATCAATGAAACAAAGAAACTAATAACCTTTAGGGAACGTTTAAAAGGCAAATCGTCAAAAATGGATTCAAACGAAAGTGAGAAAAAATTCTTACCTGGTGCCACAATTTGGCACGGAGATAGTGGAATATTTAAAGATTATGAAATAACTAACGACTCATTATCTTCGTCTCCCGCCTCTATTGCAATGAGTGACCATGAAATCGCATATGGTCGTAATATGACTTTCGTTGACGAAGACGACCAACGTGACCGTATACATGCAAAAAAGAGTACATGGAATATTCTAATAAATGGAAACATAAGTGAAAAAGTTCGTTTGCCTATAGAAGGTTACTTTTGCGATTCACCAGCAAAGGGATATTCTCATTTCGTGGTTGAACGAATCGGCCCGAATTCAACGGACTCGTTATTTGATCTTAATGGATTGTTAGCAATGTGCCAATTACAAGAGCAGATAACAAAAGTGAAGGGTTATGGTGAATTTTGCCAGCGTGAAATGATAAGCAATAACTGTTGTCGTCCCTGGTCTTTATCAAATTATGCAGCATTACTAGCTAATAAAAGCTCTTGCTTTGACTTAACGGTAAGTTATTTTTTTATATGATACACATGTACTAAAATACCAGGTCCTTTTCAATTCTTCAATTTTTACGTGACGATTTGTACGTTCACGGGTGTAACGATTTGGACCCAGAATGTAGCTACCATAGTAAAATAAACGAATAAAATATATGAAAATATTTTAAAGTGCCCTTATTATGAATAGTGTGGTCAATTAAGGTCAGCACAATATTTACTAAAATAAAAATAAGAATTACATATGTGAATTCATGCAAATGTAGCTGTAGCTGTAGTATTGATCTATTATTTTTTTTAATATTTTTATGACATTTGAATAATGTTCTGCAAAAAACTGATTGGATATAAATAATAATATTTTCCAACATAAAAAAACTCTTAGTAATTTTGAATTTTCATTAATTCAATAAAACTGAACTTGAGCCTGATAATATTACTTTTCATATATACATCAATATAAGTTTAAATAATAATTACGTTTATTCGTAATAATAATAATATAAAAATATTAATTCCGCTTGGGCACGAGCTATAAATACCCTAATAACAAGGGTCACAGTAATATGTGAATTTCCCTAATATAGAGTAAAAAATAACAAAAACGTTAGAATACAAAGTAGAATACTTTGATGATAACGGACTATGAGTTTGTGTTGATTATTAGTACTTTCCAAACAGTAATGAGGGAATTTCGTACTAACAGCACTGTTTCAAGGTAGAATAAAAATGAATTAAAAATTAATTCTCATATTCTATTTCTCTTGAAAACTGGTTAAATAGTTGATATTCTTCTCAATTAGTATCCACTTTACGAAAATTGTAAAGATGGACAATTGAACGCTGATGAGAGGTGTAGCAGCCTTGAAATCAGTACTGATACGTTCTGCTAAAAACTGATTGGATATAAATAATAATATTTTCCAACATAAAAAAACTCTTAGTAATTTTGAATTTTCATTAATTCAATAAAACTGAACTGGCCCTGATAATATTACTTTTCATATATACATCAAAATAAGTTCAAATAATAATTACGTTTATTCGTAATAATAATAACATAAAAATAAATATATCTAATACTAAATTAGTTATGATATTTCTTGGCTAAAGCATATTAAAATAGAAATAATAAAGAAAAACAAACAAAACCTTTATAAATTTTAATTTGAAACACTAGGTCCGGTCCGTTTGTTTACTTTTACAGTAAAATGCAGTAAATGAGTAAATAGTACGCGAACGGAAAAATTGTAAAAATTCTTAAGATTTAGGCAACAGCTGATGGAAAATAAATGTAGTGTTGAAAAATTTTTACATTTTTGGATATTTGAACAATTTATTCATCGGTGTACTCGATTAAATACTTTTTCTAACACAAATATTGTAATAAAATATAAACAATTTAATTTATGTAATCTTTCCCATTTCTTCTTTTTTTATTTTATTTGATTTTGCATATTTGTGTGTGGTTAAATTTATTCAAAGTACATTAATATTTGTTTTTGCTACTGACTATCGTAAAAAGATGTGTATTACTAAGTACCCAAGTACATTAGAATTTCACAAAAAATTAAAATAACAACATGCATGATTTTACTTCGCGATGTCCCACTTTGGAGCGCTTTTTTCTAATCATCCAAAATGCGCTAAAATCATGTTTGAATTATCTAAATTATGCCCTCGTTTTACTGCGTGATCTACTAACATACATAATTTATCTGCAGGCAAATATACAAGTATAATTAAATAAAAGAGAGATAGAGGAAAGGGCATCTAAAGGAAATTTTATCTTCCATTCGCCGACCAACTTCAACGTGCTTAAAAATAAGTTGAGCGATCTCTCTGCCTTCATTTTGTGCAACCTCGGAAGCGCTTCAAAACTGCGCATCTCGAAAGCATGAGAGTACATAATATTCAAGACTGTAAATATTGAGCCCTCTTCTCCTTTCTTCCGTTTTACATTCCTACAATTCGTCAAAAAGTCTTATTATTTTCGTTATTTCTGTAAACAAATATGTATTTATAATTTGGTATAAGTTTTGTCTAAATCGGTTCAATAATGCGGCCACAAAGTACATAACAATAATGGTTTTGTCTATTAGTGACTACATGTTAATGAAAGCAAAAACTATCTGTATACCAAATTTATATAAAAAAAGTTCAAACTGGACCAGATTTTACTGACTTTACGCCTCAGAAAGTTCACTGTATGTTTGTAAAAAAATTAGTAATAAAAGTACCAAAACAGTATACATAGTATGTCCTAATTATAACCGAACAAACATCCAAACAACAACTATCACATTTTTAAAAGTATCATTAAAAATGTAACAAATTTCTTTATTTCTAGCACGAAGATCTTTTATTACTACAAAATGTTTTATCTTCTTGTTTTGAATATTACCACGATTTGAAGTTAAGCAATGACTGCAGTGAACTTAACAAATGTTACGCACCTGTGGATTGTATGCGAAATAATATAGTTTTCAATATTCTACACTATTTGACTGATTTTAATTTCATAAAAGTTAATGTGAGTATTTTTTCAATCTAACAGGATTGGGTACGGTGTTAAATTTTCGACTTCGACATATTGCACTAAATCAAAGACAATAGTATATTTAAATTCAATAGTGGAAGTTGAAAACTCGACAACCTTAATAATCTGCATTAAATTGTATATGCATATTAATCTTGTATGTACATATATTAATTTTGATAGAAATATATGATTTATAATTTTTTCTTGTAGGATACTAATGTGTTTCTTAAATACTCGATGATTTTTGTGCCAGTTCCGCATGCTATACATATTTTACCATTGTTCCATGAGTGGGAGAAAACGTAAGTATTCTTCTAAAACATGAATCTTATCACATTTTGCTCAAAGTGTAACGATCAATTGGTCCAGGCAATGTTGGTTTAGCATACAGTCTACCCAACACTGACAATTCATCATGGTACGTACTTCGGCCGCAGTATCGAATTTTTTTTAAATCACTTGATAGATCATCTCTATTTTCTCTAAATTCTGCACCTTTCAATATGCTTTTAAAGCGTTTCATTTCTTCAATACGATTAAAATATGTACGATATGTTGTTTCTTCATATTTCATAAAATCTCTTTTGCTTTCTACTTTACCGAGACGCCTTTGAGGTGTAAATATATCAGAAGAGAATGATAATTGTTGAGTTGTTTTGGATGAATTTTTTGTCATAGCATCAATTATTTTCTTGTCAAATGAAGAAGATTTTAAGTAAAGATATAAGATATCTTTTTTGTTGTGCTCCCAACGTTTAAGAAAATCATCATAATTTTCAGCGTATTGCAGTACATTGGGCCATGTTTGACTTTTGATGGGCTCGTCGTTATACCGTAAGTTATTTCCAATGTGTCCACTTATAAGCTCTATATCAGAAGATTTATGACCGTCTGCAATAATTGGTGATTTTATTATCCCATGTTGCACAAAATGCTCTTGAACTGTTGTATTTATGTTTACAGGACAAGAACAAATCTTTTCTTTTGCTTTATTGCAATTGTGCATTCTATTTACTTATTTTTTAATGTTAATATATTTGACAAATGCGTAAATTTTTTTGTAATTTCTTGAAATAATAAAATCATAATAGTTGTTTTAACATGAATAAAATTATGTACATACTAGTGATGTTACGAATATGTACTCGTAAATTTTAAAAAAAGTACAAAAAATTTTAAAATTTTGTTTTTGTATCAAACGTATTTGTACGAATGAAAAAAAATAAAAATTCTTTCGACATCGTGAAATTGGCAGTAAGTTATAATAATTTTTATTTAAAAAAAATCCCTTCGTCTTTGACGCAAGATAATATTATTTTTAAAAAACAAACAAAAATGTATACATACATAAAATAAAATATAATTTAAAAATTAAAATCTAATGGTACCGTCACACTTGGCAAACATTGGCCCAAAAAAGCGTGATCACTACATAATAATTAAAACCTGTTGCAACCACATCTTTATTAAGTTAAATTTTTTTATTTTCAGAGAATTGAGTAATGAAATAGTACGTGTTGCAGCCATGGATCTGGGTTTGGAAAATGAACTTTTTAATGAATTACTTTTAACCGATACGTGGCTCGTGGCATTAGGCGGAGTGTTCATAATGACTTGTATGTGGTTGTACACCACTTCTGTATTTGTTACATTTATGACTTGTATAGCTGTGATATTCTCATTAGGATTAGCTTATTTTATTTATACACTTGTTTTTGAAATGTCATTTTTTCCATATATGAACTTGCTAGCTGTGGTAGTTATTATAGGTATGTATATAAGAAATATGTATAACCATAAGTACTATACATTAATCTCCGTATACATAAAATAAAATTGCCATGAAGTTGTCAAGAGTTTTTTTCACACACTTTCATAATAAAAACCACGTTCTATGTATGTACATTTGTAGTTGCGACTCATTACTACATTTTACATTTATTTTTAATATCAAATTCGCAGCTTAATGGCATAACTTATGGTAACTTCCTGAAAGTTTTTTTTATACATACTATTTACTATTGTTTGTTGTTTTTATCATTATTTTAAGGTATTGGTGCTGATGATGCTTTCATTTTTGTGAAAATTTGGCAATGTGTTTTAATTGAACGCTTTTCGAAAATGTCAACCGTAACTACAAAAACATTAACAAATACAGCTGACAGCGAGCAAACAGAAACTTTGCAAAACATAATGGCACTTACATTTAAGCATGCAGCTATTTCAATGTTTGTAACATCGTTAACGACGGCTGGAGCGTTCTATGCTTCATATACTAGTAACATTACAGCTATTAAATGTTTTGGGTAAATTGAAAGTCAGTTTTTCTAATCTGCTTTGTACTCTATGCGGAATGAAAGTGTTCAGAATTATCAAATAGTATGAACATTTTGAAAAAAAACTATTGCGCATGGCATACAAATCAGACTTGCTTGTATTTTATTCTGTACAATTAGTATTTTGATTTCGTTCTTTTGATTTTCTTTATATTTTATAAAAAGAATAATTAATAATATATTATTAATAATAATTAATAGAAATTCATTTAAATTTATACATACATATACTAAATATTTACATACTTACGTACTAAAATTGCTAAGAGCTGAAACTGGCTAATGGCTATATCATAACTAAATCGCTACTAATAAATTTTTTTAAATGCCCCTTTAATTTAGTCGTATATGTGACTACGAAGAGCGAACATCGTTTATAGTAGTAATTATTTTATTTTAGTATTATTTTAGTAATTTATCAAATACAGTGCGAAACATAAATGATGGTTGAGCTAAGAAAATATTTTATCATTTCCAAAATTCCCAATGCCTTTTATGTCATAAAACATTTAAAAAGCATTGGGAAATGTTATTAGGACAAAATAATAAAAAACATATTAGATTTCAATTCCTTTACGTGGTAAAATTTTTTTATATAATTTCTGTCGTATTATAAATGTGTTACAACAGGAAAAATATTGTGATTAAATTTTAATAAAAATCTCTTTTGTGTCAGTACTTCAAAGTCCTCGCAATAATACAGATCTAAAGAGTTTTTGTCCACCTTTGCTCTAAATTTATTTTTCATTAGCGCCTTCGTAACTGGAAAAATACTCTCTAGAAAATTTGTGAATTTTGAGTTATGACTGTTTATATTTTAGTGAGCGACATATGATTGTATGTACATATGTATGTACATATATACCCAGTAAACGTGCGTTAAGTTAGGTTAGCAGGCTGCTGGTAAAAAGGGAAGATCCAGCCCACTTGGGTTCTGATGTGGTCTCATTGTGTTGCCTGTTGCGCGTGTTTGATCGGAATTGAAATTTATTGTGAGTCCTATGTCGCCAAAAAAAAAAAAATTCTATCGCTCAAGTACGATTGAAACAAAAATAAATTCAAAGATTTTTTAACGTAGTTCTACAAATAGAAATATTCTTTCGTTATCGTGGGGCAGGCAGTAAACCCTTTACAAATGTTAACGTCTTAGAAAGATTTATGTTTTATTGGCTTGACACTTATTTTGTCATAAGTAGCTAAATATTGCTTTCCGAATAATCGGTTACTATAATTTTGTTTTTAACTGAGAAAAGTATATACATACATACATACTCGAACATACAGATAAAGTTTTACAGCTTTTTGATAGCTTTATAATTAAAAAAAAAATAAATTGTTAACGTGGCGTACTCGTTGCTAAATTTTATGTTTTAACTTACCCATGAACATATTTTTATCGAAAATAACTTTACTTTAGGAAATCATATATGTATAAAAAGCTGCTTTGAAAGATATCAGAAAGTTAACTTAACGTTTTATATCATTTTTGTAGAGTTTTTGCTGGAACCGTTGTTATTGCAAACTATTTTCTAATGATCACATGGCTACCAGCTACGATATCGATTATGGAGCGTGTATCTTCATACACAACATGTAGAGCATTACAAGTTCAAAAACTTCTAATAATGGTTAATAAATCAATTAATAATTTTTGTACGAAACTGGAATTATTAATAACTGCGGCAGTTTTGAAATATTCTTATATGTGGCTATCCATATTTGGTAACAAAAAAATAATAATAATAATATTTATTTCATTGATCATAATCCGTTTTATTTTTATTTTAGGTTTACTTGGCATATGCAGTGCATACATCGTTTTGTACAGTCCTGGCTTACAATTGCCAGAAAATTCACACTTTCAACTGTTTGTTCACAATCATCCTTTTGAGATTTACAATATAAAGTTCAAAAATGAGTTTTGGTTCGAAAAATCAATGACGGTATGTAAACGTTGAAAGATGGGCTTAATTAAATTATCTAAAGCGATAAAAAATTTTTCTTTAGAATTATGAGAATTACAAGTTCTCTTTGCGTTTTGTTTGGGGTATAAAAACAATTGATGACGGCGATTATGACAATCCTTTTTCGTATGGCAGCTTACACTATGACAATAATTTTAATGTTTCAACAAAAGCTTCGCAAATTTGGCTGTTGTCATTTTGCCGTAATATTAGACAACAACCATTTTATCAACTAACCTTTGGTTTGCTTTTACCAAATTGTTTTATAGAAAATTTTATAACGTTAATGGAAAGAATGTAAGTTTCTTTTTTCTGCAAGTGAGCATTTATATAAATAGTTTATGTACTGTTTTTTTAGGTGTGTGAATGAAATGGATTATACCGATCGCACTCCGTGCTGTGATATTTCAAAATTCCCATATGAACCAGAAGTATTTGAATTATGTTTACCACAAATTATTGCTTCATTATATGCCACACCAAGAGATTATTTCTCTCCGGGTGTGGCGGGACCTCGATTTATGGCTTCCACAAAATTTGATAAATTAGATATTAACGTAAACAGTTCGGTGGGTGAAGATAGCTTAAATATAACTCTGGAAAATACGAGAAATGCAACTGAAGCACCGCCGATAGTTAAAGCATTAGTTATTGAATTCGAATCAAACGTTTCATACTCTAATGTTTATGAGGATGTAAAAGATTTTATTAACACCGTAGAAGAATGGTTTCAAAATGAACTGAAAACAGCACCACCCGAAATGCAAGGTGGCTGGTTTATAAGTGAATTAAAATTTTATGACGTTCAAAATACTCTCATCTCTGGAACTTTAATTGCTATAACAGTAGCTATGACTTCTTCACTTGTAGTAATACTGCTAGTGACTTTGAATATATTAATATCATTTTACGCTGTTATAACCGTTTTGTTTACGATTTTCGTAACTGTGGCCATCCTAATTATGCTGGGTTGGAAATTAAATATACTGGAGAGTGTAACAGTAAGTACGGCAATAGGCTTAGCCGTCGATTTTAGTTTACATTATGGCATTCATTATCGATTATCGCCGTCATGTGAGCGACTAGCAGCCACAACATTTTCGTTATCGCGCATTATTGGTCCCACTGCTATGGCGGCAATAACGACTGGTATTGCTGGAGCTCTTATGTTATTTTCGAACGTGTTGCCTTATCTACAAATTGGTATATTCCTATTAATTGTTATGTCCGTCAGTTGGTCTTATGCCACGTTTTTTCTTATGAGTTTGTTGAAATTGTATGGTCCACAATATGGATTTATGCAGTTTGAATATCCTCGATTTAAAAAACGCTCAAATGCCAATAGCAACAAATTCTATGAAAGAAAACAAAATAAAATAACCAGAGAACAATTACTAACTCCATCTAGTTCGGCCATTGGAGAACTAATTACTTCAGAATCGCATGAATTAGAATCATTGACGTCGAATTCAATGATAAAAACAATCTCAGGCACTGAGTCTTCAACTCAAAACTTTCCCTTGGACTATGAGAATTTGTTCAATAATAGACGACAACCTTTAACGAGCATAACATCGCCCATTAGCAGCCATCATCATAAGTGTCCGCAATTTCTGAAAGAAAATGCCACCAAGGAAAGCTTACCAATTAAAACTATTGTTACTAACAATCCTCCCGAATCAGATGATAACCCGAATCGAAAATTTATGGATGATTGAAATTAAACAACTTGTGTTTTATTACTTTGTTTCCGGTTAGTATTGCTGCATACAAAATGTTCCTTTCTTTGAAAATGCAATTATAATATTGTATTTGAAATATGGTAAGATTTAGTGTTAAGTTCACATGTAGTACATAATGTTAAATGTAAAAAATTTTTAAACTAGTATAATTAAGTACGCGTCTTAAAGTACAAAAACCAAAAGTTTGCCACAATAATTATTTTTCGTTTTCTCTAAGTTTTAGAGATAAGATTAACAGCCTCCTGTAGCAGGAATGTTTTCATTAACTAGAATTGTAAACAAAAAACAACAGAGTTGGGTTTCACTAACAATTTTTTTGTTATTTATTTATTTGCTTAGTAAATAAGGAAATAAGTAAATCAAATATGTCGTATGTGGTACGCCAGCATGATTTAATATGGTATAAAATTGTCATGAAAAATTTGACGTGATTTCAATGGAAAAGCAACAATAAGAAACAGAAGGCAAATGTATAGCAAAAATGGTAATTAATGTATTTAAAAATCTAATTTATTCAGCTAATATCCACGTTAAGATACGATCTCCACTAGTAATATTCTTCGTTACTTGTCAACTCTAGAAGAGGAAGACATCGTGGAACTCCATATTAAAACTTAATCTCGAATATGCCTGAATATCTATCTAGCCCTCTTTCGTGTATGTAAACTCAAATCATGATCAGTTGTTGAAGTGAACTGAAACGTAGGTTCGATAAGAAGTTTGTTTATGTTTTAACCGATGATTTGTATCCCAGAACTATCAGTTTTATTAAAATAAGTATTACAAATATTTTAGTAGTTATATCTATGTATGTATTTATATGTATATTAAAGTTTGAATTAACAGATAAATTTAAAACTAGATGTATTTATTTGATTTTCGTATAAAATATAAGGGGAATGGGGTTTTTATTAAACGAATAACTTAAAGTTACCTAATGTAAGCTTATGGCTTTATAAATAATTGTTAAAAGAAAACGCACAAATGCAGCTTTATACATATATGTATGTATATTTTTTTTACAATAAAGAATTAAACAAAACATTTCAAAATGTAAAAAGTATTGAAAAATTAACATGTAGTTAATCCGTTTTAAAATTTAAATGCGATATTGTATCTGCTTCTTTATGTTCAATTTAATTACGTCGAAATATAAATTTACTTAAGTTTCATGCATTTCTTTAACGAACACAACCCGCCAAACGGGTCTTTGGCTGGAATCGAACTAATAGGGTAGCATTGCTACCTATCAGCCATGGTGGAAAAAAAGGAAATTAAATATCAAAATTTGCAAATGAGATTTTTCGTTCATTAAATTTTAAAAGAATTATGTTTATTTAAAAACATGCAAATATGGCGACGATTATGGTTCAATATTCAAAAAACAAGTAGTACATCGATTAAAATATGAAGATAACGAATGCAAAGTTTAATCGAACCGTTAGCGGTTTACTAGTTAAGAGTTTAAATAAATATCCCTACATTACAAAGTTGCTAGCAACAGGAGTGTAATTCAGAGGTGTTCACAAATTAATTTGATAAAATACAGTTTCAGATTAAACAGTATGTACGTACTAGTGATGTTACGAATATCAGTTTTTAGTATTCGCGAATACGAATACGAATATGTATGAATAGTAATTTAGTGTTGTTTGGGAAAACATATTTTTTTTTCAAGAAAAAATATAGTTACCTTAATTTTGTTTTTGTTTTACTAATAAAATGAGTTCTAAAAAAATGGTGCTCAACACAACGTACTTTTATAATTTTTTTTTTTAACAAAACGTATTTTTCATAGTCTCCAATTTTTCGCGTAGTTTAACTGTTTTATTTAATGAAATATACAATCCATGTGTCAATAAAACTACAATCAAATTAAACTTTAACAGATGTCAAACCAATATAAACTCCATTTTTTGTTCTCTTTTTCGTATTTTATTTTACATAATAACATTTCTTAATATTATCAATTTTTTTACGTTTTTTGAAGTCATTCTGTTTTCGTTTAAATTAACTGTAAAATAATAATTGCCTAAACATAAATGTTGTTTGATAAGAGAGTGTTTTTTTTTTAATATTTAATAGTATAATTAAAACATGGAAGAATTATAAGATGCCGTAAGCTCCTAAAAAACAAAAATGTGAAATTGTTCAAAAAAGTAAATATTTCGAGTTTTATAGCAATCAATTTTACTTAGATTACATTTAAATAAAATAAATAAATAATAACGAAAAAAAATATATACTTATGTATATACGAGTATGTATATATAATTTCAATGTATATTTTTTTTACATTGGATCAGGCTTAAAAACAAAAGTCAAAAGACTCGTGTAAAAAACGCATACCAAAACGTGATGTTTTCCTTTTTTAACCAAAGGACTTTTTTACTTTTATTTTTAACAAAACGTACTTTTTCCAATATAAAAGTGGATTGATATCAAACATCCCTAACGATTAATGTGATGACTTTTAGCAGTTTGATGCATCTATTGATAGGTAAAAAACTTGTTACCATTTCCAGGTTCATGCAGTTTTTTAAGGAAATGAAATAAATAAACATCAACATCCCAAAAATTTGATATGAGCGAAAAAGTACGTTTTGTTCTGCGGCTCCTCATGTATTTTATTGGTATGGAACCAGTTTTTGCTATTGCTTTATCAAAAATTAACCTAATATCGTTAATAGTGCAATGACTGCCGTTAATTGCCGTTAAAAATGATGAAAACCGAAAGAAATGGATTCTGGATAGTTTTCTTTCAACAGGTAAAATATCTGGAAAAGATCATTCAATAACGATTTCGCAAAAAAAAACGAACAATGAAGAAAATTCAATAAATTATTTAGTTCGTGGAATAAAACGTAGTATGTATGTATGTATGTATGTATGTACATAGATATATCCGAAGAACATTCATATGTAAATTCGGTTTGATTTCATTGTCTATGGTAAAATGTTTGTCAAATCATTCAAATTGATAATGCAATGCATTATATCGGAATTAGGAAAATTCGTTATGTGAACGAGGATAGAGCGGTAGGGGAATTGCGTATATTTGATTTTAACTTTCCAACTTGACAGGAAAGACTACTTCAGAAAGCTTATTTCACATACTAACTGTTCGGATACTGCGATTCACGGTTGTTTTGGTATGCCATTACGCTCGTAATGAAAAGCGTGTTGTTGCCAAGTAATTAGCAGAACTCATTTAATAGCAGCAAAGATAAAACAGCGAAACTACTACCCTACTGCCGCCGAAGAGCTTCTTGGCATTATTTTCTACTTGGTCGAGTAACTTCAAGATAACATCGATCTATGCATTCTATTTTCGGTCGGATATACATACATATGTATATACGTATATATAACAATTACACCCTCTAAAGAAAGCGAGACGTTTGATTTAAACGACATTTTCGATATAAAACCAATAAGAAAAATATAGTTCAATAATCAATTAAAGAATATTTATTTGCAAATGGAAATTGAAGTGAACTAAAATAATTTGATGTAGCAGATGAGCAACAAATATTTCTCAAATATCGACAAATAAGAAATTAAGACAAACCTTAACACAAGTTAATTCTCCACTTTATTTTAATGAATTTTAGTGAATTTGGGATATTAGTAATGTTATTATATTCAATTATATTCAAAAGTTTTTAATTAATTATTGCTTTTTATAGGGAAGAGCTCGTCCTTAAAAATTTTTTAAATCTCGACTGATCATAGCCAAACTAAAATTAAGGAAAAATCAAATGTTTTTTTTCTTTCCTATAAAATTAAGAAACGGTGTAGCTATGTATGTATGTATATATATTTGTACGTGTTTTAATTAAAAAGCCAATTAATGAATTCTTTATTAATATTTATTTAAGTTGATTTATTTGTTTTAAAACATTAATTTAATTTTTAGTATTACATATTAATCTTAGTGTATTATTTATTTCAGTTATTAATTTATTTTATAAGAAATTATAATTTATTATTATGTTTTTTTATTTGAGGAACAAAAAACCTTAAATCTAATATGTGTATGTATATACTTACATACTTACGTATGTTTGCATTTACGTTTCTAAGACAAAAGAAACATTAAAACATCATACAACATATTTATTTATGTATGTATGTACATATGTATATTTCAGTCCTGAAGGAAATGTCGATATTGAAATTGTACATTTCTATAATTTAAGTGAACACTTTTTGAACTTTTCTGCAGGAAATGCCGATAGTAAAATAATGATGTTGTACTACCGACATTGTCACTAGAATATTTCACATTTCTAATTTCAAATTTAATACCAAAAGAATTTATGAATTAAAAAGTGTAGCCATTGCGATGGCAATATCATCAAGAAGTCACCAAACTAGCTGACAAAAGTGGTGACTTGGAGACACTTGGCCCAGGCTTCCTTCAGGCTATTATTTTTAACATTTGTGTCTATGTGTGTTTACAAATACTCCACTATATCACATTTAATTGATATATTAGGGCAGCTTTGGCCGACATTATTACGCCCACGATAGTTGGGACTCTTTTCCGTAAGCAATTTACGAAATATTGGTAATATTGCTGTTTCGCCATCTAATAATTCGGTCTCAGAACTAGCACCGCACATGGATGATGAGTCCGTTTTGATACCACGATGTTTGCTAGAGCGTTGTTTGTCAGGAGCAACATTTGGCGATGAATGATGATGAGCTGCATGTTGGATATTAGTTCGATTAACTTTACGTTGCTGTATGCATTGAGTACTGGGTGGCGTTGGTTCACGTTCTCGTTCGCTATCCGTTTCACTTTGACATACTGTGCCTTTTTGTGGCTTATGCCGATGTTTATTGCGATTTTTTTCTGAGACAGAACGTTGTATTGGTGAAGTCATTTGATCATATGTTGGTGGTATTATGTGACTATGTTCCGAACAGCGTTGAGGGCTGACATAGTTGCGTGGCGATTGTCGCGAATGTTGTTTGGCATGCGATAGAGTATGTGTATCCCAGAGATCACTTTGGGAGACAACAAAGTTTGATTTTAATGCTGATCCCATGCTAACACGACGGTTATCTGATGTTACTGGAGCTATCGAATATAAACAAATACTATTTATATGCTTATATGTATGTATATATAAAATAAATATGAATATATATATAATTATGTATATAATTATGTATGTATGTATGTACATACTTATGTAGATAATTTATTAAATCAGATATATTTTTAATATCCCTCAGATTTCAAAACACATTATTCAGTACGCTTTTTTCATAAAAAAATTTGGGGCGAGTATGGCTCGTATCAATATGTCTTGATTTGTAAATGGATAACGACAAATTAGCTTAACTAACAAAATTGAAATTTTTCTTTACGAATCGCCGTAAAATGAAATACATAATGAGTCACAACTACAATCTATACCCCTTAGCCTAAGACCAACTGAGGTGGCAAGGTTTCTCATGTACTTTTACACAAACTAACTCCCAAGTAAGAAATGAGAATTACTAAAGCACAAGCACAATATTTCAAAAACTTATTCAAAGAACACAACAACAAATCATTGACGTATTAACTTTCTTAAGCATCATAAGCATGCATTTTATTAATGCCTGTTGTATATATTAGCTTGGAGCAGTAGAAATCGCCTTCAAAATTTTTTTTTACTGACCAGTGCAATCACTTAAACAGTCCAACAGTAGTCAATGCAATGCCTCACTAACGTACATTAAAGAAATTTATGATTTTTATGACTCACCCTGACTAAGGATCGAACCCATGTCTTAAGTATTGGTTTGCTTAGTGGTCAACGGAACATGGTTTTAATTTATATTTTTTGATAAATAAATAAAATGATGTGCAACATTTACATCATATCTTACAATTTCGTAGTCACGCACACTTGTGACTGAATATTGATGTGTCCAGTAGTTAATTTAGGGTGCCATTTCTTGGCAACATTTTAGAAGGGTGATTTTTATTAAAGACATAATCTAAACAAGACAATAATAATAACGTTCTCGCATCGTGAAGGACAATTTGCTTTAAATCGTCGCTTCGAAAACCTATACGACTTCGAACGGACCGGACCGTAAATGAATCGTTGTCGTTACTAAAATTTTGTATATTTGTTGTATTTGAATTCACTCACTTTTAACAACATTATTGTTTTTTCCATGTCCTCCATGTGGACACGCGTTATTCAGCTCATTCTGTGAAGTTGATATATTTGTTGATGAGTTCCTATAAACATTATTCATGTGCTTCGATCTTGCTGTTGGAGTTTGAGTACCATTTTCATTGCGCTAAAAAAAATATTTAATTTTCGAAATGTATTGGAATTACCCGTTTTAAGTAATATGTAAGTACAAAATTACCTTTGTAGACGTTGTGGACCGTCTTCTCTCCCTTGAGTTAGATTCATCGCGCTGGATATTATTACATTCTTGTCTTTTTAAACTGGACATTGAACCAATACTTACATCCGTCTGAGCTGAAACAGAATTACGTTTATCGACATACCGCCGTGTGTCGTTGCATAGTTTTGCTTGCTGTTGAAATTGTGCCTGTTGTTGAAGTTGTTGCTGCAACTGTTGTTGTATTGGTTGTTGCATAACTTGTTGGGTTTTAATCGTTGATGATACTGCAATGCTTTCTTGACGTTTTAAATTTTTTTTGCTAAAAAAAATATTATAGAAAAAATAAAGTTTTTATCTCTGGTGAAGAAGCACTTACGGCGGCAAAGATGGAGCAACGGTTGTCGATTGCACCGACATAACAGAATTGTCCAGTTCAACATGTGTGGAAGTAACACTATCTACCGACGTTAGCTCAGTTATTTCTGTTTATTGTTAAAAAAAAATTTTATTTATAATAAAATTAATTGTCTATTCTAAGAAAGACTTGCCAGTTGTGCTGGGCATTTCCCTCCTGACAGGCGGTGCTGACAATCTGGCCGCATCATTTGCTCCATTGTCATTAGTACCACCTAAAATTAGGTCCGTATCACCTCCAATGCTACCACCACCAGAACCACACGTAACACCATCTATCCATTTTTTAGCTTCTGGTCCCAATTTTTTTATGAGAGCTTGCAACTCGTTCTCCTTTTCCATCAAAGCCTTACGGAAACGGCAATTTGTATTTTTAACATCACGTAAACGTTGTTCCAATTCGCAGACCGAAGAATCACGTCGATTTTTTGACATTGGTCTCAAAGTTGCTCTTACGCGCTTGTCTACGACGCCTTGGGGATTACGTTTCATTTCCACAAGCTATTTTTTAAAGTTATAAGCTTTAAGTTAGTAATTATATTATTTATGATTATTGTTTTACAGAATTTAAGGAAGTGCAAGCAAATAATAATTAAAGTTTTTTATAGTTTTAATAGGGGTTGTTCCTACCGGCTATTAATTTTTAAAAATTTGTTTTCAAATCTGTTGCAATAAGGAAAAAGTGCTTAAGTGCTTAAGGTTTGATAAAAATGTAATAGTGTTGTACTAAAAGTTGATCATTCGTTTTTCGATTCTTTTGATTTTTAAACACATGATTCTGTCCACTATGACATATGTATTCAATTTAAAATTTTAAAATGTTATAAGATAATATAAGATGTTATTGCATATGAGATAATTATTTAGAAAAAGAAAAGCAGCAAGTGATTGTGCCAGAACTTCGTTAAAAATCGTTCAATATAAATAAAACTTTGCCCAGACATACTTTTGAATATGGAAAATACGATAGTGATATTAACTTAAAATCAGCTTATCTCGACTTAAGAACTGTTTTCCTTTTTGCCACAGAAATGTAAACACAATTATGTATACAATTTTTACTTACATGTATGTATGTAGTGGACCAAACGTTTCGTTTGTTTTTGCAAATGTCTTCAGGGGTTTTGTTTTTATTAAGATCAAAAACAAAAATTAATTATGGTATATTTTAAACAATATTTATGTATATAATATCACAATTAATTTTAACTTACCGTTTATATCATTGTTAATTGTTTAATGAACTATAAATAAATAAGTAAATTAGTACATCACAACACAAAATCAATAGTCCAGTTAATTCTAATATAATAGATCTTCAACTAATTAAGTTATTGCCACTGAGTACTGCGTCTTAGTATTGTCCTTCTACTGTAGAAAAGAGTTGACTATTGGTTTTGTGTTGTGATGTACCAGTTTTTAAAATTTTTTATTTTACTTATTTATTTATAATGCATACGTGCGATGTGTAGTCTAGTTTGTGTGATAAGCTCAAAATTATACAATTGACAATGATATAAATCGTAAGTTAAAATTAACTGTGATGTTATTCAAATATTTTTTTAATATATACTTAATTTGTGTTAGAACCTAACAAAACCAACAGCCCTGAAGAAGTTTGCAAAAAACAAACGAAACGTTGGGTAAACTATAAGTACAAATTGTAAAATTTTTATTTACATTTGTTAACAAATTGGGGAAAATAAATAGCCTGTGGAAACAACCCCTATTAAAACAATAAAAAACATAATTGTGTCTGTCATGAGTTTCACATCCGTGTGAAAGTGAATCTTTTCCGAATATTTTGGTGTCCTGACATTCACTTCCGAACAATTTTTTCGTTTTACCTTTAACTGCACTAAGCTGTGTGAAAGCAAATAGAATCTCATTTATTACACAATAAAACTAATTTAATTTGAAAAAAATCTTTTTTGAACTTAAGTTTGAACCAAACCAATATATGTATGTTTGATAATAACATTGGAAAAGGAGATTTAAAAAAATTCCCACTTTAGCCACCAATCGAGCAAAAATATTCGGAACTATGCGGACAGCAAATATTCTATATTGTGATTCGGAAATTTTCATTCTAATTGAAAACGTTCGGTACTCATGACAGACACGAATATATTAATCAAAAAGTGAAATCTATGTATATATATACATAAGTATGCTATTATATGCAAACGGTTTAGAAAAGTCTGTACAAAAATAAATAATTTCATGCTTTCAGATATATTCTTTTCTATATCAAAGTATTGAAATACACTTTCGTTCCAACAAAAAATACGAAAAAAACTACAAAACTTTCTTACTACTAGTCTTACTTTCGGTACGAACACCAAACATAAAGTTGCTGTCGTACAAAAAATTATAAAAAATGACAGTAAGACAAAAACCAAATCCTTGCGATCCGATAATACTAGAGAAATAGCAGCACCCGCAATACATGTTATAAAAACATTATAAACAGAAAACCCAATATGTTTCGAATCATTTAAGGCTGGTATTGAAACATGACGTGTTTCCCAAGCTAAAAATGCTCCAAATACCTGTAATTGCAAGAAAAACACATACAAATTTACATAAATTATGTGTTGCTCAAAGACTCAAAGAAAAACAACTTACCAAAAGTAAACCCTTATAGGCATAAATAATACTAACAAATATAGTCATATGTTCCGATTGACAATATTCATTTTCTGGTATCACTAAGACGTCATCAATATGTTCATGATGCTAAAAAAAATTAATATGTATGGGAGTTTATTATAGTATCGGTTGGTACTGGAAACCCGTCTTCAAATTGAAACTTTCAAAAAATTATATTCATACGAGTATGTATGTATGTAATTTTAAACTATGTACATATGTATGTACTAGTGATGTTCCGAATATTCGTATTCACCAAATTTAAGAGAATATTTCGCGAATAATTTGCACTTACTTTCCAAAAAAAAATAAAATACAGTCGAATTCGGTTAAGCGGGAATTTAAAATTACAAGCACTTTGTTTCGCTTCTGCGAGATTTTCAATAAAGAGAAGTTCGTTTAAGTGAAAAACGTTTCAGTTAAACGAATTCACTTCATAATTGCTCTGCAAAACGAAAATATAGCATTAGAAGTAAAACATACATATGTGATTTCTTTTTCATTTCAGATTCCTTTTAAAAAATTTTAATGTAAGCTTGCTACTATATTTGAAAATAATAAATAGTTAATTATTTTTAATTGAAATGAGCCGTCGCTAAAAAGTATTTCGTCACCAGTAAATTAATATTTTTTTCTTAATTGAGGTGTTTTTTTTTATATAAATTATCTTATTTCTAACCAAAATATGTTTCAATTAAGCGGGTTTTCTTTTAAGCGGATTTTCTTTTAAGCGAATGTAAGTGCTTTTAAATTGATCAAAAATAATTAATAATAATTTGTATTTTCAATTAGGCGATTTTTTCATTTAAGCAGTGCACTTTTATCCAAATTCGACTGTACATAAAGTTTAAAAAAGTACATTAAATGCACAAAAATATATTAATTTTTAATAATTTTTATTTAATGAAAACCCTTTGTCTTTGACGGAAGATAATAAACTTCTTCTCAGTAGAGGAATGTTGGCCTTAAAAAATGGAAGAACTAAAATTTAATACGTGAAAGTCCACCGACCCCGGTGGCTGCGCCATCTGCGAAAAAACGTTCTCGCAAACAGCACTGAATTACTAATTAAAAGCAGAAACAGAGTAAGAAATACGAAATCTGAAAGTGTGAAAGTAAAATACATAATTTACAAATGTTCAGTAGTGGTCTTCAAATGCGGCATATCAATGTCATAATAATGTTAAATACCTAAAGTAGTGTGACAGGTTTTTCAATTTATTGTTACGATGGCGTGCAACTTTTCACGTCACAAAGAGGGGTAGAAAAATAGACTGGTTTTCTGTTTTCATGGGATTTTTTCATATTTCTCTTTACTTTAATTTCTTTTTTCTTGTTACTTTTTATTATTATTCTATTCATAAATAAGAAAAAGACTTGGAAAAAAATCCCTTCGTATGAATTCAAATAATTTTTGGTAGCAACTTCAAAAGGAAATTAAGGAAAAGAGACGTCATAAATTTCATCGTATAAATTGTGTGTTACTGACACAAAGGGAGGGTTTTTTTCCAAATAAATTTGAAATATTAAGTGGCTCTAAACCTTAAAACTAATATTCGTATTCGGCGAATATTGTTTCAAATATTCGTATTCTTATTCGCGAATAATAAAAATTAATATTCGTATCACTAGTATGTACATTAACGGTGTTCTTATTAGTATGGCGAAATTTCAAAATGTTTTGATTCCAGTTCGCCGGCCCGATTTTGGTTCCTTTATGTTTAAAAATTAATTAGGTAAAATTTGGAGCGAATCCGATAACTCTTAATGAACAATAGGAACCATAAGAGGTACCGAACTCATTCCTTCGCCATGCGATACGTACGTAAGAGTAGCGTACATACGTAAAATTTCATTAAAATCGGAGATAGTAAAAATATAAACTCTTGACTTTGTGTCGAAAACTTTTAAAAAATTTCTCTATAGAGGTATATTGAAGTCGTTTCCGGGTCCATTAAGAGTTATCGGATTCGCTCCAAATTTTACCTAATTAATTTTTAAACATAAAGGAACCAAAATCGGGCCGGCGAACTGGAATCAAAACATTTTGAAATTTCGCCATACTAATAAGAACACCTTTAATGTACATACATACATACATATGTATTTCCAATTTGAATGCCAATTTGTACAATATTTTTATTTAACATATGTATGTAGTTACTCTGGGTTCTAATTGTTTCGTGTCACGATAAAATGGATCTGCAATTTGCCAAGTTGTAATAATTGCTATATCTATAGCCAACAGTACACCCACTACCATAAACAATTGGTAGTCCTTAATAACTTTTTTATTTAATTTCAAATCTGTAAATATTGAATGAACCCGCCACGTTTTCGAAAACATAGCACCGAATGCAAGGCTAAAACCCGCCATTAAAATCCAAGCTCTGGCTGTACATATATAGGGAAAGGCTGCCACACTGCTCAATGTTGTGTCTAGTCCCAAAAATATAACGCTTAAATATGTTAAAATACAGCCCACTATAATTAGATTGTTCAGATGTGGACTAGACATTTTAATATATCTGTTAAATAAATAAAAATTAAAATAGAAACTATTGAAAAAATTAAAATATTTTCTAATATAAAATTGTTACCTTTGGTTTCGGTACTTAATATTAAATGCCAGGAATACACAAGCAATAATTACACCAATAACAGAAGCACTGGCCGATATTATATAAATTGTTAAATTCACTTGACTATGTTCAATGTATTTTAGTGTACAATCTTTTGGTGGTGTTTTGCCAACCTTGTAGTTTGTATGAATATTTGTTAAAACATTTTTAATTAAAATCTTTAGATAACTGGCCTGGGCCCAAATCGTTACATCCGTGAACGTACAACTCGTCACGTAATTTCCCATCCAATTATACAGTAATTACGTGACGAGTTGTACGTTCACGGATGTAACGATTTGGGCCCTGGTATACAACTACATATTTAACTTACCCATCTCACTGGCTTACCCAAAGTTAAATCCAAGTGACTTAATTGGGAATGATATTCTCCGATTTTTTCAGCCAACCCCAACTGTATTTGACTTATCAGTATGTTGGCTTTACGTTCATTGTTATAAAAACGAACGGGTCCCTTAAAATTGAAACGAAATTTGAGATATAATAGGTACGTTCGCAAATACATTACTACGCTGATTATCTCAATGTAGGATACATTTAACTGGTGCAAATGATGCCCAAAAATGTTAAATAATAATAATAATCACACAATAAAAGACCATCATTCTAATTTTTGTCGGAATTGTGAAACAAATTTAATTTTTCTGATGCAGCGCAGTGACGCAATTACGAACTTAAAGGAAATAACTATCATTCATATATTTTATGTTTTTACCGTTACTCCTTCAAAAGATGTATTTCTTAGAGCCTCTAGAAAAATACTTTCCCATTCTTTAACACGATAATCAAAATGGGTTAAGAAGTCTTCTCGTTCCTGGGCAACATATTGAATAGCTAAAGCAGCAGCCCATATACCATCGTATGTATAGCCATGAAAACGTGAGTATTCATTTCCACGCAAACTATCATATTCAGATAAATATTCATCTGCAGTCTACAAAATAAAAATAATACATTTGTGATACATCATCTAAAGAATAAATCTGTGGTTTTCATGAATAACATGTTCAATTTTTCTCATTTCGAGTTAATGATACTAAATTGTTACATTTTAAATGCTTTTTTAAAAGGTAAAATAAATTTTTGAAAAATATTGACCTATATCACTTTTTTTCTAACACAATACAACTTCTACATTTTTTCAAATAAGTATAAGTATTTTTGAAAAATTCTTTCTTATTAAAAAACAGCGCCACATACGCCGTTTTGTCTGAACACATTTGAAAATTATATTTTGATATTTGTTTAGTTAATAACAAATCACAATCACTTGTGTGTTTGTTTTTTGTTTTGTCTGGTCATACTTGTGTGGTTGCATCGGCATTATTTGCGTTCACCGACAATCATTTATATCTACATAATTTGTTTTGTCAGAACACAATTTCGATTTTTAAAATGGTTTGTTTTTTTTCAAATTGCTCTGGGATCTGATCCATAAGGAAATATGGGAACAAATGCACTTTAGTGAAGCTTCACCAAATTAAATAAAAATTAGCCTATGTGATAGAAAGCGAATAATATTTGAATTCAAAATTAAATTATGCATTACGTAAATATATTTATTTAATAAAACGTATTAATAATTAAGAAGAAGTTTATTTTTAATTGTAAAGTTTGCCCACATAGCCGGCCTTCGGCCGGGCTCAATGATTTTCTCCACCATGGTATATCCCGACACGGCGGTATATAGAATAGAATTTTTGCATAGCCGGCCTTCGGCCGGGCTTAATGATTTTCTCCACCATGGTATATCCCGACACGGCGGTATATAGACTAGATTTTCTTCATAGCTTTATATGAAAACTTCAGAGGCCAATAACTCGAAAACTATGCGTTGCCGCCAACTTTTTTATTTAATATTTTCTTCTTATTTTTTGATTTTCTATCACATAGGCTAATTTTTATTTTATTTGGTGTAACTTCACTAAAGTACGTTGAGAAATGCAAAGGGAAATCGCACATATATATGAAAACTTCAGAGGCCAATAACTCGTAAACTATGCGTTGCCGCCAACTTTTTTATTTAATTTTTTCTTCTTATTTTTTAATTTTCTATCACATAGGCTAATTTTTATTTAATTTGGTGAAGCTTCACTAAACTGCATTTAAGCCGAAATATGTCCTAAAAACTAATTAGAATATTGTCATAACCTAAATCTACATTATTGTATAAAAAAAATTTGAAAATTTTGGATACTAAGATCGTAGCTTAAAAAAAAATTTATTGTGGCTCTCCTGAAAAATTTGATTTTTAGACATGCGCTGTTATTCATGAAAACTACAGAAATTACATATGTATGTATGTACATTGTTATATATGTATGTATATGTATGTACATAATTATCTTTCAAAACTTACTATTCCTGCAATTGTTATATCACCACTTGTTGATAGTGGCAATAAATCAACCATAATTGTACCCTCTAATGCCATAGATATTTCTTCTACAGTACATTCGGTGTCTACTGTTGTATTCCACCATTCACCGGAATACGTAGCCATGATAAGCCATTGATATGCACGGCCATACATCTCGAGTCTGTTTAAAAAAAATGTTAAAACTAAGATTTGTTTTAAAGTGTTTTTTAAAGAAAATTGGATTGGCTACACTTTTTAACATCTAACCAATGATATACGATAAACGTTATTTGAAAAAATAATATGTATATGGGTATTTCCATGGTTGCGCACGTGATAGTCGCACGTATTCAACATGAAGAAAATCAAACTAAGGCCCAAATATTTTTCTCTTCATTTAGGTTTTTGGGAAGCAATTTTAGAGCTCTTTATTTAGTGGAAAGCATGGGTGCTGTAAGAGTCGGGGTCCTGACATATTGGTCAACAAAAGCTGTTGCCTGACGTGACTAAAAATAGAAGTGGGTTTTTTCTACATTTACTAAAGTGCAAAAACCAGCGAAATATTATTTGGATAGTTTAGCTTTATTTTCATAAATGTTTTTTTGATGATTTTATGTTTAGTTTTATTGATACAAGCCATTATATGAAGCGTGACGTGACATTGCGTTACGTGATTTTTTGCCCTTATGATAATAATTTTTGATGTAGTTTGGTTTTAAAGTTTTAATTCAACGAAAATAAATGAAAATTCAACTTCAGGTCAATGTTTGAAAAGGTACATAAGAATAAAAAAATAGTAAAAAAATGTTTTTTATTAAATATCTCTCTTTGCCGAAATTGCGGTTCGAGCTACTTTTATTTGTAAATCTTCTTCGCATGATAAGTAGTGAAGTTTCTGCATGCCTGAGATACTCGGCACTTCTTTCCATTTTTGCGTTAACGGTGGGAAAGTCTTTCAATTTCGTCTGCACTTATAAAAGTTAAATGAATCCCATTTATCTCATTATGGGTGTTAAATTAAGGTATAAATTCTTTAAAATAACAAAATTTTAATATTTTTCTCTCATAATATTGGATAAAAATAATTGTTTAATAACTTATAATATTTTGGCCGCGGTAGACCTTTCTGTGGAAATACCCATATATGTAAATCTATATAAATGTTAAGTAAGGCGTTTATATTATGCATACACACGTATATATGTATGTTGGAATAATTTGAAGAATTAGTAAACATATAAGCAATAAAATAAAATATTGTATTAAATTTAAAATACTTTCGTTACATTTCACTGTCTTTAGTAATCGTCTCATATATATACATGGCTGCACATACGTAGATACATACATACTTACTTAAATATGTATGTATGTAATGTACTCGTAAAGCTTCTCGGTGTACAATCTAATTTAAAAATAATAAAATTCAAAATTTACTTACTTGAATGCATCGCAAAAAACTTTGCGCGCAAAGTGTTCGTTGAAATTACCCAAAATGATACGAACATCCTTTTCCCTTAACTTCTTTAGTGATTCACTCACATCATTTACAAAACTTTGCGTTTCGACCACATCTAAACCGATTGCGTCTAAATCTGCCACCATGTGATTATGAGGCAAGGAATAGCGTGGCTCATTTTGATATAAAGTTCCAACACGGGTCCAATTGAATTCTTTTAGCAATGCTAAGCGCGGAGCATTGAATGCATTTTCTGATGGTACCACACGAAAGAAATTGGGAAAAGCATCTTTAGTAAACATGGGATGGGTATCGGCATACGAAAGCTGTGTTAAATGCCAATGCTTACTTGCCTTGGCAATGGGATCGGTAACATGCGTACATGCAGCACCGAATAACATCAGCTTATTGGGTCCCGAATGCATCATATCGAAGAAGGACTTTACACCGACAGCAGCATTACACTAATTTTAATAGATGATCGATCGAAAATCATAAAATTTAGAAAAGTTTTATTAAATATATCGTAATGTACACGATTTTTTCTTATTATGAGATATAATACACAATAATTCCATAAAAAAAACAACATGATTTAGAATATCTATGTATTCGCTAACGATATTTAAAAATAAAAATAATAGATCACATACTTCGGTATCGTTCCACCACATGTGCAGCCTGTAATTGGTCAATATCCTGGGGTGTTCATTGACATGTGAAAGAGCTAATTTTACACTTGGCATTACACCACGTCCTGTATCTGAGTTTTCCACACCATCTCCGTAGGGAAAAAATCCTGCTATGTAGACATCGGAACGTTTGGCTGTTCGGCATTGTGTGATATCGAAAAATTCCAGAAACAATGGAACAATCCATAATAGTAACAAGCGCATGATTATTTCTGTTTTATTACAGTTTATCTGAACAGAAAATAAGATTTGTAAATGGAATTACATAGATATTTTTATTTTATATACATATGTACACACATATGTACATATGTATGTAAGGATTCGCAGAACCAAACGTGCATTTTTGATTATTTCAAAATGTTTGGAAATCCAAGACTATTTTATAACATGAACCCAGAAGATGTAACAAGTTCAAGTGAAGGATGTATGAAATTAAAGGCTTTTTAATTTGAAAAACGCACGTTTTGATAAAACAAAAGTAAAAAAGCACGTTTTGTTTAAACAAAATTTATTTATTTTTAAGCTATTGCATAGCTTCTATCGCGGGCTTTGAAGCGACCGAATCAAGAAATTTTGAAACGTTTGTTTCTTAAGTCTTTTGTTTTTAAAACGAAAAAACCTGACACTAAGTTTGTTTCTTAAGTCTTTTGTTTCTGAAACGAAAAAACCTGTCACTAAAGCTATGTACAGACGATTGGCAGATCTTACAATATTGTAAGATATGGCAATATGCTGACAACGTACTGACAATGAAAAATTGTTACCAAAAGGTAAATTTTCAATTCAGACGATTGTAAGAAAATCTACAATTTCATTGTCAGACAATAAATTTATCTGCCAACAAAAATTGTCAGTTTACACGGTTGTCAGAATGTTGTGTGGAAAAATTGCCAGATGCGTTGTTAAACTTTGTCAGAACTGTCAAATCCAATAGTATTTATGGACAGCATTGCCAATACAAAAATTATCTGACAATGGTGCTATTGTCAGATGTATTAATTTAAACACATCTGCCAACAAAAGAAGAGCTTACAATGTCTGACAATTATCTGACAATGGCAAAGTAGAGTGTTCTCACGATTGTCAGATGTCTGACAATATTATTGTCTTACAATGAACTGACAATGCTTTTTCTTACAACGTTGCAAGACAAAAATTGTAAGTTCAGACCGTTGTCAGACATTTTATGAACATTTTTCTGACAATATTGTAAGATCTGCCAATCGTCTGTACATAGCTTCAGTTTGTTTCTTAAGTCTTTTGTTTTTGAAACGAAGAAACCTGAAACTAAGTTTCTTTCTTAAGTCTTTTGTTTTTTTTAAGTATTTAAATCGCTCAATGTATGTTAACCCCTAAAGTATGCTATTGATTTTGATGTCATTAACATACCGTATTGCCAGAAAAACAACGGAGTTATTAAACAAAACGTAATAATATAATTGCATACGTTGATAAAAAATGCTATGCAATAGCTTTACCGCGGCAGTCCCAGAGTGCCACATGTCTTTTTTTTTATAATACATACCAGTGTTTAAAAAAACTAATATATTTAGTAAAAATTCCTCTCATATTCCATATTATGTGAAAACTAGAAAAATATTTACCTGATAACAAATAAATTTCCAGTTTTCTAAAAAAATTTTGTACTTGACAACTAGTCAAATTTTTTACTAGCACACAAAATGAAAATACATTCTCTGTAATATATTGTTCAGCAACAATTTCTTGTTAGTTATTTTGGGCAGAGGAAAAAATATTTATTGAGTTAAAATCATATTAATTTATTGTGTCATCTTCAAAAAACTAAAAATAATTGTTTGAAAACTCTTTGTAAACTGTGTATCGATTTTTCGATGAATACACGCTACATATGATATATTAATTTCTTTACAAAAAAATAAATATAAACACACATATCGCACTTGATCAACAAGAGGGTATTAACTCAAAATTTTAAAATTTTTAGTAGAGGCAAAAAACTTTTTTTTATACTATCTATTCTTCTATCACAAAGAGCGATACAACTGTATTTTTTGGGTGAAAGAGTAGAGAAAATGGTGTAAATTTTTACAGTGGATAGATATGACCACTGTTCATCGATTTCTTGCAAAAAACGAAATTTTAAAAATTTTGAGTTAATACCCTCATGTTGATCAAGTGCGATATGTATGTTGAGTAAGTACATACATATATCGATGGCTTAATATAAAAAAGGCGTAACTAAATTTTTTTTGCAAAAAGCGGTTTTGCCTATTCTATTACATAAATGTCAAATACAAAATGCTTTCAAAATAAAATAAACTGAAGCATAAAAAATTGCACTAAAACCTTTTTATATGTACTTTAAAATTTACGGATTTAATTGCGATTTGTACCAAGTTCAAACTAAAAAAAAATCTAGTTACGCCTTTCTTATATTAAGCCATCGATATACACATATTTTTAACTTCTAAACTATGTACATATAACAAAACTGAAATAAATGACTGTTTATATAATTTTAGTAGGTATATGTACATATAGAACATATGTACATAAGAAAATATTTTAAAAAATATGTAGAATTGTGATAAAAAATGTAATTAAAATTTGTATTTTCAGGGCTTTATTTCCAAATATTATTTTTTTTTTGTTCAAGACAGTGATAGTTCACATTGCAGCTGTTCAGTAAAATTTTTTAAAGATAATTATGAAGAAATACGTCACTCACATTTGAATAATAATATTAATTTTAAAACATTTATATATTTTTTATAAATTTATAATTTTCTATAACAATTTTAAGATTTTTGTAATTGAATGAAAATTGTGTATCCTTATAAAATGACAACTATGACATTCATATGACAGTTAAAAAGAATACACCCTGTTATTAACATATTTTTTAGCATGCGTGAAATTGCGACAGGAGGTATAACTTTTAAATTCTTATATGTACGTATGTACATATGTATGTTAACTTTCAACCGACAGTTATTGTTTAGCACCAGCTTTTATTTTGACAGCGGTATTTGTTATGTACGTAAAAGAAAAACAAAAAAGATTAGAGTGGTTGTTTTCGATTCAGGTCTATGACCCCCAATTTTACGAGTGGTTATTATTTGACTATTGTCATATAAATACCCGCAGAAAAGAAAAACACCGGCCCTACTCCTTAAATATTACACGGTAACCAATGACAACAAATAACTGAAAACAATAAGTAATACAAAATTACAACAAACTGATAACTTGAAATTCTAGAACTTACATACACATGTATATTTATTTTATACAAAAATATTTAATCAAAATTGTTAAAATATTGAAATAATTAAATGGAAGATTATGCTCCCAGTCGTTATAAAATGCTGGAGAAAATCGGCGAAGGTGTACATGGATGTGTATTTAAAGCACTGGATTTGCAACTAAATCGGCCAGTTGCCATTAAAAAGGTGGCTTTAAAAAATAAATTTGGTAACATATCACTCAATACTTTACGTGAAATAAAAAGTTTACAATTATCAAAGTGTGAATATGTGAGTGGAACTAAGTTAGATACAGTTTTAATTAAACAATTTTAAAAATTCCTTTATTTTAAATAGATTTTGAATATTTTAGATTTATTCCCGGACTTAACAGGCCTATCCTTAGTGCTGGAATATATGCCAGAAACATTATACGGCAAGTTAAAAAATGATACCAACCCTTTAAGTAGACAACAAGTGCGCAAATTTTCTTCTATGATGCTAAATGGAATTCAATATCTTCATAGTTTGGATATTATTCACCGGGTTTGTATGCTTAATTATTACTAGTGTAGTTCAAGATTGACATACAGTATTGGCCATATCTAAAGCAACCCACACCCATTGCAATATTTTTCAAAAATATATTTTTTTTTATAAAAATTAAATTTTATTTTTTTTTTAATTAACTTAAATTGTATTGCTTATTCGAAACACGTGAAATTAGTATAAAATTTTTTTGAAAAAACTATTAAAAATTCTTAAACCCGTTAAAAGCATAAAACCATCCGGACAAAACAATGGCACCTCTTTATATAATGCTTGAAAGTCTTGCTATGGTACCAAATATTTGTAGCAAAATATAACGGAATTTATTACGAAAACACGTTTAATGTCAAAAGAAAATAATAACATTGGACGTTAGTACGTAAATCTGAAATTTATTTAACTTTTATGTGGAATAAGAATAATGATAAGAATGAATGTAGGAGAACGTCCACGTAAAGAAAAAGACGTGTGACACTCGGGGACTGCCGCGGTAAAGCTATTGCATAGCATTTTTTATCAACTTATGCAATTTCAACTTTCTAGCTATACTGGAAGTGCCCCATACAAAGAAGGGGCACCCTAGTCCCCCCAGGTAAACAGTACCTTACCTTAGTATCCTATGTCCTTCTCCTGGTTCTAAGCTACCTGCCCACCAATTTTCAGCCAAATCAGTTCTGCCGTTCTTATATAGTTATAAATATTGTAACTAACACGACTTTCTTTTATATACATATGTATATAAAAATCGCGGAAAATTTCCCGGGGAAAGTGGCAACACTGGAAATTTAAAAAAAAATTCCAAAGCGGCAACACTGTATAGTCATCATACATAGGGCTGTGTGAATAAAAATGTAGTTCTAGCTGAAACTAGCAAATCTTAATACTATGTTCACACGAAGAACTGCAACACTAGGTTCGCTCCATGAACCACGATGGCGAACATATGTGTTCACACAACACATTCTAGATTGGTTCGTACTTCGTTATTTAATATTATTTATTGTTTTTCCATTTTATTTAATTATTTACATAAATATAAATATATGCTTTTTATTTGTTCAATGGTTTTATTAAAATTTACCACTTATCAATTGTTTTTCTTTGTTAAAATGTTTTTGGACAACTAGTTCAGATAAACTAGCGATAATTTGTTATCAAAATTAGAGATGATAGTAAATTATACGGGTTCGCAACAAGGTTCAAAATGAAACACGTAGGTTCGCTCTCAAAATTTTGTATGGCGAAACATGTAGGTTCAATCAAGGTTGGCCCGCGAACCAAGAATGAGAGCGCGTACCACTATAATTTCTGTTCCTGTCAATATAGTATAAGTTTACACTAGTTTTGAGGTGAATAAAATTTTCAGATAAAGCTAGTGCTTTTTGCAGTCTAGGAGCTGTGCACATATTACGTAACGCTGTTTTCAAAAATTTTATACCGCCCCCCCCCCCCGTAACGCTTTTTAATAATTTTTCAGTGCAAAATTTCCAATCCGTAACAAATCTTAAACCCCCCCTTGGAGCGTTAGTAAGTACTTAAAATTACTGATTTTAACTTGAATTTTTGTAAGCATGTAATTGAGGTGCTTAAAATAAGTTTATTGTTGGTTTATTCGTCAAAAAGTGCATTGTCGTTTGTTATTATTTAAATATGATGGTTGCATTAATGAATTATGATCATTCCTCATGTTTTAAATTTGTTTTTTCAATTGACCAATTGTAATTTCCTGGCCAAACTGTTCCAAATACTCTTCATGGAGTCAAAACAAGCCATTATTTTTTGCCACTCTCACTGACGGCACTTGCGAATTTTTAAATATAATTTTATGCTTTTGAAGCATGTTAAAAAATTTCGCGCTATTTTTGTCGCCCATGTGATAATAAATAATCAAAACAAACATATAGTGTTGCCAAAATGTTTTACCACAAGTTGTGCTTAGAACTTATAAGAAAAATACTTTTTTTAAACAGAGGCAACTCCCAAACAGTTTCTATCAGCTGATTTTTCAGCCGCATACATGTTTTAATTTTCCAGTACTAGCTATCACTTTTCAGTACTAGCTACATAGTACTAGCAAGGATTTATTCACACTTTTTGTAGTTTATACTTTTTAACATAGCTAGTACTGAAAAATTAAAGCTAGTACTAGTACTTAGTACTATATAGTAAAAAATACCTTTTTATTCACACTGCCCATAGACTATACAAAAAAGAAGTTTTTACTTCAAAAAACAAAAGACTTAAGAAACAAACTTAAAGTCAGGTTTTTTCGTTTCAAAAAACAAAAGACTTAAGAAACAAACGTTTCAAAATTTCTTGATTCGGTCGCCTCAAAGCCCGCGATAGAAGCTTAAAACATATTAATTATATACATATGTAGATGCACATATGTAATTGTTTCTTCAATAAGTTTGTTATGCTCTTACATACTTAAGCTACGTTCACATTTATCAAATATTTGTCCAAAAAAACGTAACCAATAGTTTTGCTTAGAGATAGTGTCATTTAACACGATTTTTATATTACAAAATAAAATTAATTCTTCTTCAAAAGAGTATTTTTATACAGTTTTTAAAAAATTCGAACCCAAAATTAAAAAAATATTGGAATTAAAGGAAATTAATTATTAGTTTTTTTCTTGGTTACGTTTTTTTCGACAAATATTTGATAAATGTGAACGTAGCTTTATACACAAAATTATATATCGTCACCTTAAATGCAAAAGCACGTAACTGACAAAAAAATCAATAAAATTTTTTGGGCAGTGGCATTTTTAAAAACAACATCCCATTCAACCAAAATTGCGATTTTAAATTTTTTGTCAGTTACGTCCTTTTGGATTTAAGCTGACGATATGTATTTATGTACATACATACATACATAATTTAGGACATAAAACCAGCGAATTTGTTAATAAGCGAAAATGAAATCCTTAAAATTTCTGACTTTGGGTTGGCTCGCCTTTATTTTCCTGACGAAGAATCGAGATTATATACACCACAAGTTTCTACACGATGGTATCGTGCTCCCGAAATTTTGTGGGGGAGTCAAAAATATGGACCACCAGTGGATATGTGGGCTGCTGGATGTGTTATTGCTGAAATGTTAAGAGGTGTACCAATGTTCGCAGTGAGTTCGATATTTTGAATTATTTTAAAAAGTACAAGCAATGCTTACATACACGTACACAACTAATTAATATAGGGAACAACAGATATAGAACAATTGGCATTGGTTATCCGGACGTTAGGTACTCCAAGATTAACTGAATGGCCGGAATTGACGTCGTTACCTGATTATAAGAAAATAAGGTAGGTAATTTAAATTATATAACTGCCTATTTCACTATGTCGAAAGAATTTTTCCATATGTTTTCATTCGTATAATTACATTTGAAGCAAAAACAATTTCTAAAATTTTGTTTTTGTATCAAATGTATTTGTACGAATGAAAATAAAAATCAAAATTCTTTCGACATCGTGAAATCGGCAGTAAATTTTATCATAAAAACTTTTTTTAACGTGCTAGGCAATGTATGTATGTATTATGTTCAAGGGTTGCTTCTTTCATGTTCTTACGTCTCTTGTTTAGCTGTGATCTAAAGCGCCTTCCTTTCAAATGTCAAATGTTTTGAAAACACCGAATGCCCTAGTTTTTGACACACCAGTGAGCTGCTGTAATTAAGCGTATTTAGTCGTCCATGAATTTTTTATATACATACATACATATATGATCCCAGCAAGAAACTGATGAACTGATTTGATTTAGGTGAAACATATCTGATTTTTACATTAGCGTGTCATTGGAGAATTTAAATAAAATGCTTTTCATTAAAATAAATGAATTGAACCCATGCATTTCTTGGATTCGAAGACAACTATTCATGAGTTAACATTTTTTTATTTTGCAACGGCATTAAAACAGTAAATGTTCGTTTATAGCTTTTTATATACATATGTGTGACCTTCTCCGAGAAAAGGTACCTAGTGTGTCAAAAAATAGGTTTGGACTTAAGAGTGGATTCTGGTACCTAAAAGGGTGTAGAATAAGATGAAATGAGTTAGATTTCTGATAAAAATTTATTTACCCCATAAGAACGTACAAAACGAACTTGGAAAAATCGATAAAAATTAGAAAAACATACATATTCCTTTTTTGGTTTTAAATTGTTTTTTTTTTTCGTCAGTCTTCGAATTTTTTTGGAGTTTGGATTTTTTTTCGGTGTTTCGTGATCTGGTACTTCGATTTTCTTCCGTTTGACAATTTCAGTTTTTTCTATTTTCGGCGCTTTGACTTCAGCTTTCTTTTTCTCGTGATCCGGTGCTTCGATTTTTTATCTTGCTGGCAGGTTCAGATTTATTTTTCGATTTTTTTTTCGCTTTGGATTCACTCGGTTTAGAAGCTACAAAATCCCGTTTCTGTGAATCAGTACATAAGACCCTGACATTCTCATACAAATACCATTTGCGATCTAACGATAAACCGCTTGGTGCAATGAGGTATTGTCACACTAAAAGCCGTCACCAAAGTCGGCACCCAATCATAACTAACCATACCAAATCGCATCTCCCAACTGAAGGTGTGTTCACAGTGATAATGCGTTATGAAACTTTAAATGCGTTTTTCTCAAAACTTCATTTTCACACACTAGGTCCCTTTTCTCGGAGAAGGTCACATGTATATTAATTTTCACTTCAATAATGACGATTTTTTTAGAATTTGGAAAACCGTTAGACTTGAATTTATTTCTTGTTATGATTAAATACTTCATTTATATTTTGCTGGGATGGCGAGATGTATGCCAAGATAACTACAGAATGTTGTACTATAATTTGGTCATTGATCTGTTCGGGCATGTTTTCCTGTAAAATTTAAAAGTAATTTGTAGACATTTTGGAATTTGTATAGGTTTTTTTTAGCTACTTTGTGCATTCTTTTAGTAAATTTTCTCTGACGCTTCTATTATTTGCAAACTATTTTTTTTTCTGGCAATAGCCATCCTACATCTTCAGAATAAAAGTTATAAAATCTAACCTGCGGAATGGTAGAAGTAGCATTTTGAGTAGCTTGCCTCAAAATAAATTGGTGAAATCATTAGATTTTTATACGCATTTCCGTAAAGTTACTCAAAATTGGATATATGTATGTATATAAGTATGTAGTATATTAATTGTAATTTTTGTAATTGCGAACTGCTTATTATTAATATTTGTTGATATTTATACAGGCTAAACTTCGTAAATTTAATAATCAGAGAAATATTAGATATTGTTAACATATTTCAAGCAACAAAGGAAAATTAATATCTAAACATCACTTTAGATTTCAAATAAATGGCTGAAAAGAACAAACGTTGTTTTCGGTAGAAGCCACTATCTGTTACGTAGCTTTGCTGAACGTGATTACATATCCCATTTATACACATTTCGAATGCAAATGAAATACGAGACTTCTCACTACTATTTACCAAACAATGGGCAGCTCCTTCAGGTATATATTGTAATATTTTACGAGTATTTCAATATTATAATATATCCCTGAAGAAGATACCCATTGTAAAAATTGGGAAAAAAATGTAAAATGAAAAGTTTTTTCTTATTGTGATTTTGATATAAAAGTGGATCTTTTACTTAAAAAAACAGGCTTAAAATAATTAAAAATTAAATTAAATTCAAAAATTTTATTTATTTTAAGGTTTCCCAATGCAGTTGGTATATATTGGGATAACCTTTTTCCAAGTTGTACGCACTCGGTCGAAATAAATTTGGTTGCCAATCTCATTGTTTATAATCCCAAAAATCGCTTAAAAGCTTCCGAGGTATGTATGTTCAACTTTATTTCAAGTATGTACATTAACTAAATACTTACATATGTATGTATGTATGTATTTACATACATATATATTTCCAGGCTCTCAAACATGAATATTTTCATTAAAATTTGTTTTATATCGACGTAAAATGAAATACATGTGTGTACATGCATATCCACCAGCTTGTCCGCGGATACATTCCATAAATCATTATACCATTATGCAATGACCTATGTATGTATATTGCTCGGCAATACCTACGCAGTTCGTTTGAGTGAAGAATTTAACATGGGGATGTCATTGGAAGTATACAATCGCCACCCTCTCGTTTACATTCCGTTGACGAAAATAGTAACGAATATTCATTACAGTTTTCATTCACAAAAATGCTATGATGAAAAGAACACTGAAGCCGGAGTTAAACAATGAACGGTTTCGTTAACGTTGGATAACCAACGTAAACAATAGAATATGACAGAAAAAGAATTTTGCTCGCTTGCTTATTTATATACGATCAGCGAATTCATATAATATATTGGTACACCAAGTAGGTACTGGCAATTGTGAGTGACGAATTTATTACAGAAAAAACGTCAATAGCAGTTTTGCCGAACAAGCGGGCACTTCCAAAATCTACATACATACATATACGTATGTATGCATTTAGATACATATATGTATGTATGTATTTAGATACTGTACACTACTTGAATAGAAAATTGGAGGATTATTGGATTTCATAATGTACATACATATGTATGTAAACGTGATTTTTATACATATCTTATTTTAATAAAATTAATCTTTTGTTTAATTAAAATAAATTACAATTTTCTTATATCACTTATAAGTAAGTAATAAAACATTCATAATGAAAAATTATTTGTTGTGTATGTTTGAAAAGTTTTGAATTTTTATGCTTTGTATAAATAGATGAGTTTTGAAACTTTTTAAACATAAGGGGTAAAACATCTACTGATGGGTTGGTATATCAACCAACGAAATACCTATACATACTTATATTTATATATTGCTAACCCGCAACAAATAAATATAATTTAAAAACATAAATAATTGAGTACATGCTCAAATATATGTATGTAAAATTTTGTAATAAAAAAGTAATTTTAAAAATTTTAATAAATACTAATTTTTTAATAGGTATCTGCTGAATCCATTCTTCAGGCATTTTTTTGCATATAGACTTCTTTGTATCAAATTATTTCCAGTCTACTGAAAATTGCAAAAAAATACAATAATCGTATTTTTACAGTTTTCTGTTGAAAAAAGTCAAATGGCTGTAATATTTCGTGTGGACTATGCTTTTGTGCAGGAAAACCGATTAGCAATACAGTACATTTAAAAAACCTAAAAATATCTTTTGCCCTTTTTTTGAACAAAGGCTACAACATCGTTCCCATTGCAAAAGAATAGAAAAAAAAAGTTTTTTTTGGTCTAAATTTGAAATTTGCAAATAAGATAAAATATGAATTTTTGCCAATTTTTAGCTGAAAAAAAGTCGTAGAGCTCTAATATTTGGTATGAACTAATGATTTCTTTATTAACACTGATTCCCATTGCAAAAGAATAGAAAAAATAAAAAATATATTTTGGTCTAAATTTGAACAAAGGCTATTTATTATAGTCTTATGAGAATTGCAAAAAATGGATATATGTATGTCCATAATCGTATTTTTTTTTAATTTCCCGCTGAAAAAAAGTTAAATTGCTTTAATATTTCGTGTGGACTATGCATTTGTGTAGAAACTAGTGATGTTACGAATACTCGTATTCGTATTCGATTACTCGCCGATTTTAAGATATTCGTATTCGCCAAATTCAAGCGAATATTTCTCGAATAATTTGCACATACATTTTCCCAAAAAAAAAATCATACAAAAAGTTTAAAGAAGTACATAAAATGTACAAAAATATATTTATTTTTATATACATATGAAAAGTAATTTTGTCAGGCTCAAGTTCAGTTTTATTGAATTAATGAAAATTTAAATTACTAAGAGTTATTTTTTTTATGTTGAAAAATATTATCTTTGACGCAAGATAATAATCTTCTTAAAAATCACACGAAAATTAAATTTCGTAACTATCATTTAAAAGTTAAAGTCTGATATTTAAATTCATATCATGTTGAGTTAGTAATCAATTCTCAGTAGAGGAATATTGGACTTAAAAAATGGAAGAACTACACCAGTGAGCTGCAGCAAGTGTTTAATTTTCGGGTATACTTAATTATGCACATTGATTTTTATGATCTACATAATCGTTTCTGTTCAAAAGCGAAAACACTTGTTTACGCAACCGTTCGTTTCAAACATTCAGTTTTATTCACTCGTTGTATTATGCTAACATTAATGTTCTGACTGTGTCGTTTCGCATCAAATTATCGAAATGATTTGGACTTGTTAATGAATTTTCTGCTTGTGCACAAAAAACGAACGAGTATAAAATTGAATAATACTTGGTTGTGTTGTTCTTAAAATTCAACGTAAGGGAACAAGTAGGCTCGATGATGATTGCTGCAGCCAGGGCTGGGCAGTATTTGAAATACATGTATTTTAAATACATAACCTGAAAGTAATTTGTATTTTGTATTTTAAATACATGTCCTGCAAGTATTTTGTATTTTGTATTTTAAATACATACAATAAATAGAAGTAGTTTGTATTTTGTATTTTAAATACATACAAAAAATGGCAGTATTTTGTATTTTAAAAACATAGTTAACAAAATATATTTTGTCAGTTTAAGGCCGTGCTTCACTATCCTACACAATCGTACGATTCATTCACAGGAAAATCATGCAAAAATCTGACCGACTTTAAAAAATCGTTTCAAAGTGGTGTTGTAGGTGCCACACTATTATAGAAATCTGATGCCAAAACATCTGTTTGACAATAAATACTCCTCTAATCGCATGAAAACTATCATTTTATGAAAATTATCATAAAATTTTACAAATCGCACGACTGTCACACAGTTGCATTTTTAGTCCACACAACTATACATTTTTAGCACACATGTAATATTTTGCAAATCGCGCGACTGTGTAGGATAGTGCGGTGATGGTTGTTTGCATTTTGATCTATTTATAATAAGGGTAATCACGATGGTGATTGTGCAAATATGCATTTTGCAAATTTGCTGTGCATATTAGTGTACTTCGTGAGCGTACTTTTAAATTTATTGCATTTTTGTGAAGAGCATGTAATTTTGTTCACAAAAATGTGGCAGCCCATCAACAATTCTGGCAACACTGACCTCAGATGTCAAGTTACAAATGCATAAATTTATTATTTACTAATAAATTAAAAAAAGAAGACTAAAACTTTTTAAATTAAATTAAAATTAGTTACAAAATTAAATTTTCTTTTTCTAAACATAAAAATATGATAGTCTATATGTCACAAGTTATTGTTTATTTTCGTTTGCAATTGATAAAATATGCACTACTATCTTTGCTCATGGTTTTTTTAGTCCAAACGAAGCAAAATTAAGCAAATTGCAAATACATACATTTTGTTGTTATGTTGTGCAAATGTGTGTATATTTGCACACATTTGCATCGTTTGCACACTTTGCACTACCCATCGTGATTATCCTTAATGTATTATGCGTCAAACCAATAACCAAAAACTAGAATCGCTAAAAAACGTAACTATACAAATTCTTAGAGTTGGCATGAACGCAATTCAGCTGTCAACTCTAAAGCATTTTTTCACAATGCGATATTATTTTGCAGGTAGTACTGTTACGACAACAAGTTTAACAATAAAAAAAATTGCATGGTTCTTTTTGCATTGGGAGTCAACATAAGGGCGAACAATTTTCAACGTATGTACGTGCCTCTCACTAGCAAGAATTGTGTGAGCCTGTGTTAGTAACACCACCTGTAAAGTGAATACATCTTCAGCGTTGGGCAATATTTGAAATACATGTATTTGAAATACGTATTTGAAATACAAATACGTATTTTGTATTTTGTATTTTAAATACATACATGACGTGGAAGTATTTTGTATTTTAAATACATACATGATGTGTAAGTATTTTGTATTTTGTATTTTAAATACATAACCTGAAAGTATTTTGTATTTTAAATACATGATCAGCAAGTATTATGTATTTTTTATTTTAAATACCGCAAACCATGTATTTTGCCCAACTCTGGCTGCAGCTCACTGGTCTACAACACACACATTCAAAAATTAATATATTTTTGTACATTTTATGTACTTTTTAAACTTTGTGTATGTTTCTTCTTTTTTTTTTTTTTTGCGGGGAAAGTGTATGTGCAAATTAATCGAGAAATGTTCGCTTGAATTTGGCGAATATGAATATCTTAAAATAGGCGAATAGTCGAATACGAATGCGAGTATTCGTAACATCACTAATACAGAGTAGCCCCTTTGAACGACGCCGACAATTATAACTACCCGGCCGTCAATTGTCCACTTTGAGTCTGCCAGTGGTTTAAAATATAAAATTGATATCAAAATATATTTTGTCATAAAAATACATTTTATAACTACCACAGAATAACGCTGTAATTACATATTTAATTTTAACATGGATAAAGTTAAAAAGCAGTTATTGCAAGCATCTATAAATCATGGAGTATTGCCAATGAATACATTGAAAAATGTTACTGCTGCGCTGTGTGATGAATGTAAGTTTTTAAAAAAAATTTTACATTATAAAATAATTAAACATAAAAGCATTAAAGTGCAAATTTTTAAATTGAATTTGTTAGTGTTGAAAAGCTTAGCAAAAACGTAATACTGCTCTTCACCACAAAAAACTTATGTACTTATGTATGTATAAAACAAAAAGTAAATGTATTTTACACGAAAGTAGGAATTCTTAAGACATTGTGGAGCAGGCAGATAATCCTCACTGTAAAGCTATTGCGGCAATTCGGAAGAGTCAAATGGTGCTTTTCAAGGTGTAACAATTTTAATTGTGCATATCTCCATTAAAAAATGTTAAACAAAATTTTTTTTATAAGTATGTATGTATGTAACTTACATTTTCAGACAGTGTTATACGACCTGAAGGCACAAATGAATTAAAAGTTGTCATTGCTGAAATTGATGTTCAAATAAGAAAATATAATCAAACATTACAATTTATTAAGCATCCTCTCAATGGTCAGGAATATATTGTATTTGCGTACTTATTAACCAATCAAGCATGCAAATTTCAACCAAACTATACAGACACAGAACGAAAATATTTTTACAAATTGTTAGAAACTTTAGCAAATAATGAGGATTATGGAATTGAATGGAATAATATATATGCGATAGCAAATCAGTTACCTGCAAACGCACAGCACCCTCTATCGAAGGAACGGATACAAGAATTGGAAAATATTTGGGTCTCTCAAGGATATTTTCTAGAACATGAAGACAAAATTTATTTTGGTCCTAGAACTATGCTTGAGTATGGGAAATATTTAAAAAATAATTTTACAAACGTAATAAATGATTGCGTTCTGTGTAATAACATCGTTTACTGGGTATGTATTAAATTATTTTAAACAAATGTTGTACATCTCTTTCTTTAATAATATTTTTAATATTTCAATATAGGGCGTAAAATGTTCAAAGTGTGAAGTGAAACTGCACCAGGAATGTATTCGGAAATATTTGATTAAAAAATCTTCTTGTCCAAATTGTAGAGAAACATGGGATACACCCATGAACTAATAGAAATCTTAATATATAATTATTAAGGAAAAATATTTGAATTTGTACATGAGAATATGTTCAAAACTAAAAAAAATATAACCTTAAATAAAGTACGCAACCAAAATTTATTTAAAATTTTATTATTACCAAAGTACCAGTAGAAGACGGTAACATAATAGTGTTGATTTAATTTTTTAAGTTATATAATTAGTGTATGCTTGTTTTTTAACACTATAATTTTTGAGATTCCCAATTTTATTTCACATGCGATTGTAATTTTTGTTTTATTATATAACAACGAGGTTCAGTTACAAATCTGATGATCATAAGAAGTATTATATTGTGTTACTTTTTTAGTTTCCATTACGCTGCAACTATATAATTATAGTATAGATAGGTATAATTTATAAATAGGTATAATTTTGTATACAAACATACTTACATTGCATATCCATCATGTTTTTAATTATTATTTAAAGTATTATTTAAGCTACATATTTATATGATATTATATATGTAGCGTGTCTTATATTTTACAGCTTGTTTTTGTTAGTACATGTTGTAATTTTTTTCAATATTTGTATTCAAGTACATAATTACGTATGCAAATATTTATTCATTAACATAATTTTTTATAAGTTAGGAATTCTCTGTTTCTTTATATCTGAAAATAAATAAAATTTAAAAATTTAATTTAACATTTAAACATATTAATATTTCACTATGTACATATGTATTCATGGTTATAACAGTGAAAAATAGCTTAAAAAAGCCAATAATAATCTGAGCTTGTGATGCTTAAATAGTGAACCTACAACAAATTCTCACATCGACTTGGAAAAAAAAATACTTTGGTACGTATGTATGTAAATGTAGAACATTTTCAACAGAAAATATCAAAATTAACTAAGACTGATTAAAAACAGTCAAAATATCTAAAGTTATTTCTTTGACGAAAAATATTACAAATATTGCGGTGAAGGCAAATATGGAATATATGTATGTATGTAAGTGTCGATTTAATAAGAGATGAAGAAATTTTAAGGTAGTTGAGACCCGTAGTATTATGACAAGCCCGTTGTAAAATGCACAAAAAGTTTCAATAAAACCTCCACCATAGGATATGATACGAATTGAAGAACTCATGAAATATGTTTGTACTTGAAAGTTTAAACCAAAATAAATTTAAAGATTTTTTTTTCGAAAATTAAATTAATTAGTTCCCAAATTGAAATTTAAATAACCATAAACTGACTTCACAGTGATTAGTTTCGTATACTTACTTGCACTTAAGACATGTAAAGAACACGGTCTGTCCTTCATCTGCGGATCTTAATTGAAGTGTGGCATAAGACATCTTATCGTGTCCACATTTGGAACATTTTCGTTCTACCATCGGGCCCTCTGGGACTGATTCATTATCGACCTTGGTTCTTGTGACCTTTTCTGGATTGTAATTATTAAAGTGAATTGTGTACTCCACAATTTGTTCTCCAAAAACTAAAAATTATTTGTATTAACTATGTATTGTTATATTAGGTTTTATACTAAATACCATCAGCCTTGAATGATTGTGTGCAGTTGTAACAGATCACATCTTTAGAACTATCCAAAGGTGGTAAAATAGATCCACAAGTGGGACAAAATCCGGGTGTAGAGGTAAATAATTCCATTTTTAATAAATATAAACAACTAAACAAATTGCCTGTCAATAAATATAACACACGTGCAGCATTAGATACATATGTATGTCAGATTTCTAGTGTCAAAATCATTATTTGCCAAAGCGTATCCAACAGGTGAGCTTACTAGCACACCTGACTGAGGTCGCGTTATAGCAAATTTTCATACAAACTGATATAGTTTGAAAAGAGTATATAAATAATGGTTACAGTATGGTACTCACACGTAAGAAAATGCTTTAAATTTGTTTGTGTATTTCGATATGAATCGAGTGCTTTATACCAACAAAATACATGTTTTTGGATTGTTGTACTTGTTGTCGAACTGCGCCTACCTGTTAGTTTTGCTATGTTATTGGCACAGTCACAGTCGTTTATTACGTGATTAGTGAACACCCCAAAGCGAATTCATTATCGGGTAGTGACGAATTTATCCATCACCATTCTGTCAAATTTGTTTCATAGCAAGGCAAATTCAGGATATGCACGACTACAACAAAGGAAACAACAGGCTATTTGCGTAATCCGATAATTAGGTCTGCGCAAGACGCAATATGGATTTTTGTAGGGTTGTGTTCACACTGATAAATAATCTGCAAAAAAATGGTTAGTCTCACAATCTTGTCAAAAGTTGTTTACATTTTTGCCCGCCATTATGAGTATTTTTGTTTACGTTAAGCTTTTTATTTTTGCATAAACCACACCACACGTGGAAGTTTTACTTCATGAAAGTGGTAGTTTGTTGTTGCGAGGAAGAGAAGAATGGGGTCGGGTACACCCTTTCATGTTCTCTGAAATTCTGTTTTGTTTTGTAGTCCGTAATTGTCAACACGTACATTTGTTGTTGTGTGTTGACAATTCATATGAAATTAAAAATATAAAAATGTTAGTTTCATGAAATTAAATTTCAGTGTGTAGACACGAATGAAAGTTTAAGACAATTTCATGAATGAAAACTTTCACTGGTGAACCACATTTTGTTTTGTGACAACATTGAGTTCGTTTTACACAAAATTTTTCTATTGTATTAATGTTGAAGTTGGGGGACGGGCCCTATGCTTCTTGTAGGAGTTTAAAGGAACTGATATACATATATATAATGTTGAAGTCTTAAAAAGACCTTATTATTATTGGATCATGGCATTTGGCTGTCAAAATTCTCCATGCATAAAAAGCTACATAAAAATGACGCCAGAAAACATGTACCAAATTTTACAGTGTGGAAAATGGATAAATTCGTCCAAATTCGCCACTGAATCCACCTGGTAATGAATTCGCCATGGTTTATATTTTCCCGGGCCATTTATGTAATTCTTTATGCACAAAATTTTCGCAGGCTAGATAATAAATTCGACTTTTTTTACACAAACAAAATGCCAATTGTTTTTAGTTCTGTATTGTTGTAGTGGTTCATATATGCACCTTGTTTATTATATCATGGAACAGACTAATCTATACCCATGCGAATTCATTACTATTACATTATGAATTTGCTTTTAATCGATATATACAATATTAGGTTACAACAAACCTAAATATATTTTCAGTTAATTTTATTTTTGTCGTCTTTTTCATCCTCGCTACCTTGCGAATCATTTTCATCATCCGACTCATCTTCATCATAATCATCACCTTCGTCATCGTCGTCGTATTGCCCATAACTAGATGTTGAAGCAGCACCACCGTAGCCATAAAACCCACTGCTGTATTCATCGTCACTATCTGCGTAACCCGCACCCTGTTGTTGACGACCAAATTTATGAGATCGTGTAGACATACTTAAATCTTTTGTGACAGAAGTATCGTAATTGCACTTGGGGCATGGTATAGCCTTGTTTTTATCATACTTAAATCCTTTGCGCTTAACATGATCCTCACAATAGCAAGTTTTGCAACGTAAACATGAGTACTGACCCAGACGATTGCACGATTGGCATTTATAGTTCTCGCTTTCCAAAACTTGGCAAGACGCTTGATGCTCAAATTGGTCGTCTTCACATAAAAATCCATCACAGAATGAGCATTTAAATATTCTACCGCCATGGTCCCAAACACCTCTTTCACATTCTAAACAAACTGCATTCTGTAGCGGACAGGTACATGCGTGTGTCTGTAAACATTTACGTCCGTGACACACCCATGCTTCGCAAAAATCGCAAATGGCACCAACCATTCCCAAACCAGTTGTAAAAACACCTGCATGTTTAATAACACAGTCACCAGTCTTCAACATACATTTTACTTTGCCACACTGAGCACATATTGGTAAACGCTGCAATGATTGACAAAAATAGCAAAATGCTCTCGATTTCTGCTTACGTTCACATTTCTCACATTCCATTGGGGCATTACATGGTAAATCTGCTAGTGGAGCTTCTCGACTACGTATTTCCTTCAACCGTAACTTTTGTTTTTCAGCTTTTTTTCGCTGTCCCGTTTTTTTCTTTGGCATGTTTTAGCAGGATTATAGCAAATTTATAGTCTAGACGTTGCGGCGAAAGGTTTATAAAAGTGTTGTAAGAAATTTGGTTATCAATATAAACTTCCTCCATTCACAATAGTATGATGTTTAGGAAGGTATACTCATTAGCACAGGAAAATTCTACTAATTTCACAGGCACGATATATTATTAGATGCAAGGCGAAATAATTATTAAAGGCAGTGCCGCACTATCCTACACAGTCAAATATGCAACAACAGCAGCGCTAATTTTATTTATTTTTAAAGATATTTAATTGTATAAAGAACAACTTTTTATATTTTTAGAAAACAATATAACATTACACAAATGTAAGAACAAGCGTAAATAATACAACGACAGAATTTAATTATTTTGTTTACTGTATTACCACTTAATCCTCTTTTTTATGATTTTTTTTTATTAATAACACAATTTTTAGCATTAAATTGCATTAAAAGCAGTAAACAAATGAGCAAAACATAAAACAGCTGATTCGAGGGATTTCCAGTTCTAAAATGGGGATTTTTGGGGACAACACTCTTTAATTTGGGGACATTAGACAATATTTACCTGGCTACACTGTTCATGACACCCAATAAAACCAATATTGGTTTGCAAAACCGAAAATTAGCAAAACCGACTTGTAGGGTTATATAGTACGAGCTAAAAGTCGACTTTTCGACTTTTCGACTTTTGAAAATTTTCAAAAAGTCGACTCTAGACATTTCGACTTTTTGCTCAAAAAAAGTCGATTAAAGTCGACTTTTCGACTTTTTATATGAAAAATAATTCTAGCATATCTGAGCTATAGAGTCTCGCTGCAAAATTGATAGTCATAAAATAAAAAGATAGTCATAGAATGCAAACTTTGGAAGTTATAAGTGAAAAACCAAAAAAAAAGACTAATTTTTACCCGGCAAAAATTTTATTGGACACATTCAGATTCGTGTTCAGCAGCCCAAAATCCATAAGGACAGCCAATAAAACCAAATACACCAGAACTTTTCACTTTAGACAAAAAAAAGTTAAATGACTGGGATATTTAAGTGAGCACATTATAAAAATGTGCCTCGAACCTAGTTTAGTGACATTGAGGGATTTTTTAAATTAACATTGGTACACGTAGAAAAAAATTAGGGGATTATGAAACAAGAAACTTGGTAATTTAAAACCGTACAAATTTCCTGGTAAAAGTTTAATAAGAACGTGGTCAAATATTTGTTTTTTAGCAAAATACTACCAATTATGTACAAGAAACTTGGCAAATAATTGTTATCATTGCTCAAATGTTATAGTTGCCTTGACAAATGATTACAAATTTAATAAACAATGATTTACCAATGAAATGACATAATCTTGCCCTCGGTATTTCTTTGTGTGTAGAGCTAGTTGCTGCAAACAAATTTTGGAAATTTTGAATTAAGCTAGGGGCAAATCTAGAATAAGAATAAAGAATTACCTGGCAAAACTGCATATAAACAATAACTGATAATAATTTGAGCGAGTGAACTAGCACTATTGTTATACACATACATATAGCAATCTTTTTTCTTCACATTGTTTTTATTGACTCGTTCAATGTTGCTAATTCCATAAACTAACAAAGCCTTAAATTTGGAGGGAAAAAATATAAATAGCGTTTAATACGGAAAAACCTCAAAGTTGACTACAATTTATTGTTTGTTTCATCGAAAACCAGCAGAAGCAAGCAAAAACAAAAGAAAAAAAAAGTCGATTAATCGAAAGCAAAAGTCGATTTTTAGACTTTTTGACCACAAAAAAGTCGACCTTAGACTTTTCGACTTTTTACTACAAAAAGTCGACTAGTCGATTAAACGATTAATCGACTATAGAACCCTACCGACTTGGATTCTATGACAGCCCCGTACGTTTTTAGTACACTTCTACGCTTTTCGTTAAAGTAAAATAAGACGATTTAAAAAAAAGTTTCAACTGGCATTAGATATCGAAATTCGTCACATATGTAGCAAAAATTGTCTTTTCGTAATGAAACAAAATGAAATCTGAAATCGACTCATGTTTCCTTATCACATGTTTTGTCGATTGCAAAAAGTTTTCGTGGCGAAATCGATTTCCATCACATACCTGATTATTTCCTGAAGAAGCTATCCCTTGAGGAAGTGAAATATTGAAATTTAATAAAATAGTTGTTAATTGTTGACCTTTAGCTTGTGTTGTTTAATAAAAAAGCTTTTGAATAACAAATTTTAATACATTCAATACGCAAACCAATATTTACAATTTCTAATAATTTATAAAATTTCTCCTGAAGATTTTTTAAATTTTTAAGCGAAATATCGAAAATAAATATGTATGTAAATACATACATATGTATTTAAGTATCCATACATATGTATTTATTAAAATAAAAGACCTAGTACTTAATTAAAATATTCAAATAAATACCATGATATGCATATGTATGTATATATGTACATACTCGTATGTATGTATATTTACATACATATGTATGTATGTACATACATAGATTCATTTTAAAATGGTTGTCCTTTTAAAGAGTTTAACTCGGTAGCATGTTCCGCCAGAAGATCTAGTAGCACTTCTATTTTCAGATCACGCATATTGTTTTCTTCTTCCAAACATTTCAAACGACGATTTAAACGAACGAAATCATCCACATCTGCTTTTCGGGTTGCATAGATCCAAATTCCATCAGCGAAGCGCAGTTCTTTGTTTCCCAAGTTTAAACTTATTTGCTTGTAATCCTCCAGTTCTTCGGAAACAATTGGACACGAATTATTGTTTCTAGATGCACGCGATGGTATAGGTTTTGTTTCAAATTTTTTATTAAATAGAGGCATTTTGTTTTTAAGATTTTATTTCTTACGATTCAACGTTGTAACTTTTGCTGAAAATTAGCAATTCGACTTTTTAATGATAACCATAGAAACGATTTCAAGGCAATGTTTGTGCACATTTAAATCAACATACATATATGTATATACATACATATACATATGTAGGTAAAATGACCGATAGTATTTTTTAAATTATTTTATATCAAACTTTACAGAAAAATATTCAGAGTTAATTAATCATAATGAGAAATGGAAACAAACACTTATCATCCTAAGTATTAATTAATTATTCCACATAAAGATGTATGCATACATAACAAAATACATAATCGTTTTCATACTAATTTTACTATGAACATACTTAGTAACTTAAATGAAATCAAGAAAAGCTGTGAAAAACTAATTAAGGAAACTCAATGTGACATAGAAATTTTCCGGGTTCGTTGTCAAAAATATAATAATAATATAAAATATATTCTCAATTTATACAACTTTTGATAATTTAATTTCACTTTTATAAAAAAAACACTGACTCCATGCAGAATGAACAACAACATCTTCACAAGCAAATCCAGAATATTTTAGTAGAAAATAATCTAATAAATTCTAAGCTAGATGATTTAAAAAATGCTGCAATTGCAAATGAGCCCTTGGCAATACGAACAGGTAGCGAATCAAGAGATGATGCAACTCGAGAAAAATTAACCAACGAAGCTTTTATAAATGTAAAAAAACAAATTGATTATTTGGAAACGGTATAGCTATACTAAAATTCGATACTGGAACTTTATTTAATTTCTACTTTTTTATAGGAAAACAATGATTTGAGATCACTTAATAAAACTCATCACAAGACTATTGAATATCTTGAAAACGAAATCGAAAAATACCGTAATCAGCTTTTTCAACCAACATCAGTTTGCGAAGTAATTATGTACATCTTCTTCAAAAATCATAAATTATTCACATAATTTAAGTAACTTTTCAATAAGGTTGCTAATTCGATTTTATACTTGTTCCTTTAAAAGTCCGCATTCATAAACCGATTAAAACTTTTTTAGTTGTTTGCTATTAATAATTTCTTTATTTTAAGTCGGTCCGTTTATCTGTCAATATGTGTTGGGACTCACTATTATTTTGCAAGAATAAAGCTTTAATAGGAAATAGATTTTAAAATTTTGGAACTTTAATGGCCTGACCCAGGATGTCGACCGATCGATAATGCGGGAATTGTAAACGAAAAAAACTGATTTTCGACCTTCTAGTCACCCATTTTATTTACTTGTTTAGCTTTTGTGCCAGTATAAGTTAAATAAAATCGGTTATTAGAGAAACGCAAGAGGGTGTTTTTCGTCTATTAATCCAGCGAACGATATCGTGGGTGACGCCGTAAGTTTTAAAATGAGTGCAAATTTTATCACCTTAATTTAATAAACTTGTATAATTAAGGTCAAACGTAAATATATTTTTGCGAATAAAATATTAGAAGGTACAATAAAACAACATTCGCAAACAATAGAAACTTTATTGGAAGAGAAGAAACTACTAAGTGTTCGGATTGATAAAACTGAAAAATTGCTTGAAGGTAAGATATAATTTGAAAAACAATTATCACGTTATTCTTATTGCAAACTTGTAGAGGGAAATTCGAAAAATATTTGATAAATGTGAACGTAGCTTAAGAGTAGGCTTTTAAGAATGAAATTTGGGAAAAAGTAATATTTTATATCTGTATTTACTTTTTCAGTTGATTTTTTAAAATTGTGTTTTGCTAGTTAAACTGTTGATTTTGGTGGTTTAATCCTAAACTAGCAAAAATAATAAGAAAATAAACTCAAGGAGTAAATAGATATAAAATTTAATTTAATCTCTAATCTCGTTTTTAAAAACACACTCTAAGGAGAAATATTCTATCGAAGATAATATAAGTATGTATGTACATATGTATGTAGTATATGTATATAATTGAAATGTCTAAATAAGTTTTCATTTGTTGTGGGTTAAATATATCACTGGGTTTCATTGGACATTATACAAACTCATTAGTAGACTTCAACCATATTTTTGAGAAAATCAACAAATGAAAATATTTCCACTAATAAATTTATTAAATTAAATAGTCATGAAAGATCACTAAATATTTTCATTAGCCTATTTGCATATACATACATATGTATGTATGTATGTATGTACATTCATATATACAAACATGTACATACATATGCATATATCTATGTATTTTTTATACATATATTTTTTATATGCAGAAAAAATTGAACAGCTTGAAAAATTCGAGGACCAGTCTGAAACTATTGTTAAACTTCAAGAGCAACTCTCTGTATCTGAGCAAAGCAATAATGATTTGCAAAAATCTCTAAAATTATCTAAGCAAGCCGATGAAAAAAGATTTAAGCGAGAGCAAAGTTCTTTGCAAAAAGTACAGGAGGCCTTAAACATCGCCGAAGCAGCAGTAGCAGACAGAGACGAAGCCCTAAAGAGAGAAAGAGTAGTCAAAGAAGAATGCGAGAACATTGCGTCCACCATAGGTCAAGTTATGGATGAGGCGGCACGGAAAGTAGAGACCGATATGGAAGCTATAAAAAAAAAATATATTGAAAAAGAAAAAGTATTAACTGAAGATAAAATTAAACTTAACCAGGAAATTCAAAAGCATAAGAAATTCAATCAAATATTGCTTACAAGATGCAATCGTTTTGAACAAAAATATGAGGATGTTAAGAAAGATAATGATAGCTTATCAGAGCAATTGGAACATGCAGCTAAAGCGTTGGTAATTTGCTCATCATATACATATGTATTAATGTATACAGGCATGTTCTGAAATAACGTTGATATCAAATCACGAACGATTTTAAAGTCACGGAAGTGATATTTAGGTGTTCTGAAAAGCACGAGATTTTTCATTTTTAGTGGTGATTTCATTGTTCTAAATCACTAGCAAACTGTTGATTTTTTCTCTTTAAAAATATTTTTTTTTTGGTATCTAAGAAATTTATCACAAAAATATAATAAATCTACGAATTCAAGTTGAATTTTTTGTAAATATATCGTAAAAATGCCTGGAGCAAGTTCGTTAGCAAAAATTTATCTAAGAGCTAAATTTAAAAATCGGCAAAAAATACAGCGTCCATAAATTTGTAAATTTTGTAGGTTCTTCTCAGTTAAATAATTAATTTTATTACAAAAACAAATAAAGAACAAATCATTTTAAGTGTGTGTGATAATTTTATTGCAGAGTTTAAAAAAAATTATTAAAAAACTTAGTGATTTGAAATCGTCATTTGATTTTCAGAACATGCCTGATAGAAACGTTTCAGCTCTTACTTTTGATATTTTAGTGGGACTTAGAAGACAAAATTAAGAAACTCGAACATCAAGAGAATGAAGAAAATCTGCAAAAGTGAGTAAGCGCAGGGTAATGAATTTAACATTTTGTTTACCTTTTTTAGTACATACGAACATGAAGCTAATACATGTACATATAATAAATTTATTTTCTTCAAATAGGAGCTGTATTGAACAAGATAGCAAAATTCAACAGTTCGTAGATAGTAATAGATTTTTAAGAGAGAAGTAAAAGAATTTTTTTATAAGTCTTTATAAACACTAATTTGTAATTTCTTTTAAGATACAATGCGACTGTAAATGATATAACAGATAGATTTCAACAGAAAATTTATAAATTACAAAAAGAAGTGGCCATTTTAGAAGCGGAAAATCAAGCATTAAAATCAAAAGAACACACGTAGAAATCGTACTATACATATACATACATAGTTTCTAATAAAAAAATTACCTTTTTTAAATTTCATTAAGTATATGTAAATACATAAGTATTCATATTTTTTTTTATCAAATTATACCTGTATATATAGTATCCATTATTAAATGAAATGTATAAATTATAAATAAAAATAAATTTTTAATGTGATTATTTTTTCGAGCAATTTTAATTTTTTATGTTAATTAAATATAACTACTAATCATTTCTTTTTTACTTAACTAATTATTTACATAATTACATAACTAACGGGCATCAATAGCAGGAGAGAACAAACTGGTAAACCAATAACTACGTTCTTTGTCTTGATCATCAATCCAGCAAAGACCTTCGCTTACAACCTTTTCGAGAGCTTTTCGGGCTCTATAGTCTGGCCATCTAAATAAAAATTTATTTTTAAAATTATAATTATAGTTAATACATTTTTGTATGATGCATACCCCAATTTTTCAATTAATATGCTGAGTGTCACATAGCCTTGTTCATTGTTAGATGCAACGGTTAGAATTGTCGTCTCTTCCATGCTTAATTCGCCTGGTATGGATTGCACAATATATTTCCCTTTTCCAAGTTTATGAACAATGAAACTAAAGTAAATTTTTTAAAATCATTTACTTTTTCCTATACATATTATCAAATATTATTCAAAACAGCACAAATAGTCGGCTTTTACAGAAAAATAAAAAAATCGATTATTATCAGGTATGTGATGAAAATCGATTTCGAATTTAAATCGATACAAAAATGTATAAAGTTGAATATTTTTAACTATTTCATATCGAGCGTATTTTGACTGCCGATTTAAAAACTTTTTATGTATTTGTTTTTTGTCTGCAATAAATTGCATTAAAATGTATTGAATTTTAATGATATACCCTTATAGTTATATTTTTATGATTTGCATTAAAAAAAATTCTGCAAAATCGTGCCTTGAAATTTTTTTTGCATGGCATAAAATCAAGGCTGTCGCGAAAAAAAATTCGTAAGAACCCCCATATTAAATGCAAGCCCTAAAACGGTTTATAATTTGCTAAAATTGTGAAAGTTAAAAAACTTGCTAAAATTTTAATTTATGTTTGATTAAGTCCCAAAAGATGTAAGAATGCCAAAAAACTTTGCAAAAATTACGCTAATTGCGAAAAACTGAAAAAATATATTATTAAATCGCTAAAACTTCCAAGGAATATAATATAAATTGTAGAAACCACGAAAATGGCGAAAAATCGCAAAATCCTGGGTAAATGTTAGAGTTGTCAATTATTCGTCTTTCAACTTTGTTCGAATAATTCAAATAATTGTTTTTGTTCGTTCGATCAAACGATTATAGCTAAAAAAAAATTATTCGATTAATCGATGAGAACAACGAATAAAAAAATGCTTAAAAATTATTCATTGACAAAATAATGCATATATGTATGTATGTTTAACCAAAAATACTTAAAAATAAAATATTTAATATTTTTTATTTTTATTTATTTTATTAATTCATAAAAGTAATATAACCCTATCGTGAACAAAATGTGAAATATTTGTTCCGATGAAATTTCCATTCCCCATGAAGGGAAATTTGGTATCGTGAATTTCATGGGAACGTTTGTCCCCGTAAAATAAGGAAGAAGATTAAAAAAATAAAAAATAAATTAAATTTTTGTTCAAAAATATACTCAGGTATATATATTTTAAAGAAAACTTAAAAAAAAATGAGAGCTAAATATTCAATGTTGTAGCCATAGTTTAGTTGCAGCGTTTGTTTATTGCATTCTTACATTTATGTGGTAAAATAATTCGGCTTCTTTGTGGAGAGCCAACAAAACGGAATAATTCCAACAAATTAAAGCTTCTCAAATCCGCAGCTATTGAACCTGTTGTTTTGCATTTTGTACAGCAATACATCAGCCTGTGCATTATTATCAGACATTTTTCTTAAAATAAACTTTAAGCTTTAATATTCAAGTTGTATGAAGAATTACATACATGTTTTGTTCTCTTCGGCATTAAAAATAAAGTGAATAAATTGAAGGGAAAAGTGAAAAAACTTGTGGAAAAAAATTATTTACGATAAGGGGAATTTTTTAATGGGAGTTGTTCACGATTGCAATAACGGGAAAAAGGAAAAAATTACGAGGGAAAAATTTTTCCCGATAGGGGTGATTACTTAGCATAAAAATAATACCTTACTATAATAGCTTGTAAGAATAGATTTTACCAACAAATTTTCCTATATGTATATTTACATTTTCATATTTTTAAATAAAGTATATAAAATGGTTATGACATGGTTCCCCAACCATAATGTTTAGCATAAAAGAAATTTACCAAGACTGTGAAAAGTTACGTAATTCAATTGGTAAGTAATTCCAAGATCGAGCTACTCTCACTAAAAAGGATATTATTATGTATTAACAAAAAAATAAATAAAATTATTAATACATAACATAACTTAAAAATGTAATAACTGAGATTACTTTTTATGTGTACTTATACCGATTTTCTGAATTTTTAATACTTTGAATAGAATTATTTAATTCGCATAAAATATTGTTATTTTCATTACTAATAATTTCTTCTATATCATTACTTTTATATGAATTAGTGTGGTTATTTTCAACATAGAATAATCTAGAGTATAATTCATTTGCATATTCTTTAGTTTCACTTTTTGAATTATATTTTAAAAAAACTTTCATTGCTCGAAAAATTTCCAGAATTTAAAAAATATTATTAACGTATTTAAAAATTTTATACGTCTTTCATTTATTCGTATTTTAATACGTTTTAGTAAATCTATTGCAAAAGAATTATTAATTGATTTGTTGTTAATTTAACAATTTTTTATACTTTAGGACACTTGTAACATGTGACTTTTTTGTTGTTTTTTTTTATTTTTTTATTTTTGTTCTTGGTAAAATACTTCCAAACCGAGCTCATTCTGAAAGATAATTACATATGTGACCGGCAAAATAGAAAGGGACCTAAGGGTAAAAACCGGTTTTGTTCAGGAGAGCCATTTTAAAGATTTAAATACGTGTATCTTTGGTGTACCATCACTTTCATAAAACGCGCATATCTCTGGGAGGGAACACTTTTGGGGCATGGGATCGGTCTCGTTCGATGCTCAGATGTTGTCCACATCAAAAAAAAAGTGAAAATTGATTTTTTACCCTTAGGTCCCTTTCTCTATGCGCTGTCACATATACATATGTATGTATAATTTAAAAAAATATAATGCAATAACATTTTCTACTTACATGATAAGATTTATATAAAGTAATTGTTTCTTTTTTGGCTGTTAGTGTAGTTCTAACTTATTCATCTGAGAGTGAAAAACCCCCATTCTTGAAAATTTTTTAACGTTTCATTTAAAAGATACTACGACTAATAGGTATGCGAAGTTCGTCAACAACTACAAACATCCAAAATAATATGTTTTTGGTTGATATAAAGTATTCGCTGTGTTTCAAACAAATTTAACACATTTTTTAAGTATGCATTTTTAACTGAAAGAAGTTGTTAATTGATATTAATTAATCGATTTATTCGTTATTCGAAATTCGCCATTTTAAAATTATTCGGACAAGAGTTTGGTTCTATTTAACCGATTAATCGAATTATTCTTAATCGGTTGACAACGTTAGTAAATGTAAAAGATAATAAAACGCAATACTGATTAAAAGTTCTGAAAAATTAAAAAAAAAAAAACTAAAAATTAAATGATTAATAAATTCACTACAATGGTCAACGGCGTTCATTGATTATTTATTTCAATTATTATTAATTTTTCTTTGTAAACAATTATTGGACTTACCCATTACCAAAAATGCTAAGTTTTTTTGTAGCCATTAATATATCTTCGTTCGTAATTTCTTGATGAATCGAGCTTTGACCTCTAGCGGACACTAATCGCCTTCTTAGTTCGTTTAATTCCATTAAACCGCCTATAATAAAAATATAACCACAGGGAATTACATGTATTGTACATTTTTATATTGCAAAAATGATTTGGTCAATTGTGTCTACAAATTTTGAGCTACATAATAAAGAAGATAGAACTACTCTGCACTTCTGAAATTAACGTTGCTGAAAAATTATTTATATTTTTAATGGCATAAATTGTATGTATGTATGTACTTTGTTAAATTTATTGTCGTTAAGTCCACGCAAGACATATGTGTCCATAAAGACACATTTAAAAAAAGGTTTAATATACATTTTGCACTTGAGTAACAAGAAGGTATTAACTAGAAATTTTAAATTTTTCAGTAGACTCAACTTTTTTTTTTATATATTTATTTATATATGTATGTAGGTATTACATATCTTCTATCTATCACAAAGAGTGATAGAACTGTATTTTTTTTGGCGAAAGAGTAGAAAAATTTATGTTAAATTTTTACAGTGGGTAGATATTACCACTGTACACCGTTTTCTTGTAAAAAAAATAAATTTTAACAATTTTGAGTTAATACACTCTTGTTTATCAAGTGCGACATGTAAATTGCAATGAGCTAATGAACAAATAAATTTAAAACTTTTACACCTATGCATGTATGTATGCACATACTTAGGCGTATATACAGGTCTTTTTAATTTGTTAAAAATAATCAGGGCCCAAATCGTTACATACGTGAACGTACAACTCGTCACGTAATTTACCATCCAATTATACAGTAATTACGTGACGAGTTGTACGTTCACGGATGTAACGATTTGGGCCCAGATTGCTATTTTTTCTTAGATAGTATCAGTATTTATTTAGTTCAAGAGACTTTAGTGTGCTTTAACAAAGTCTGGGTCTGAAAGGTTTAAAGAAAATACACACATACATAGGGTATAACAGATCAAGCAAAGAAAAATATCTGAGATTGTATTCAATTTAATTTAAATCGCTATGAGCTTCTATTCTTTACATTATCCGTCTTTTCCTTTTATCGCGGTTTTCTTGTAATTTTCTTCTTTCACACGATGGTTAGACATTTTCTTTAAACCTTTCAGACCCAAGCTTTTTAATTTAAGAATGTATGTTGTAAACGATAAATATAAACGATAAATTATTACACAATATTGGTCAATGTCATTTTAAAAACTACTGGATATTTTAATAAAATAATAAATAAAACAAGAGTGCGTGTGATAATAATTTCATATTTGAAATTAAAAACAAAAAAGACATGTGACACTCGGGGACTGCCGCGGTAAAGTTATTGAACAGCATTTTTTATAAACTTAAATATTTAAATACTTAAAAAAACAAAAGATCAAGGCGAATTTATTATTATACCAAACAATGCGACACTGCAGAAAAGGTATTAAAAAGAAGCTTTACCAACACCGTTTCAAAACAAATTACATTTAAAAGGCAGGTTTTTTCGTTTCAAAAACAAACAAAAATTTTTTGATTCGGTGCCTCGAAAATTTCCATAATTTTTTATAAAACATAATTTTCTACTTAATTCCTATTGTTTCAATTAAAAAGATGAAAATTTTCTGAAATTGATTTGGAAAATTATGTAAAAAACTGGGGTTTTATAAAAATTTTATTTCTCTATTTTATCAGAAGAGAAAAAAATCTTCATGGAAGTGTAATATAAAATGAAAAACAAGAGAAATCACCTGAATTTGTTGCATTACAAAAAGTAAACCAAAAAATACAAGCAAATGCAAGAAATAGTTTCAAATAATAAATAAAAACCCCCATTGGAAACTAAACAAGAAAAGAAAAAAACGGATCTTAACCTAAAAACAAACGAAGAGAGTTTAAGTGAGTAAAATGGTCAAACGTAAAGCTGACGATACATCAACAAGCGATAATTTAGAAACTGTAGTAGTGAAACGAGGTCTACAGTCAACGTGCAAAAATGAAAAAATTTATAATAAAATCCAAAAGGATGTTGAAGAAATGTCATCACTTATTGTGGAATCATCGATCTATATACATTTTTCATTAATGAAACGATGGCGTGCTGGCGATTTTAATCCTATTAATTTTCTACATTACTATTACCCTCTAATGCTGAAAAAAATCGCAATATATTCTTGATCGTGACTATGAAAAATTGCGAGGATCCATACCATTGTACGATAGCTCGTATAGATCTAATATTTTTGTCGATTCAGCCAACCAGTATGAAGTAATTTTTCACAACAATATCTGGACACATGGTTACACTCGTCTACGTAGATATTTTAAATTTGAACCTGACAAGAAGAAAGTATACAAAACGTTAGCGTATTTATTCAATACACAAGGTGCTAATGAACCAGATGAAGAACTATTAAATAGAATGCGCAACGATTTAAAATGGAATGGCGACAAATTGGATAAATTAAAAAATAAAAAATTATTTTGGTCGTACATTGAGCGTAATAATCTAAAAAACTTTGCATTAATACCGATATTCAATCATGGTCTAAAGCATATTAGATATGATTCGTTTGCGTTTCATAGTTTACTATGCAGCATTAAACTATACAAAGGACCATTTAAAAATTTCAATCGTGATGTTGAGTGGAGAAAATATTTCAAGTTCCCTGAAACGTGTACGAAAAAATTCAATTATTCGTTACAAACTGACAGTGTTGCCGTTTCATTTTTGATGAAGAAAACAAAAATTGTAACATCTACTCTTGTAAATCGTAAAAAACATCAAAAAGATGAGACTGATTGTTCTGGAAACTTGGAAAAATACGAAATAAAAATTATGATCATCGTTTTGGTCTGGATCCTGGTCTGAGGTTAATATATGGCGGAGTGAAGGATGGTAAACCCTTAAAATTTAAAAATGCAACGTATCAACACATGAGTGGCAATTATGCTCGTAAGCAATTATTGAAGAAATACACGAACAATTTTAATGAAGTTACTCAAGAATCACCTTATTTGGAAAATTATGAAAGCTACACCAAGTATCGTTTGTCAATTTTTCTACGAAAACAAGAAATATTTTCGAAAAGAAAAGTAGCACAACTAAAACTGAAGAAATTTATTTGTGTTGAGAAAACGGTTCATAAAATTGCACAAAAACTCGTACCTAATACCACAGACAACACCCTAATATGCATTGGTTCTACGGAAATAGCTTCCAATTCCCCCATGAGAGGTTACGTTAGAACACCACACAAGAAGCTAGTAGCTGCATTACGAGTAAGACGTGCTGATCTTTTGTTCGTCAACGCTTTCCGGACTACCACGAGGTAAATATCACATCGCGATCACCACATAGGTACCAATTTTGGCCAAATTGTCGTACTTGTTGGAATCGCGATGTGAATGCTGGTGCTAACATACTTTATCTTGGAGAATGTGTTATACATGAAATAGAAAAGCATGTTAACTTTAAGAAATCTTTATTTTAAGTTGCATTATTTTATTATTTATGTCAACTTGGTCGTTTTAATTAAAAATGACTTAACTTTTAGATTTTAGCTATGTATGTATGCTGGGTCTGAAAGGGTTAGAGGAGCTATACATACCAGTTTTTTGGTTTGCTGCTAAGCATACTTCCACAACCTGTACACTTAATTCATAATAATAATCTCCTATCCCAAGAACACTCCAAAAACCTTTTCCGGAAGCTAAAGGGTCAACACCAATTGCAGCACACATCTCCTGGAATTGCTTGCGAAATTGCGAATTCTTCCTTATGTCTTGTTTATGATTAATTGCAAATTCCTCCAATTTTTTTCGAAATACTTCAACTTGTTTAGACATTTGTTCCAATTGTGATTCCTGCAGATCTGTGCCTTTATCCTTATATTTTTCGGCAGCTAATTGTTGCTGTTGTATTGCCCCCAAGCCTGCACGTCGTCTCATTACGAAAATTCTCCAATTCAAAATTATTAGTTTATGCAGTTCTCAACAAGAATGAAATAATGGTCAACAAGTCAAGCAAAAATTTTTGAATCAGGCATGGTGTAATAATAAAAGGTGCGCTTATCAATACAACAATAAAAAACGACATGCATTTTGTTTGTGTAAAAAAACATGATATTGTCAATAATAGCTGTGGTTTGTATGTATTTAGTGGTTATGCAGCAACAAAAAGCATAGCGTAAACAAAAATATTTATGATGTAAACAACTTTTGACAAGACCATGGGACTTACCATATTTTTGCAGATTATTTAACGGTCAAAACACAACCCTACAAAAAACCATATTCCTTCTTGCGCAGACCATGGTGGAATAATTAGGTGTGCGCAAGAAGGAATATGGTTTTTTGTAGGGTTGTGTTTTGACCGTTAAATAATCTGCAAAAATATGGTAAGTTAATTCGGTCTTGTCAAAAGTTGTTTACATTTTTGGCCGCCATCATGAATATTTTTGTTTACGTTATGCTTTTTGTTTTTGCATAACCAATAAATACATACAAAACAACTTTTGTTTTGTTTTGTATACAGCTTTGTTTTGACAATTTTGAATGAATTTTACACAAACAAAATGCATGTCGTTTTTTATTGTTGTATTCTTACGCCCACCTTATTATTCCACCATGGCGCAGACCTGATTATTAGACAATGGTCTTCCGCACACGAGTCTAATTATACTGGCATAACATGAGAGTTTTTGGCGAGAGGGGTGAAGAGCGGTTTTTCGTTGGAACAATTTTTCAACCAGCCTCATACCCGCACAAAACTAATACATACACACTTACAAACATCAAATGAATACAAAAAACACTAACACACACAAAGCTGAGTACACGTATACATTTTATGCCAGATAAATTAGTCTCGTGTGTAAAAAAAAGAACAAAATTTGTGCGGCTTAATAATTCATCTCGTGTGCGGAAGACCAATGGAATCAGGTGTTCCAGGTGGCGTTACTACACCAACTATTTATACACGGTGGCAGGGCTGCCAGTAACATTTTCCAAAAAATCGTCAATATTTAAAAATAAAAATCGTTACACAAAATTCTTCTGAGCAAATGCACTGAATTAAAACTTTTGTTTTAATGTAAATTATTGATTCAATGTAATTATATTCTAAAATTCTGTAATATAACATTGAAAGAAGTCTTACTTCCGTTTTTTTAACTGAACATGACATTTTTATAAGGACGTAATTTAATAAAACTTTTATTAGGCAACGGATATAAAATTTCAATAATGGCTATAATCAAACAAAGTAATTACTATAACTAAAAATAAACATTTAAGAAATTATTTTTTATTTATAACCATTAAAAAGTAATTACTTCAAAACGAAAAAAAAAAAATAACAGTTGACTCAACTTTACATAAAAACCGTAAGACCATACAATTTTTAAAATTTTTGCAGAAAAAAATAGTTATGAAATAGTACTGATAGTTACTAAGTTGTTTTGTTTTTCATTATTACATATGTATGTATGTATGTATTTCATCGAGCATAAAATGGAAGTACACAAATTTGTCCAAATATGGACTCGATGTAATGTGAAGTAGTTAACCAAAACACGGATTTTCAATTTTTACGTTGTGACGACATATGTACATATTATGTATGCATGTATTTTTGATAAATGGTTTGTCTAGGCCTGAAGTGATAAACATACATACATACATACATATGTAAGTACATCTCTATGCAGAAGTTGTCTTTATTCATTGTGTACATAGTACATGCGACTGTTTTCTTCTAATATTAGATTTTCCCAGCAGTTTATTCAATTCCATCGACATATAAAACGGATTTTCTGCGGAGCCATCATTTTCTGTTGAATCTTCTAAGAAACAGAAAAATAAAGTATCTACAGCCATTGAATATGTGCTAAATATAAAATACGTCATAACGTATGCGGCGACCGCTACCAGTGAAACTGGAACACAAGGATAATGTATAGTTATTATTGTTGGATATGTTTTTAAAAATAAATAAGTTATAAACGAGGTGCATCCTGTAACTAAGAGCTTGGATAAAAGAAACAGAAAATCAGAAACTTTGTCAATGGCGTAAACACGTAAAATGTTTTGTGTGATAAGGGAAAATGCTTTTTTAGAGCTTTCGCAAAAGCTAGTACTATGTATGACACAAGTTATATAAGCATTTCTGTTAAGAAATCGAAGAAATTTTTCAAGTAACCAGAAGAAACATTGCATGCAACATATTATAGCACGAGTAATCGAGTTGTTGTACATTTTAAGTTTTTTTTCAATTATTTCTAAGACGTATCGGATCATACGACAAATCGATAAGACCAGTGAGCCAAAGGCCAATGTCCCCATATGATAAAACGTTGTTATCCACATTGCCTTAAGTAGCGGTAATTTTGGTATGTTTTTCTTGTTAAAAGTCCAATACCATATCGAAAATGTACAGGCTAAGACCATGTCCTCATAGGCCGATATAAAAAATGTAACCCATAGAAAACCAAAAATATTGAATATCATAAGCCATTGGGTTTTTCGAGTTCTTAAAATTTTATTAAAACTGCAGGAAGTTTCGACACAATTTTTTGATACATCGTCTTCAATATGGCAGAGCTTTTCAAACAACGCAGGATTACAACTGCTACCTAATTTATAGGGTATTGGCATAGGCCCAGCACAAATGCATTTTTCCTTTGCAATACCACTTCTAGTATTATCATTGTGATGAACCATGATAAACGAAAACTCTCCAATGGAACTGAGATATAACATAATTATTATCGATAATGTAGTTACTAAAATATAAAGTATTCCGGGAAATATTGGAAAAAATATTGACGATTTTATATTTGTTATAGCTTTGCTGGCTTCTTTAATAACAGCTACAGCAATTTTTATGCGCTTTCGTATCACAAGTACTATTAATAGTATAATAGTAAGTATGGCACCCAAAACAACTGTTACGTAAAGCCAAACATCGCCGTTTTCCAAGACATTTTGAGCATTTGCCATTAGATTTGTTGCATGATGAGGTACATGAGGTTCATTGGTCCAATGCCGATATTGATTGAAACTATAAACGAATGAGAATGTCAAACCAATAATAACACCTCCTATTGAAATCCAAACCAATGGCCCAGCTAACCAACGTAAAAGTGTTATAAATAATAAAACAGCAAATATATGTACAATGAAGGCAATTATTAAAACTTTCCACGAGTTTTTCAAATCAGCAGTAATGTGATCGGCTAACATATCTTTACCATTATAATTAAATTTCGAAATAATGGCGGCAATTAACCGGTTGAAATTAGAATTGGATTGTTGTAGCTTTTCTTCTACGGTTGCCAAGCTTGTTGTGACACTATAATTTTTTCCTGCGCACATCGATTTGGTACGATCCACAAATTCTGAAAACTTAGATCGAAGTGGAGTAATATCTATGAAGTTAGTTGAAGGCAGATCCGATCGACGATTACGTCCTGTTAAAATTCTTGGTAATATATTGCACACATTTTCAGAAAAATCCCACACGCAATGGTTAAATAAGGATTTGCTTTTTAAATACCAACCACTACAATTGTCATTCTCAATAGCAAGTTCAATATCTGCCATTTTTTTAAGATCTCTTTTATCTACATTGGAGTCGCAAATTAGTTTTCCTTTCAAGTATTCTAAATTTTCAGCTGCTAGTTCCATTTTCTTTTCTTGCCAGACAAAAGAGGTATGAGGACACGTTTTTACACATATTTGCTTTGTGTCGCACCCGGTTATAGGCGTCATTGGATCGAGACACTTATCCAAGTTAAAGAAAAATAACATTTTCTTATCACGAACGCCAGAATCGAGACCGCATTTAGCATTTTTTGAATCTGATGGAATCAAAACATTATTTAAATTTCCTTGAGAAAATGCATAGCCTGCTATATACACCCAAGCCGCTATAAAACATATAAATATAATCAAACAATGTACGTCTGTACAACTATGCTTTCCATGTTTTAATTTTTTAAATTTTGCATGTGGTTTCCTTTGTAAAGGAGCATTTTCTTCTCCAAAATTGTCCAGTCTTATTAATTCTGTAGGCATGTCATTGTTAATCGATATAGTCCTCGATATTTGTGCCTGATAACAAGAATTTCTAGTGACCATTGGATTTACAGAACTTCTTGTCGATATCAATTGATCAGTTATATTGTCTCCATTTATAATAGATATCCTCTGGACTGGAACAATGTCACAAGTACGCATAAATATCTTTGGCTCGACATGATCATTATCCATTATTTTCGAAAATATGGCGTGTTTAGCAGCGTAAGTTATAGCCGATCTTATTAAACTGTCATATAAAGCTGATTTTTTTATAATGGTTCAGACTGAAAAAAGACTTTATTAATTACATGCACATGTTGTGTGTACATATATACATACTTATGTTTTGTGCATACTTGTGGTTTTAAGATTATTTATGGCAAATAATAAGCTTCGTCATATATTTCCTTAAATTCGATTTAGAACAGCGGTGCCCACAAGTTCCTTATGGAAGATCAAACACCAATACATTTAAAGAAAAACAAATTTTTATTCAAAATTTTTTGTTGTAAAAACAAATACATGCAAAGAAAACAAAAAATATATTTCATATCATACGTTAAACAAAAACAAAATATGATGGCTGTCGTCAAAGCAAAGCATACGAAAGTGTTGTGTTGTTGCTTTGCTCTTGCGTGTATACAGTGAAGAACGACAAAAAAAAAAAACTAATAAGACAAAGTTGTTTGTGTATTTCGTATTGCTAGTGCTGAGTGCTGTAGAGTATATTAAAACACACAGCCTGGGCACCGCTGATTTAGAACTTCAATTTGTAGATAATATGATTGCTACAAAAGATTTAGGATAAGGTCGGTCGACAAGAGTAAGGTTTAATATATAAAATGCGTATCCCGAAATAAAATAGCGACAATTCGAGATATGCATTTCTTATATGTACTAAGCAGTTTCCACTTATAATTAGTGGTAGTGCAAAATTATTTTCCAATACTAATTTAAATAATTAGATTGAAAATTGTTAAGTTTTTTCTTCACTAATTTCATTGCATCTTAATTCTAAACTACAAAATTTAATAAAAGATAACGGCGGAAGAGTGTTGATCTTAGTTAAGCAAGTGACGTCAATCCACTTTATTGAGATATGTACTTACATACTTACATGTTTAAACAATTAGCAATTTTATGATTACATAGTATGTAGTATATACGCTATGTTCGTTATTTATGAATCTCCACTACACCTCATTCATAACGGTTAGATTCCAAGCCGTAAAAAATATTCTCCCTTTCCAATCTTTAATATTCATACCTATTTCCTGTGTAGTACAAAATCATATATCCATAACTTATAGATAAAAATAAACTTGCATAGAGTATACAATGCTGCTGCTACCAATTAACAAACACAGAAAATTATTTTTGTAGTATGCATACTAAATATTTATTAATTAAAAATTATTATATATACATATATTTATAAAGTAAAACAAGAGCGAATCATAAGCATTTTTATATTAAATAAACTTACCGCAGAAATGTGAAAGCTTCTCGCACGGGTAAATTCAAAACAAATGGTATTCATTATTCCCAGTGCGTCATATAGAAAATGTGGAATCGCATATTAGGTACATTGTTATTCTTGCAATAAACAATCCAAAGATATGATTATAATTAATAATTATGTTGCCAAAATAGAATGTGGTTTGTTCTTTCCTTCTTCATTCTGCTGTTGTAGTAATTGTTTTAATTGGAAATTCCTTAACAATAACGTTTTATCAACGTAGTAATCCACCTTCTTAGAATTTTGTTTAGAGTACAAATTTAAAAAAAAATCACTAATTTCAAATAAATAAATTTACAAATATCTAATATTTTAAAAGAAAAATTTATAGCTTATATATTTTATTTACCTTCTCTTTATCAAGCATAATACTAAAAGATTTAAGTAGTGCTTAATAGATCATTATCGCCATGTTACAGACTATCATATAATGTAAATCTTAATGTAATGGGCTGTGCACATATTACGTAACGCTGTTTTCAGAGATTTTATAAACCCCTAAACGCTTTTTAAGAATTTTTCAGTGCAAAATTTCCAATCCTTAACAAATCTTTAACCCTCCGCGGAGCGTTACGTGCACAGCCCGTAAGCTTTGTTTGTAAGAAACGACTAATTCCGATCACAATGTGAGAGATTCCTGTTTACAATAAAAAACAATGGTGTGTCTAAAAGGTAGATTGACCCACCTGAACAAACTTCTTTTCCGGACAAACTTTTTTTATATGTAGTTTGACGCCTCTCTTCGAAAACAACTCTCAGTTTGACATAGAGAACCAAGGAGGAACTTTCGAAAATGTATGAAATTTGTATCCCAATAATTTTAGATTTTCATACTAGAATTTAAAAACTAAAATTTTTCTGGGTGTGTATATGTAGTATCTTTATTCGAATCACAAAAGAGCTGCAGTTACGCTACCAATTCTATGGGAAATTTAAAGTTATGTATTATTTTACATGTTAAGCTCTGTACAGACGGTTGTCAGATCTAACAATATTGTCAGTAAAATGTGTTCAAAATTTCTTACAACCGTCTGAACTAACAATTTTTATCTGACAACATTGCCAGAAAAACCATTGTCATTAAATTGTTATACTACAATATCTCAAAAAATTGTGAGACATCTGACAATCGTGAGAATACAATTCGCTTTCATTGCCAGGTAATTGTCAGACAATTTTTCATTGTCAGATGTTTGAGTTTTGTGAATCTGACAATTTTCTCATTGTCAGTAAATAAACAAGCAAAAGCTTTTATTACAGTCGAATTCGGATAAGATTGCTTAACTGAAAATAAAAATTTGTATTTAGTTTTTTCTATCAATTTCAAAGCATTTACTATGGCTTAAAAAAATCCGCTTAAAAGTAACCCCGTTTAATTGAAACATATTTCGGTTAGAAATAAGATAATTTTTATAAAACAAACACCACTTAAAAGAAAACATTATTAATTTACTGGCAACGAAATACTTTTTAGCGACTGCTCATTTCAATTAAATATAATTAACTATTTATTATTTTCAAATATAGTTACAAGCTTATACATATTTAAGTTTTTAAAATGAATCTGAAATGAAAAACATAAATTTTCGCTTAGCCGAATCCGACTGTATTCTCTTTCTCTTAAAAGTATTCTATACATTTCATGGTGTTTATGCTCTCTGAGAGAATCTGGCAATTATTGTTATATCTAACAACTGTGTAAACAGACAATTTATTGACTTACAACGTTGCTAGATAAATTTATTGTCTGACAATAAATTAAAAGCTTTTCTGACAATTTTCTTACAACCGTGTGAACTGACAATAAAGCTTGTGCTGGCAATTATTTATTGTCAGTACATTGCCAGCAAATTGTTAGATCTGACAATATTGTTAGATCTGACAACCGTCTGTACAGAGCTTTACAATTAGGCAGCACTTTACTTAAAAATAGATAAAGTGATAAAATGATTTTAAGCCGGAGTGCTCAAAAGAAGTTTATAAGATACACATCTAACATTAAGATACCCAGTGAAAATTCCAGAGTAATATATTTTTAAAAACATTACATACATACATACATAGATATGATTATTTTAATTCCAAAATATTTAAAAGCGAGTGTTTCTACCTTCTTAGATGTATATAAAATATAAGATATCCGCAATCAAAATGGCATTCGAAAAAAAATGTGTACTTTAATAACATTTTCGACATTTGCTTTCGTACTACATAATTACACTTTCAAAATCCCTTTGCTTAACAGCGGGGTGATTCAATTGCAAACTGAGACAATTTTCTATTATTATTATCTGCCGTGGCACAAAACCAAACGAGCTTATATGCTTGTATTCGAAATAAAAAACAAATGATTTGCATCCAAGCTATATAGCAAGGCACATTAAAATACATAAACATAAGTGTAGTCTCGTTACATCAACTAAGTGTCAGTTAACTTTTTTTACCAATCTTTAAAATTGAATACGAAAAAAACGATACAATTTATATTCCAACTGTACCAATAATACGCCTGGTAGTAAGTATATAAATATACAATTGGATGTTAGCAGAACGGACGCCCATGGTAGGTATTTCCGTCTAGAAATCCGCCGAACGATAACTATGATCTGAAATGTCTGAAGAAATTAATATAAATGCTAAAAAAAGTATTACCTGTAAGTCAATTTCTAGATAAACTTGTTTGTAACTGTGTACGTTTCCTAAAAATTTTATACAGAAATTTGCCGAGCTGATGTCTTACCCTTAAATGCTGTTGTGTCGTTTTCGAACACAAAGTACAAACAAATTTATTTTGAATTATATGAATTAAGAGCAACACATAAGAAATGCTCTTCGAATCTAAAACTATTTTTCATCCTTTCTTTTTAAATTAAATATAAAAAATTTGTTAAAATAAAATAATAGTATATTTTAAAGCATGTTAAAGTTAATACACTAACAGAAGGACCGATCATGAAAAATATTAGAATATTAAAAAAGTAGGTTGCAAAAATTTTAGAAATGATTATAATTATAAAAACTGGGTAGTACACAAAGTATGTACCTACCTTTTCACATACAAAACAATTAGTAATTGCAAATTAAGACTTATCTTTTTAATTTAATTATAGCTTTCTTATATATGTATTATATATTCTTATATAAAAAAGATCTCATTTTGTAAATAAAAATGAGCAGTCAGTTTTAATGATTGATTGGTGGTTTTGCTTGCGGTTTTAACATTGGAATAAAATGAAAGTTTATTACATACTACTACATTTTTAGTTTGTGTTAAATTATTATAATTCATGTATTTCTTTTTTGTTATCTTTATACGAAGGGAATTATTGATATAATTGTTTATAAATAAAAGTTTATTAACTCTACTAAAAACATAAAAAGATGGTTAAGAGCCTAAAAACAGATTTCATTCACTTTCGTATTAGCTACATCAATTTATTCATTTTATACCCAGGCTTGAAATTCGTATACTGTTTCTGTCCTTGTATCTCATATTTTAGACGGTTTATAGATTACAGTAAGATTTATTTTTCTATTTTTCTCTGAATAAAATTTTATATTTTTGCCTGATAATCCTGCCTGAGCCTAGCGCATTTCCTTTCCTTGCTTGCCTCTCTCGTTTTCCTGCCTGCCTCTTTTTTTGTCTGATAGTTTTGTTTTATTTATTTTTTTTGCTCTATTTTTACCTATTTGCGAGGGAGGAAAAAATTGTTTAATTTTGTATTAGCAATAAAATATGAGAAATTAAAAAAAAAATCTTATTTCAGCAACTGAAGATTTATAACATAGCGCTGATAATCAAAATTCTTATAAAATCTTGATTTGTAAAAATAAATATTTTTGCGGTTAAATTATTGTACTTCACATTTAAAAAAAAAAATTTTGTATTTCTATGTTTCTTTCCCAAGATAAGGTGGACGGAATTTTTTCATGTTGTATTGCATGGCACAGAAAATATCAATACAGATAAAGTAAAATTTTCTAATCTTACTATCCACACAATATACATTATAAGACTTCTAAACTTGTTGCATACACATTTACACACAATCTTAGTTAATTTTTTTTTTCGGATTGTACACCTTTATCCGTTAATTCAATTATGTATGTAATAAGTCAAGCAAACATGTCGACCTAAACCAACTAAATGTGAATTAAAAGTAGTTATCGTAAGAAATTATTAGGTATTTCAATATTTATCAGATTTAGCATTTTTTAATAAAGATAATTTCGCAATTCTTTTAGAACAAGACCTGTGGGAAAAAAGAGTCTCTAAAATGAAATAGAACTTATTTGAAAATACTGCTACATGGTCTTTTCAAGATAGAAAGCGGATCAGCGTCTTTATATATATTAGGAGTTGTTAGTTATCTACCCAACTCATGCCTGAAATTAAAGATAAGAATGTACAGTATTTTACACAAACGGTCCAAACTGCCCATTTGCATAGACGATTAAAAATTAATTAATTAATCGTATTCTGGAAACTGGAGCGTTATTATCCTAGGGCTATAACAACGTCTGTGACTCGAGCGGTCGGATGACAAACTTGGATATGTTGCTTTAAATAAAGCTATGCCACGCATTAAACACATAGTTAGTTTTACCGCATTTGAAATTACCAATATCAGTTTAGTAACTAACATATACAAATCCGATCTATTCCACATTTCTGTTCATGAATTTATTGTTGTATTACTTGTTATTTAACATTTATAGCTGAAGAAAGTGGCGCCAAATTATCACCATAAAAAATATCTTCGAATAAGATTATATTATGTAATGACTTTTCCAACCTTGTTTATAAATGTAAAAAATTACAAATTGTAAACCTTTTCAAAGTCTAATATCAGCGATATTGTTTTACGTTTTTGCAAATATTTATCACATGCATGATGAAAAATCGTCATATATGTATAACAAAACTAACCATTATATTGCAGAATTGAATATTTTTTAATATTTATTCACATAAAAAAAAAAAAAAAACAAGAAAGATACGAATTTTCTACACAATATGATATTCTGAATTTTCTGTGCCATGTATTATACATGTTAATATTGGTTAATAACGTACTTACCTTATCTAATACCTTCTGTTTCCACCACCAGCAGCACCACCTAAAACGTTACCTCCACCAGGACCACCACCACTGTTGTAATTATTACCACCAAAGCCACCACCACCTTGTTGGCCGCCACCTTGGTTACCTCCTGCAAAAGTTTTCCACTGATAAACTGTTGATGAGGAAATGGCATTTTACTTACCCTTATTAAAAGTATATGGAGCCGACCGATTATTTCCGAAATTACTACGTTGGGGACCACCACCATAACTTTGTTGGTAATCGTTGCCGAAACTTCCTCCACCCCCACCACTACCACTGTTCCCACTCCAGCTACCACCGCCGCCACCACTACCACCGTTTGTTTGTGGACCTCCGAAGCCACCACCGCTGTTCCAACCGCCATCATTTCCACCACCATTGTTCCAGGGTCCACTGGATGGTTGATTGTTCCAACCTCCAGGGCCACCACCTTGACCGCCTCCAAAGTTACCATTATTGCCAAAACTATTACCGCCCCAATTACCACCATTTTGGCGGTTACCTCCCCAACCACCTCCTTGGCTGCCACGATCATTTCGCCCGCCACCGCGACCACCTTGGTTGCCACCACCGCCGCCTCCACGTCCACCTCCGCCACCACCGCCGCCACCACGACCACCATCCATATCCTGTTTGGCAATAGCTTTCTTTACATCCAAAGTCTTATTTTTAATAGTATGACTTTTCTGCAAAATAATTTTATCAACTGGATCATAATCATCGAATTCGACAAAAGCGAAGCCACGTTTTTTGCCAGTTTCTTTGTCCGACACGATGTTTATGCCTAAAATATTACCGAAATCTTTGAAATATTCACGTAAACATTCCTCATCATGGTCGTCGCGAAGTCCGCCAACAAACAATTTCTTAACAGTGGCCCCGGCATTGGGATTATCAATTTCCTGACGGGGTACAGCACGTTTGGGTTCTACAGTGCGACCATCGATCTTATGAGGGCGAGCATTTTGGGCATTGTCAATCATATACGACTGTGAATATGTGATGAAACCGAAGCCGCGAGATCGTTTTGTCTTTGGATCTTTCATAACGACAACGTCAACAATATTACCCCACTTCTCGAAATGGGCCTTTAGGCCGTCGTCGGTGGTGCGATAATCTAAACCGCCAATAAATAATTTACGCAGCTGTTCCGGCTCATTGATAGGCTGAAATAATTTTAATTTAATGTGCATTATTAATGTATGTACAAGGAACAATCTACATAGTTTCGTTGGATTCACTATTTAAAATATGACGTATGTATGTACATACAAATTTCAGTAATATACTAATATAATTTTTTAAAAACAAAGAAACTTGAATAATACTGAAAACCCCGCTGAAATATATGTATATAAATATAATTTACAATATACATACTTACATACATGCATAAATATTACATATTATTTGTTAGAATTTTTACCTGAAGAAGTTAAAAAAAATGTAACGAAATATTGGATTAATTTTATAAATAAATATTTTTGTGCTTGAAATTAATAATTAATAATCAATTAAAACATTCATATGTATATACATGTTAGGTTAGGAAGGTTAGTGTGAAATACACATCCACTCGTAGACACAACTGGATCCATTGTGATTCCCATCATTTATAATTTATTGACTAATTAGTCTCCTTACTCTCCAAGGAGAAATAAAGAGCCGCTATCATCCATCATTTATTTAATTCCCGTGATAAAGCCCCTGGTATTCTCAAGTTTGCACTTCGCGATATCACTAATGCCCTCATGCAAACGTCTGCTCAGTAATCTTTGCCTATGGCGTTGCAGCCTTGGGCAATGACAGATTGTATGCTGCTCTATAATTTCTAGCTCCTCGTCATCCCCACACATCCTACAGAAATCCGGAGGGCAATTTTCCCATATACTAGTCGTCGCTCTAACCGAGCAATGGCGCCTACTAAGACTCTCAAAACCTTTCTATTCATACACAGCAGTAGATCATATTTACCTGAGTCTAGGTTCTGTCCATATGGACCTGGAAACGCTACAATCTTCTCTATTCCTCCAGGAATGGTTAATTCATATATACATACTTAGGAACAAATCCATTTTACCATCGCAAATCCACATAAAAAAAACATATTACATAGAACGATAGAAAATCGAAAAAATAAAACGAAAATTTAATATTGTTACTTTCCACCGATCTTCAGCCGGGCTTAATGATAAAATTGGCCTTATACCTTGGAAAATGCAAAGGGAAATGGCACATCAAAACTTCAGAGGGCAATAACTCTATGCGTTTCCGGGAAAGTTACCACATAAAATTTTCGTCTTATTTTTCGATTTTCTATCGCCATATGTGGCTTAAATCTAGTTTAATGACGCAGCTCCAAATGAAAAAAAAAAAAAATACACAAGGCGATAGAAAATCGAAAAATAAGACGAAAATTTAATGTGGTAACTTTCTCGGAAACGCATAGTTATCGAGTTATTGGCCTCTGAAGTTTGTATATATATGTGCGATCTCCCTTTGCAATTCTAAACGTATAAGGCCAATTTTGGTATCATTTGAAAGCTTTTGACTAGATCTATATGAATTTGTTAAAATACAGAAGATTTTAGTGATATATAAACAAAAATATTGTTTTTGGACCCAAGTGGGCTGGAATCAAATTTCCAGCAACCTGCTAACCTATGTATATTCAAATATAATAGGTTAGTGTGGATATCTGTCAAATTATTCCTCCAGCGTACAATCTGATGTCATAAATAGTATATTTTCTATATCATTGTTTTGGTGTACAAGGTGGAGAAAATCATTAGGCCCTGCTAAAGGCCGGCTGTACAGAAAATATATTCTGTACACCGCCGTGTCGGGATATACCATGGTGGAAAAAATCATTAAACCCGGCCTAAGGCCGGCTATGCAGAAAATCTATTCTATATACCGCCGTGTCGGGGATATACTATGGTGGAGAAAATCACTAAGCCCGGTCGAAGGCCGGCTATGAAAAAAAAACTATTCTATATACCGCAGTGTCGGGATATACCATGATGGAGAAAATCATTTAGCCCGGTCAAAGGCCGGCTATGCAGAAAATCTATTCTATATACCGCCGTGTCGGGGATATATCATGGTGGAGAAAATCACTAAGCCCGGCCGAAGGCCGGCTATGCAAAAAAAACTATTCTATATACCGCCGTGTCGGGGATATACCATGGTGGAGAAAATCATTTAGCCCGGTCAAAGGCCGGCTATGCAGACAGTCTAAAAATTGCTTTGACACCTAAAGATTTCAAACTTTAAATAGAAAATTTGCAAATTCATATACATAGATCTAGTCAAAAGCTTTCAAATGATACCAAATTGTCCTTATACGTTGAGAAATGCAAAGGGAGATCGCACATATATATACAAACTTCAGAGGCCAATAACTCGTAAACTATGCGTTTCCGAGAAAGTTACATTAAATTTTCGTCTTATTTTTCGATTGTATTTTTTTTTTTTCATTTGGAGCTGCGCAGAGACTTGCGCCGAAGACTTTTCATCGTCGGCGGCTATCAAAAATCTTCGGCGGATGGCTAAGCCGGCTAATAGCCGATGCGGCTCTGGTCTCTGGCGCTGCGTCGCTAAACTAGATTTGTTCACATAATTAGGGTAAATAAAATATCCCCATTATACACAAATGCAAGATTAATACGATGTACATATTTATGTATATTAACCCCCATTTTGTTTTTTTTTTTAATTTCAAATATCTTTAAAAAATCTGCAATATTTCCAACTTTATTTTTTTTCAGATTTCTTTCACTTATTTATGTACATACATACATGATTTTTTTTTTGCAAAATAAGACAAACTCCACTCACCTCATCATTATAATCATCACCATTATCGTTGTTCCCGTTACCAGACATTTTAAACACGATGTCAAATTCACAAGATATTAATCAATTATTTATACAATTCTTAATAAAGAAAACGAAATTATGGACTCCCAAACGTGCAATTACTCAATCAGCTTTCTTAAACGAATGAAAGCAACGCGGCCGGTTTCCTTTCGTTGACTAAAAAAATTAACGACGCTTCGTTAATTTTTCTCCAAGCATATGCTTGTTACGCGCTGCCAACTTAAGGATTATGCTTGTGCGAAACGGTAATGCAATGGTTAGACTCCTATTCATATCTGCCAGATTTGACGATTCATCGTCATTTTGACGATTTTGGGTCCTAAAAATGACATAGTGACGATGGGACGATTAATACCCTAATTTTGACGATTTTAAATAATTCAAGTTTTCAACATATATTTGTACTATTAGAGCAACCTTGAACTGCTGAAAATTGTAATGAGAAACTTTTTAAAAACTAGTTTGCTTAAAACTGAAAACTTTTATTTAACTGATTATTAAAAAAAACAATTTTTTTAAATTTTGAAGACATTTATTTAGGAAGAATCACAAATAAATGCAAAAGAAAAATATGATAGTAGTAATTTTATATAGAGCTTTGTGATCAGATATTATCAAGATTTGATTTTGAAAATATATATAAAGCTCTTGGCCAAATTAATTCATTTAATATTATTAATGAAGAAAAAAAGTTGGTTATCTGAAATTATAAAATAATTTTCCTATTTTGTTGAAGAAAGTGAAAACCAAGAGCCAGAAACAGAGTTCAGACAATTGAAATTATTGTCCTGACAAAAACATATAACTTTTGGATTTTTGGAAAAAACTATCAGAGATACAAAGAGGGGTCTAGTCTTTTGTTTCCGATTTTGACTAAATTTATTACAAAAATCTTAGTTTTAGCATATTATTCAGCAAATATGGAAATAATATTTAGTCAGGTAAACGTAAATAAGACTAAAATAAGAAATTGAAAAAGATGTCTTTGGAGACAATATTATATTTAAAAGATTATTTAAAGCTAAACAAATGTACCTGCTATGATCTGACAGTTATACCTGAATTAATCAGTAGGTTTAATTGCAATATATCTTTGTAAATGTATATGTCTACATTTTTAGAAAAAGTGTTTCCTAAAATGAAATTTAAAATGCATATTTTACTAAATTGAAAAAAAAAAAAAACTAAAGGATTTGAATTTTTTTATATTTTTCCATACAATGTATAAATATATTTCAAAGTATTGAAAAACATGCAATCTATTTACATGTGATTTTTTTGTGAATTCTAAGTGAAGTATTTGATCTCTGTATTTTAAATAATGTTGTTTTTTAATAAGATTTGTTGATTTAAAAGTTTTGTTATGTTTTGGCGCTAATAAAAATATGTTTTATTGGTAAAAAAAAAGCGGGTTTTTCATTTGACGTTCTTATGACGATTTCAATAACCTATATTGACGATAATGACGACTTTTGCTCAATAATATGACGATATTACCTCAAAAAATCTGGCAGCTATGCTCCTATTACAGCGCGACCAGACCAGCAATTTCATGTGTCTTAATACAAGCAATAACGTCGGCAGAATTAAGGCGTCAAATTGCTAGTATTCATATATGTATTTGTAGGTAGGGAAATCGGATATACCTTAAAGGGCTATTAGGGGCTGTGCACATATTAGGTAACGCTCCAGGGGGAGGGGGGGTTAAAGATTTGTTACGGATTGGTAATTTTGCACTGAAAAATTAGTAAAAAGCGTTACGAAGGGGGGGTACAAAATCTCTGAAACAGCGTTACGTTATATGTGCACTGCCTCTTATCCCCGTTTATAAGCATTTCTTATTTACAAATACAACTATTTGCAAAAACTTAACTCACTGTTTATACGCAAATATCATTCAGAAATATTGTTATATTTTTTGTATGGACACGCAGTAAATATATAGTCATCTGGTAGCATCACACATCTTATTTGCAAATAGCTTGTTATTGGTCTTCCGCACACGAGTCTAATTATTAAGTCGCACAATTTTTGTTCTTTTATTCACACACGAGTCTAATTATGCTGGCATAAAATGTATACATGTACTCAGCTTTGTATGTGTTAGTGTTTTTTGTATTCATTTGAAGTTTGCCTTTCGTTGCATACACATTATTATTATTATACACATTACGGAACATACATAATAGGTAGAAATATTATGACGAGAATAAGTGATGATGAATTGGCAATTATATTTTAGGAGGAATTACAAGTATAAGAAGCGAATTTACTGAATATTTTTGGAATGAGGGAAAATTTTAAACATCAATATAAAAAATTTTTAAATTGCTTCACAACTTCTAGGTATACCAATAAAAAACTTTAGCCAACATTTTTCAAAGTTTTTAATTTAATTGTGTGTGTAACTTATTAATTCTCTTAGAACTTTTGTAGTTTTTTAAGTACATTCTGAGAATTTTTATAATTAATCTTAAAAAATTCTATGTTTTTTAAAAGATTTATTGACAAATTTAATCAATTAATAATTAATAAACATAAACCGCTTATTTACAAAAAATATTTTCTGCTTATAAAAAAATAAAAACATAAAATACCAAAATATAAAATTTTACATTTATTTGAGAAAAAAGATTTAAAAACATATAAAATACCTATAAAAAAAATTTAAAATGAATTGATAATGTTTCATACTGTTTTATTAAAACATACATAAATGCATAAATTTTGTTTGTGCGACCAACCCCCTTTTTCATTGTAATTCATGTTCACTCGACAATTGCTAAAAAACGAATAAATACGGTCTGTAAAAAAAAAAACACAGAACCTGTGTATTCGTAAGTGTGTATGTATTAGTTTTGTGCTGCTTGTGCGGGTATGAGGCTGGTTGAAAAATTGTTCCAATGAAAAACCGCTCTCTTCACCCCTCTCGCCTAAAAACTCTCATGTTATGCCAGCATAATTAGACTCGTGTGCGGAAGACCATTTGCAAATAGTTTTCGAAACATTTTAAGTTACAATAAAAAAGTAATACGGCAACGCTTTCCACTCTTATTTGCAAATAAGAAGTGCATATAAACGGGGTATTAGACACGCATACTTGTCTGCAGACATATTACAATTGTGTGCATAGGGTGTATCAAAATCAGGTAGCTGGGCCGCTATTGCAGAGATGCCACCTCATTAAATATGTATGCATGCGTTGCCAGCATCTAATAACTCACAATATTCAGAACACTTCCGAAAAAAATTTGTGCCGCCATTTGTGTAGAGTGGAAACTTTTACTTCCGTTTAATACTTCGTGAGGTTTAATCATTGTTTTGTGCGTGCGGTGAAAAGTGAAATTTTTGCAACGTTAATAAAATTGTAATTGATATTGACATCGCCCAATTTTTATGCTAAATATCTTTTAGCAAAGGTGAGAGATATATAAACAAACAAGCCAAGAAATCATATTGCCAAATATAATAAAGTTAAAAAGTTCTCTACCCGGTGACGCCATATTGCAATTTTTTTTTTAAGTACCCTGAAGCATGGAATGTGTTTTGCGCAGAACTGTATTTGGCCTAATATTCGTATTCATTATTATTTAAACAACAGCCAAATTTTCGATATAACATATGTATATATTTTTAGGAAAATAAATCACCGACAACTAATATAAATAATGGTGGGATCCCGGGTATATGTTGGAGGATTGCCCTATGGTGTAAGAGAACGCGATTTAGAGCGTTTCTTCAAAGGCTATGGTAGAACACGCGATATATTAATTAAAAATGGCTACGGTTTTGTGGTGGGTATACATTTATTTGAAAAATCAATATCACTATTGAATATTTTTTATTTTGTAGGAATTTGAGGACTATCGTGATGCAGATGACGCTGTTTACGAACTAAACGGGAAAGAACTTTTGGGCGAAAGGTATTTATTATAAAACAATTTATATGCGAATGCAATTATTTAAATTCTCGTAACATTTTCAAGGGTTGTGGTAGAACCTGCCCGTGGCACAGCTCGTGGTAGCCATAGAGATCGTTACGACCGCTATGATGGTGGACGTAGAGGTGGGGGCCGTTACAATGACAAGTAAGTAAATGATATTAAATATAAGAAAGTAGACCCCACTATTTTTTAGTTTTCTAACTCGCAGTATACATTAGCCATCGATTTGTTCGGCCAATGAACAAATGCTTGTTCGCACATTATTTTAGCTAATGTAGACCACTGTTGTTCATGTTTTGTTTATGGTCAAACAGCGTTGTCAGAACATTTGTTCGTACAACCATGTTCAACCATCAAATGTCATTTTCCAATATGAAAACTGAGACAACAAACAAAAGCTATTTGCTGTCTCTGCCACTCCACCTTAAAAATTGTGGTAAAACAGCACATGAACATTTACTAATATTCCCCACATAGAAAAACCCATGCAACCCGGCAACCCATGTTTTCCGAGTTATGGGCCTTTGAAGTTTTCATATATATGTGTGCGATTTTCCTTTGCATTTTTCAACGTATAAGGCCAATTTTGGTTTCGTTTGAAAGCTTTTGACTAGATTTTAATGGATTTGTTAAAATACAAAAGATTTAAGTGATATTTTGAAAAAATTTTGTTTTTATTGTAGTTATATTAAAATATAATAAATTAGTATGAATTGCTGTCAGACTTTTTCCAGCGAACAATCTGCTGCCACAAATGTTATATTTTCTATATTATTGTTTGGGTGTAAATTATTAAGCCCGGCCAGAGGCCGGCTTTGCAGAAAATCTATTCTATATACCGCCGCGTCAGGAAATACCATGGTGGAGAAAATCATTAAGCCCGGCCAAAGGTCGGCTATGCAGAGAAATGTAGTGTATAACCACTGTTTTATATAAAATCTTCAAATGTACACATAACTCTTTAAATAAGGATCGCCACCATTTTGTTGTTTAATATTTTCTTCTTATTTTTAATTTTTTACAATATTGTTTTTATTTTTGACCGAATTCATTAAGAAATATATTTATTGGTTATTCCTTTTTATATGAAAACTTCAAACTCGGAAAATATGGGTTGCCGCCAACTTTTTTATTTTATATTTTCTTCTTATTTTTCAATTTTCTATCACATAGGCTAATTTTTATTTTGTTTGGGCCAACTTCACTAAAGTGCATTTGTTCCATAAAATTAATGGTTATAAGGTCGCTAACCAGTTGTTTTTCGTTTACAATTCCACCATTATCTATCGGTCGACATTTCTAGTAAGGCCGTAAGTTTTCGCATCTTAATATAGTTATGATAAATTCCATATTTGAATTGTACAACATAAATATCACGACTTTTTTTTATAACAAAAAACTGTTTTAAATTTTTGACGCGATCAATAAAAAACAGTGCACTTATATAAATTATAACAAAAAGTGATGGGTCGTTTCGTTTTGCGTCGCATTTCTCCGAACCCTATTAAAGACGTAAATCTGCGCTCTAGTGTATATGTACATAAGTATATTTAATCGGCTCAAACTGGGAAAATAAGACAATGGGTCTGTTCGTAAATTCATCACTGCGCTGCTTTATGCTCTTTAAATAATAATTAACTTAATTTTTATTTATTTACGTAGTACATTTTTTACACTAACGACGCTTTTCTCCCAACGATGGTGAAATATCGAATAAAGAAAAACTTAATTAATTGTTAATTTTCATAAAAATTACCTTCAATCTTGATAAAATTAGTTAAATAATAACAATTAAAATGTAAAAAAAAGACAAAAACTATGTATGTGTGCCTGTTCGCCGATGTCGAAGAAGTTCTTTCTTTCAAACAAATCCATATAAAATAACAAAAAAATTTAAAAAAATTGTTTTTGTTTTATATGATATTAAAACATTATTGCGGTAGCAATTTGTTGGGGATGGGAATACAACTTTTCTCCCAAACAACTTACTCCCATAATATTCGCGATAGGGGTGAATACAGTTTTACAAATTCACCCCTATCGCGAATATTATGGGAGTAAGTTCTTTGGGAGAAAAATTCTATTCCCATCCCCAACAAATTCACCCCTATCGCGAATATTATGGGAGTAAAGCTACGTTCACATTTATCAAATATTTGTCGAAAAAAACGTAACCAAGAAAAAAACTAATAATTTATTTCCTTTAATTCCAATATTTTTTTAATTTTGGGTTCGAATTTTTTAAAAGCTGTATAAAAATACTCTTTTGGAGAAGAATTAATTTTATTTTGTAATATAAAAATCGTGTTAAATGACACTATCCCTAAGCAAAACTATTGGTTACGTTTTTTTGGGCAAATATTTGATAAATGTGAACGTAGCTTAAGTTGTTTGGGAGAAAAATTGTATTCCCATCCCCAACAAATTGCTATCGCGAATATTTTGGGAGTGTAAGTCTCTATTGTGAATTACTTGGGAATAAAAGTTTTTATTTTGAATTATTTGTTTTGATTTAACAAATAATTTTTGCGGGATTTATTTTGTGGTGTATGAATAAAAGAAATTAAAGCTAATAAGGTAAAAATTATGAATAGCGTTTATTTGCGTTTTCTGTTGCTGGAAAAGGTAAATCAATCCATAGAACGACTGCAGCGAAGAATCTCGAAGAATGAATCTGATCCGCTTTGTTTTGTTGCGGTTTTTTTTTGTTTTCAGTCAGTTTTTTTCTTAGTTCCGTTTTTGGTCGATCCTCACCTATGCATGAAAAATTTAAGTTACGCTTATTAAACTAATCAGCCTGATTTTGGGTGGCGTATTTCGTCTACGCCAAGTACTAGATTAAAGAAAAATCTTGAACTTTTCTTTAATCTAGTACTTAGAGTAGTCGAAATACGCCACCCGTAATCATTAACACCATTTACAAAAGCTTAACTCGTTTAAAAATTTACCCACGTCCTCTTATCCTTTTGGAAAGCTTTGCCATAGTCTTGATTCGCATACATTGCATCAACCAGACTATTAATTTGTTCTTTATTAACACTCCTATATTAATAAATAAGAGAAAAACTGATTACATGAAGTTCTGGATTAAAAAACAAATTGCTACTTACATGTTCACTTTTTGTTCCCACTTTCAATTGTTGTGAATAATTTTAGTCAAATTATTCGCGGGAGTAAACATTTGCGATGCCATATTTGTAAGGTATGGGAATTCATTCCAAAAACAAAAAAAATTATGGGAATCATTCACGATAGTAAAACAAAAAAATTGGTTCATAGGAATGTTTATTCGCGATAGGGGTGATTCCTTAAACACGACGTGTGACTTGAAATCACATGATTTACAGAGCAGTCCTCGAATTTGTATCTTATTTATATTAAAATTCGAAAGCTTTTACTTTCGATTCGAAATACTTAGTACCCCCCGTGAAGACATTTCTTGCGAGAACATAATCTTGTTTAAATGATGGCAAAACTACCGTCGTTAACTAGTCCTATTAAAGTTAAAACAGTTGCAATTTCTACTATCTGGAACTATTTTTACCTTGGGTTATGGTGTTGTATTTGATGGGCGCACGTAATGGTGGCCCAATTTTTTAATGTATGGATGTAAAGTTCCTAATTTTAATTATATACACACTTATACGATATTTTCGATAAAATGAAGTCCAAATAAGTGGAAAATATTTTTTCTTTTAGCGCTTTTGTTTTATACAAATTCGCGTATTTTTAAGTAGAATTTTTTAAGTTTCAGTTAAGTGTGTTTTCTTTTCAGCGAATATAAGTTCATTGGAATTGATCAAATATAATAAGTAGGAATATTTATTTGCAATTAAGTGATTTTTTTCCATTAAAATGCATTCTCTTATCTTTCAAAATGAGTATTATAAGGTTAATTAATAGAGACTAAATAAGCAAAAAATTTATGCCAACAGAAATTGATTTGCCAGGCAGCACTCTAAAATTTTCTATTGGCAAACAACAGTTACAAACATATGTGCATTATTGGTATAACTACGGTGACCATCCGCCCTTTTTTTAAAAGGACAGTCCTTTTTTTTGACACAACGTCCTTTTAAATTTAAACAAAATAAATTGCGATTTTTAATGGCTAATGTTCTTATCGGTTATCTGTTGCTGAAAAAATTAAGATTTCAGGGGGTAACTCTGTATTGCGATGCGATAAGATAAATGTTCGCATTTCTATCTTATCTAAGTTGCTTTCGCACTTTGGTCAGATATGGTCAATTCGTACTACCTGTAGAAAGCAAAAAATTAAAGCAGTATTGAAGAAGAACCAAGCAATGAAGAAGAGGATGAATAAGAGAAAGAGCGCGACAACGTTAGCTATTTATTTAGCGATTAAAAAACAAAACTTTGTATCTAAATAGGTTTTAAAAATAAGACGTAAAATTCCAATAATTTTCTAGATCTTCGAATATGTTAATTTAATTACTCTGGAAATTATATTATTATTGGTGGCATCTGTCTAATAATTTTATAAAATTACTTGCCCCATAAATTATTTATACTGTTTAATTCCCCACTATAAATTAATATTAATATATAATTTTATTACATTATTCTTTCCAGAAATAAAAATAACAGATCAAATTCTCGTTATGGTCCTCCATTGCGAACTGAGTATCGTCTTATTGTGGAAAATCTATCCAGCCGTGTTAGCTGGCAGGTATGTAAACACTATTCTAGTAATCACTCATTTTGTTAGTACTCTGTTAGTTTAACCCGTAGATTTTAGATAAAACAATTTTTAATCCCTGCAAAGGGCTATAATACATTTAAATTAAGAACTAAATTATAGTTTGATTCGATCAATTTAATTACGTTCCAAATACATACAATTTTATGTTCAATATATAAAGTGTAACAAAACATATGCTCCAAAATGTTATTTTGCGAAATTAAAAGTTATTTGAGTTAATTCTCAAAAAGAAAAAGGTTTTTGAGCAATTTTTAAAAACACATTGTTTTTATATTTTTAATTAATTAAATATACATATACATTAGGGTGGGTCAATTATTTTGCCTACTAAGCGTATAGCAAAATCGTAATCTACGGGAAATTCTAAGAACTTTTCCCAAAGAAACCATGGTTCTAAAATCAAAATCGAGCTTCCGGTTTTTTAAGAGTAAATTTGGTGCTCAGGACTATTGTTATTTTAACATAAACCTCCAAAACCATTATTTGGGTAAATAATTTTCTATAAATGAGGACAGATATAGAAAGCTGAGAAAATTTCCTTTAAAATAAGCCCTCTTCCAGCGTTACAGGTCAACTATTCACCAATTGCAATGAATATTTAAAAAAAAAAAAAAAAACATTATTTTCGGATTTTTTTGGAAATGTTCATTGCAATTGGTGAATAGTTGACCTGTAACGCTGGAAGAGGGCATATTTTAAAGGAAATTTTCTCAGCTTTCTATATCAGTCCTCATTTATAGAAAATTATTTACCCAAATAATGGTTTTGGAGGTTTATGTTAAAATAACAATAGTCCTGAGCACCAAATTTTCTCTGAAAAAACCGGAAGCTCCATTTTGATTTTAGAACTATGGTTTCTTTGGGAAAAGTTCTTAGAATTTTCCGTAGATTACGACCTTGCTATACGCTTTGTCATGTTTTTCGGTCCCGAACAAATTGACCCACCCTAATATACATATATAAATAACAATTTAGCAAGATTGCGTGTATATTTTTAATACTAAATACTAACATTCTTTTTGGTTTCGATACGTATGAATGAATATATGCATATCTTGTACCTTATTTTTCTTTTGACTCACATTTGCCAGTTTAATGGATGTGCTATTTACATACATACTATATTATATGTATGTATTTATACACAAATATGTTTCCTGCATGACACAAAAAAGATGTTCTTGCTTCTTTCTTTCAAATCAATTTTAGTTTTTCAATTATTATTTATATATTTTATTTATTGGTTTTTAATTAATTATTTTTTTTAAAAACACAAATTTAAAAATATCCTTGAAAATATCTTTTTAAATAATTTGTATATAAACTTACTCAAATGTGTGAATTAAAAGAAACTGACTTATTCTTTCCCCTAAAATTATTTCTATTTTTGAAATGTAAACGACCAAAACACTACCTAACGCACATCAAATCGAAACTGGGTTCATCATCAATCGCCCAACGAATACAAAATATTTTAAAATATACTGTATGTATAAATTAGGTGAACAAATTGAGTCAATTGCAATGGTGCCCCTAAAGACGAATCTAGACTAGTAATAATCTATGCGAGACCAAGAATGCGTCACTTCTTTTATTTTCAATTTGATGTGACTAGATAGCGATGTCAAAGAGCAACGATGACAAACTTTGACACAAAAAACAATCGTGATAATTAAAAAACCTGATCAACGCATTGCCAAATGATGATTTAAGGGTTTCAACTGAAAACGTGTGACCTGCAAGTAACGAAATGACGACCCACCAATTTTATTAAGCGTTTGCCAATTGGAAAAAAGTTTATAAATTAAACAAAGAAAGTATAAACAAGTTCGTTTATGTGAATAGAGAAGGATACATATTTGCTATGTTTTTGTAATAGATGCCAATCAAGTACAGGGTTTTTGCAAATATTAATTATATTCAACGCAGAAGATGCTAACATTAAAAAATGATGCACTAACTGATTACTTGTGAAAATGCCAATCGCGTAAGAATGAATATGTGATCACATAACACAAAAAACCAATTCGCTTGTTTATAAAAAAAGACAATTTCATCATTGTGATGTGAAACCACTAGGAAGTGAGACTAACAATGAGATAATAAATCCATCTATCTCCCTCGTTCTATCTACCTACTTACTTACATCTACGTAAAGACAAATATGGTGGTTATGCAAAAAATGTTGAAGTTGTTTTATTGTAAACGTTTGTGTTTGTGGCTAAAAGTTGAGAATAAATTAAAAATATAATACCACCAAATTAGGTATTTCAAAAATTAAATTCATTAAGTTTTAAAAAATTTTAATATTTTTGAAATATAAAAATTTAATTCTAGAATTCTGAAAGCACACATTTCGTTTGTGTCATTTCCGAACAAAAGATTTCGGGGTACACGATGCAGAGGTCCGCCCCATTGTGCTATTGTGAACTTTATGCATTGGGAATATCGTATTAAATTACCATGTCAACCTTAATTTAATCCAGCCAAAACGAGCTATAATCGCAACAACAGGGACAAAATCAAGAAATATAATAAATTGCTGGCTTAAGAAAACAGGCAATCTGTCGGTCAGGCAGGCAAAGAAGTCTACTTTTCTTTCTATACAATTAGTGAAGAAGGGAACGAGGAAGAAATGGGGATATGTTGGCAACCTTGCAATAAATTTTTCTATAATTCGATGACTGGCGAAAGACTACCTGTACTTCCTATTTCTCTGGGTTCAGCGATTCTTTGACTGTAGATGAAGATGACGGATGTTGTGATGATAATTCTTTCTCTAAGTTCAAGACAAATTTTAAATATGATCAGATGCTTGACCACACAAATTTCGAAAGATATGACTGGCTCGAAAAAAAAATATATAAAACTTTTGTCTCTTAAATTCGGGAGATATGTCACAATTTTTCTTTTTTTCAGTAGTAGCAGTGCGTTTTCATAGCGAACTGATAATGACTTTCCAGTGAGGTGGGCAAACTGTACTCATCCATGCATCCATAGGGTCAGGCTTAAAACATTTCTTTGGCAAAACAATTTCGGCAGATGTCATTGGCTAATAACTAATGTCACCTACTTCTATCACCACAAACAACGCTATGTTCCCCTTTTCCTAAAGCAAACACTAATGGAAGCTGGCAAAAACATAAATATTAATAAATATATATATATATATATATATATATATATATATATGTATATTCAGACAGTTTGTTTACGTTGGCAACTTCGTACTATTCCTTCAGCCTTCGATTTATTATATTGGTCATAAGAAACGTTTATATTTTGTGTGTGTGTGTGTGTCCGTGTGCCCCTTTAAGATGTTGATGATGATGATAATGAGGTGTTCCCTTAAAGAGATTGTAGAAAGAACAGTTCCTATGAAAAACACGGGAGCGTCATTCATTTAAGGTGTGAAGAGTATGCTTTACCAATTACTACAGCTAAATACGATTTGCAAATTTATGTGAAACGGTCATCTACTTCTAACAACTACCCTTCCATCACCTATACATACATAAAAACACGTGTCACTATGTTCAATTGGCCAGTTGATCTCTTTCTGGTTCTGGTAGATTGGTTGGTTCGAAAACAGATGTCTCTTCTCATATGTAAGAACTGTTCAATTCAACCATGTAAAAGAGTTGTACTTTTAAGTTTTCTTTTACGTAATATTTTAAATTATAATTCTTCGAAACATTTTTGATTTCATAAGAGTAAAAACACATCGAAAAATTAATACATATTCTGCTCCTATTATGTGTTACATGCACAATCAAAAAGAATTTGAGGGATATAGAAATAAATAAATATGTAAAGCGATGTGTGCGCACAATCTAAAGGAGAATGAGGAGGAGTATGGTCAGTCAGTTGATGGTCGACTGTTATATGTGGGGACTAGACAGACAACGCATGTTAACATAATATTCACCGGCCGAATATGTTTATTTAATTTCGAATGTGTTACTCTTCTTATTCGATTCAAAACAATACACTAATCTAAATTATTATTTTTTATTCTTTCTATGGTGTTTCTTACATGGTGTTTATTTGTATGATAGGATCTGAAAGACTATATGAGGCAAGCCGGTGAAGTCACATATGCTGATGCACACAAGCAAAGGCGAAATGAAGGGTAAATTCGTATATTAATTTTTAATTTATCGGAAAATAATAATTTGTTTTTGCACGTTTAGTGTGGTAGAATTTGCTTCGATGTCAGACATGAAGACAGCTATTGAGAAACTTGATGATACCGACTTAAATGGTCGCCGTATACGCTTGGTCGAAGACCGTCGTAGCGGACGTAGTGGTGCTGGTCGCGGAGGACGAGGTGCATCTGGATCATCTAGCTCCCGTTCACGTTCTCGTTCACGTAGGCGTTCCCGATCTCGTTCTCGCCGTTCTTCACGTTCACGTTCCAAGTCACGTAGTCGCTCCAAATCCCGTGGAGCTCGTTCAAAATCTAAATCTCCAGTAAAATCACGATCCCGTTCACGTTCCAAGTAAGTTGATAGATATTAATATTATCTTTTGACATCATTTTAACCATGTTAATTTAATTATTTGTCGTTCAGCAAATCACGTGAACTTTCAAAATCTAAATCGAAGTCTCGTTCACGCTCCCGTTCTCGTTCGATCAAACGCGATTCACGCTCCCGTTCCCGTTCACGTTCCAATTCTAAACGTGAATCGAGATCACGGTCTCGGTCTAAATCTCGCAGAGACTCTCGTTCACGGTAAGTTGTGTTTTCTTTCGTATAATATTGTGTACTGTAAAATAAATGTTTTTTTCTGTTTTTTATTTTGCAACACTCGATTTCAACCGTATGCATAAAACCATTGATTGATTGCAATACACATACATAATTTATAATTTTTAATATAAATTTGGATGGATGCACACATGTATTGTCGTCTGTCGTCTCATATGTTGCCGTCTCTCACAATTCGTGTTGAGTACGTTTTTCTTTTACTATTACTACTTGGCTGTATCCCACTTAATATCTAACTTCCATTTTTTCGTTTTTGTTTTGTTAATATTTGCTATATGTAAAACAATTTTTAAAATTTTTTTCAAAAGCAGAACTTAAGATTTTCTAAAGAAAAAAATTCTTTTGGTTTGTCTTGTTTTTTAATTTAAACTCTTAAATAATATGTAAAAATGGTATGCCCCATTTATTTTGTTAAACTAAATTTTGTTATTTATTAAAAATATTTAATAACGACCGAAATTCCCCTAAAATTTTGAACTGCATAAATTTTATTTATATACATATATTTAATAATTAAAATATTCTAAGCCAAAACTGTACATTACCGGCTAACTTTCGATACAAATCGCAATAAGGGTTATTGTATTCTGATTAGAATGTATGTACCATTAGAGAGATTATATTTTTAATGCTTATCTCAACTCTTTATTTTTAAATTATATTAAAAAGTAAATTTATCAAACTCTGACAGAGTTCGCGTTTACTAAATATGGGGCGTATGATTTAAAACTGCTGCTTATTATTTTACATCTCATTCAATATATTTTTAACCAAAAAAACTAATAGATTTTTTCTTTTCTATTCACAGCGATCGTTCTGTTTCTAATGATAACAAATCACGTTCCAGGTCGAGATCAGCATCACCAAAAAACGGTAACGCATCTCCTGATCGAAACAATGAGAGTATGGATGATTAGATTTTAAACTTAAAATAAATACCACTATACTTTACGTTCATCTTTCCTTCGTCTTTTCATTAACATAAATATTAATGTATGTGGAATTTATTATTTCGCTTCGATGAGTTTTTCTTTTTATTACTACATATATACATTTTCTAAATTCTATTTTATTAAGATATGTAAATTCAATATTTAGATGAAGCGTAAAAAACAACTTGAAATTAAATGTGTGGTAATTTTAGTAAAAATATGTTTCTTAATAGAATGTGTATTTGCTTTATATAGGGTTTTAGTTGTTTTAAAAATACTGCTTGCTCTCACAAATATTGCACATATGTGTACCAACTATTTAAACAAGTCGAAAACTTATTGCAAGCTAGTTCTAAAAGATTTAAGCATATCTTTATGATGAAAACCGTTTTATATAGAATTATAATAAATCCGCACTTTTCCCACCCTAACAAAAAATATACACAAATAAATCACATTTTAAGCAATACTGTATTAACGCTGCTTTATTGATTATATATGTATGAATATTGAAAAATAAAACTACATATTTTGACTTTTCTGTAATTTTGTATTTTCTGGATTTGCAATTGTAATTGCGTATATTATTATTCAAATACATACAACAAAAATAATCTAAAGATTCTACAAAATTGTAGTAGATTTATAAGCAGAGAAAATAAAATGAAACAAAGAACTTTCGCTTTTTATTTAATTATATTTTCTCAAAATTTATTTCAGTATTAGGATGATGCTATTTTTATAGTGTGTGTCAGTCTCTTAAAATTAGATCGCAAATTTCTTTTCAGTAACAGGACACCAATGAATTTGTAGCATAACTCGCGGAGCGTCAAAGGGCAGAGGTCAAGCTGTTTTGGAAAACTTGCTTAGGGCGTTTCATTTGGGCCTTTAACCCTTAAGTAGCCACCTAATTTGTGTGGCACAAACTGCCACCTGGGCCTGGCTGGGACCACTTGTATTTTAACTGAAAATTAAAAGTGAAAAATCTCATGCGGAATTTATATTCATAATAGGAGGAATGGGAAAAAAAATTCCCACGGAATTATCATTCGTAATTGGGCTGAATATGTTTAAAAGTTCTTAGAAGAACTTAAAAAGAGCTATATTATTAAAAAAAGGTTTATTTAAACAAAATAATGGAATAACATTACATTACAATACAAAAGAAGAATTCATTAAGATAATTTATATTTAAAAAAAGTATATTTAGGTTTCAATTTATACAATTAAAAATTTATATTTAACAGATTCAAAATATCCCTTATTGGAGCTGCTTTATCCGTTTGAGTTCTAAAAGATCTACTTCGATTGTCCTTCTTTCTCTAACCGAATGTCTTAAAAGTAGCTGAAATATTTTCACGAAATATGGTTACATTTTTTGTTTGCCATAGAAAAGCGGCATCTTGCGTGTTATTATGTGTTGCTTCTCTATTTCTATTTGTCTCTATTATTATTTCGTTTATATTATTTGTAAAAAGCGGTTGAATATATTCAATGGACTAACATCTGTGCAAGTTGGTCCCCCGGAACCTCTAAATATATTATGCGGGGCAAATTTTCTTAGATCTGCTGGTAACTTTGACCACTCAGTTCCATCCTTACCCTAAAAACATTTTTTAAGCTGATTCTGTTTGGTTCACTTCATCGTTCTCGCTTTTATCCTCGCTATCGCTTGATACTGCCATTTCATTGTCAATATGTAAATCTTCGATATCAGAAGCTTCTTCATCTTCATCTACATCATCATCCTCATCTTCAATACGACATTCATTTTCAATATCGTTGGTAATTGCCTTAGCCAATTTGTTAAAATAAGTTGGATCTTCAATATCGTTGGTAATTGCCTTAGCCAATTTGTTAAAATAAGTTGGATCAGATTTTAAAATAGTCTGCAGAACTTTATCAACTTCACAACTCATTGCAACACACCAACTAGCAACATAGAAAATAACTATAATGATTCCTCAGTGTAAAGAAAAAAATTGATTAATTTTTTCAAACCGAAAATAACTGTAATTCTTGTACTAATATAAAATAAAAATGTAATTTGGTTGAGCAAAACTTATCAACAAAAATCAAAATTTTAAGCGTAAGAAACTTTTTTTTGCATTTATAATTAAATTTGTATTTTGTGTTTTTGCTTTTAGGATCTCAGAGAATTTGCTTTTGCTTTTTTACTTTACAATAAATGTTAAAGATTTTTGCTTGTTTTCGCATTGATATTAATATAAAACTGATTGGGCCTAGCTAGGCCCAGATGGATACAATATGCACAAAAATTTCATTTGGCCAATTGGCAAGCCAAAGGTGTTAAAATTTTAATTTCTTTTTCGTTTTCTTGTAAAAAACAATTCGGTTGAGGAATACATAAAGTTTCGTTCTAATATATTTAATGGTTTATATGAAAACAACTTGAAAAAAGTCAAAAAGGGCCTGGCCAGGCCCAGGTATACACTTAAGGGTTAAGCTAATGACTAATTTTTAACTTTAAATTACCGAAAAACGTTGAGCAAAATGGTCACATCTACCACTTATTATAGTAAAAAGTCACATTGACCAAAATTTAAGGCCTTTTAAGACTTTTTTCCTTAGCATCTATCGCCTGTGTTCTACATTCGTAAAATGAAATGAAAATGAAAATTTCACTAATTTTGTGTTCTTAAATTCATTAAAGTGAAATAAAAAGTAAAATTTCATTTTTAGCTTGTTTCAAGTGAAACTGATGTTTTCTACAAATCATTTTCACCACAAAACAAGTAATTTGAAATCGAAGTAAAAATTTGGAAATAATTTTTCCTAGCTTTATTTTCTCAAAGTTTTGGCAATTTTTAATAACAATTTTGCAGAAGTTTTTGTTTTTTAGATTTTTCGGAATTTTTAATCAGTTTTACGTTCTATCATCTTTTTTATTTACCCAAGATTTCGCAATTTCGTGATTTCCTTAAGGTTTAAGCGATCATAATTATGATATCTTTAAAATTTTTGCAGTTTTTCACAATGTGCGTAATTTTTTCTAAGTTTTCGGCATTCTTACATGTTTAGGGAATTTTAATCAAATATAAATTAAAATTTTAGCGAGTTTTTGCACCTTATAAATTTTGCGATTTTTCCAAAAGCGAACAAATTTCCAAATTATAATCAGTTTTAGGGCTTGCAATGAATATGGTGGTTCTTGCGAATATTTTTTTAAATTTTCGCGATAGGCTTGATTATCTCAATTCAAAAATATTTCAAGGCAAGATTGTTGAATTTGTGTTCTTGTAAATCAAAGATGCAAATAATTTTTTTTTTTTCAATTTGAGTTTTATATTGAACAGAACAAAACAATGGCTTAATGGCAGAAAATCTTTACTCAGCGAAGCCATAGCGGGTTCGTGGGTTAGTGAATTAATTAAAAAGTTTAGCAAATCATCAACCATCTTCTCAAAAGCTTTTAAATGATATCAATATTGACCACATTATATGAAACATACACCATATATTCACAATTTTGTACTGGAACTCCATAACTCGGAAACTAAGCATAGCCGACAAATTTTTTATTTAATTTTTTTCGTAATTTTTTATTCTCCATCGGATAGGATATTTTTTTAAAAACGCAGCTAAACTAGATTTTTTCCCACATTATTTTAAAAATTTGTTTGAAACAAAGCAAAATTGAAATCCTCGGAAAAACAAAGTTTCATTACTTTTCTAGAATACAGTAAAATTGTAAATGTGAAATTCAAAAGTTTTCCACTTTCATCTTGTAGTGAACACAGGCGTATGATTTTTATAGTATGACTTTTTGTGTGTGCAATATTACGCACTAGTTCTTGACAGACCCTAATTTAATATATGTATAAATAAAAAATTAAAACTAATAAAGTATTAAATAACAGATAGACACTTGCTTGTAAACGATCAGGTTGATACCCTCACCCTAAAATAAAAAAAAAAATCAAACAGGCTTTGATTCACACATACATACAACTGGGAAACTTTACCGAATGGAAGGACTACTCGTCTCAACACAAACTCAAAACCAAATTCCGAGTCTAAAAATTGGTAAAAGTAAAATTAAAAAAAAACAACAGCTTTTTGTTATACAAAACTAAGTTTACAGATACAAATTACAGAATCTTTTATTTTAGTTACTTGATTTGTTTTTGTAATAATATGGCAACCATCAAAAATGTAAAAAATTCATTTTATTAATAAGTACTGAGAACTGTTAAAAAGTAGTTGAGCGTCAACCATTATTGTAAGAAGGTCGTAAAAATAAAGATATACAGCAAGCTGTAATATAAAACCTACAGAAAATAAAACTTATTATTTTATTTAATTAATGATAAGCACAGCTTATTACAGTTTTCGTTTAGTTTTTTTATATGTTTGCATTGATATGAAATAAATATTTTATTTTTATTGTGAACAAATGCAGATCTGTGGTACGGGAACAGCAAAAACCAAATGTTAAACCCAAACGTTTTTGATTAGCATTTCAATTTTTAACATGTTTTCGTTTGTACATTCATACATACTTATGTATGTATATGTACATATATGTTTGTACCTCCAAATATATATACACCCAATTCTCTTTTTACACGATAGATACGTTCCCAATAAATTCGTGTAAAAAAAATTCGTGTAAAAAAAGATACTAGCCAAAGATGAAAATAGTAGATTGGTTCCAGACCTAAAAAATAACGTAAAAGTATAATAAATTAATAATAATTAATATTACATAAATAATATTACAGGTGATTTATGTGACATTGTGACCGGGCTACCAATATACAATAGTTAAGAAATAGTTATAATTAAACACAATTCTGATTTTCAATTAATAATGCAGCGATTTGGAAATTATTTAAAACTTACCTGTTATTGAGTTGATAAATTTGTACGAGCACTAACTTTACAGCAATTAAACGTCTTTGTAGAATATTTAAAATCGTGTTAAAACAAAACAATTCGTGTAAAAAGAGAAAAATGTTAACTTTTTAACTCGTGTTAAATGAAAATTCGTGTAAAAATAATTCGTGTAAAAAGAGAATTAGGTTACTTACATACTTTGGATTTTGCAAAAGTAACAACTATTTCATTAGTATTCTTGTTAGGTAAAATTCAATTTTCTTATTTGTTATTGTTTATTTCACAAACAGCTTATTGAACAAACTAGCCCGAAGAAAAAGTCGGGGTGTTTCGTGCAAGAAGAAGAAGAATATTTTTCTCTCATGGGTCGATTATAGATGGCAACCGAACTCCAGTTGCGGTGTCTGTTCTTGAAAATTGTATTACGGATGGCAACTGAGAGAGGTTCCAGCTTCATTTGCTATTTAGTGCTTTTCTGGCAACCACAAACTGTCAGTTGCCGGCTGGCAAAGCATCTGAAGTTCGGTTTCTATCCATAATCGAGCCATCAAACTCTCATTTACCCAACCTTACAGTACGGTAACAGTTTTCGTGCAAAAAATAGGGATCCCAATGTTGAGTACAGGATCGGACCTAATAACAGCACATCTGTAGCCGAATTGAATATTTTGGTAAAAGTAATGATGGCCAAAAAATTGTACAGTCAAGCACTTCTGGGAACTGCAAACTTGTACTAGACGGGATAACGAATGTTGATGATGACTTTGAACTAAATTTATTTATCAAACATAAAGAACCAAGTTGCTATAAAATTAAAAATGTAGATTTCGAGAGCCACGTATTTGCAAATAGCTTTTTGGAAGATGTTTTTAAAAATTCTACAGCTATAAGTTTAGAACTAGTTTCTATGAGATACTTTGATTGGATACGTAGCAAAATTAAAATGGGAAAAATGTAGTGACGAATTGAGAAAGATGGAATCAAACAATACACAAGCGGTCTTTTTATAAATTTTAGAAATTTAGATGCTCCATCAGGTAAACTAATGGATGCAAACAAAAGACATATATTTTAATATTTCATAAAATTTAATATTTCCCGAAAAATTGGTATAAAATCTTTTATTATTGAGTCGTGTAAACGCTTAACCCCAGAGTGGTTTATCAACACAGAATAGAAGTTTTGGACTTTCTACTATTACTAAGTACTCCTCCAAAAGCATTGCTCTTGGTCCATAGAAAAAGGAAGTTCCAAGAAAAAAAATACCAAAACTATTAGTACAAATTATCTATTACTACTGTCATATCAAATTGGACACTATTTGAATATATTCAATCAGGCCTAGGATCAGATAGTCTTATTAATATGGTTGCTATGCTTATTTAGATCTTGGGCCGCCAGTTTCATATGTTCATTGGTAATCATGGATATTATTACGGTATTCGTGATTGTAGAATTAATTCTCACTCATTACAAACTAAATTAGAATACACACACATTCAATAGGCCAGGATATTGAGATTCTCAAAATTTTATTTTTAAAAAATTTAAATTTGTTGTATGTTAAGCATATAGTACATACTCGTATGTACATACATACATACTCGTATGTATGCATTTATAAACACAAAACAAATTATTGAAAAATGCTTACTTTCTATTGAACAATTGTCGGAAGAAGCTTTAAAAGCCCGTAATCAATTCCAGCGAAAATATCGCGAGTGTTTTATACATAAAACTTCTAGAATTGACACGAATAAGATCCGATTTAATAGACTTTTTAATATCTTCCGACCCATATGTGAATAGCTTACGATGAACTCCAGCATATCAAAAAGTAAATTGACCGCAGAAGTACTTGAATTGTTAGAAACTCCATATGAAAATTAATAAATTAAAAAATTGCATACATGTATTCTTATAAAAAAAAAAATAACACAAAACATTAATAAATATTTTTATTTTTAATGAGAAGAAAATTTTGACACTTGTTTGCCTTTACCTTATACTAGGTCTGTTCCAGATAACTACGGACAAGTTCGGACTAATAAGAGGAAACTAAAAAATTTACTCTCTCAACTTAAAAAAACTTTCAAAGCATCTGGAAGAACGCTTAAAACCATAATTTCATCAATGTACATTGTACATATTAGAGTTGTCAACCGATTAAGAATAATTCGATTAATCGATGAAACAAAACGAAACTCTTGTTCGAATAATTTTAAAATGCCGATTTTCGAATAACGAATAAATCGAATAATTAATGTCAATTAATCGAACGAATTTTTTTCAGTTTGAAATGCATACGTAAAAATTTTTAAAATTTGTTATTTTGGATGTTTGTAGTTGTTGTCGAACTGCGCATACCTAGAAGTCGTGCTATGTTTTGAATGAAACGTTGAAAAAATTTCAAGAAAGGGGTTTTTTTCACTCTCAGGTGAATAAGTTAGAAATACACTTAAGCCTAAAAATTGAGCTCGGCTTGGAAGTATTTTTCCAAGAACAAATGAAAAAAAAAAAAAACAAAGTCACATGTAACAAGTGTTCTAAAGTATACACAATTGTTGGATTATCAACAAAAAAATTAATAATACTTTTGCAACAGATTTACTAAAACGTATTAAAATAAGAATAAATGAAAGAGGTATAAAATTTTTAAATATGTTAATAATATTTTTTTAATTCTGGAAATTTTCCGAGCAATGAAATTTTTTTAAAATATTCTTCAAAAAGTGAAACTAAAGAATATGCAAATGAACTATACTCCAGATTATTTTATGTTGAAATTAACCCCAATAATTCAGATGAAAGTAATTACAATATAGAAGATGTTACTAGTAATGAAAATAACAATCTTTTATGCGAATTAAATAATTCTATTAAAAGAATTAAAAATTCAGAATATAAAAAAGACTTCCGCCATATATTAGACGATATGGTATATTTATGGTATTATGGTATATACGTTAATATTTTTTTAAATTCTGGAAATTTTTCGAGCAATTAAAGATTTTTTGAAATATTATTTAAAAAGTGAAACTAAAGAATATGCAAATGAATTATACTCCAGATTATTTTATGTTGAAAGTAACCACAATAATTCAGATGAAACTAATGATATAGAAGTTACATACTAATGAAAATAACAATATTTTATGCGAATTAAATAATTATATTAAAAGTATTAAAAATTCAAAATATAAAAAAGACTTCAGCGGTATATTAGACGATATGGTATTTTTGAAAAAATGTAAACAAAGAACAGAAAAATTAGATAAATTATTTTATGCTCTTCTCACAATATCACCTACCTCGAAAATTAGCGAAAGAGTTTGTTCAAAATTTAATTTAATAAAAACCAAAACCAAAAATCGTTTGAAAGCTAAAAAAATTTAGTCAACTTGTCAAATTGTCTGATTTAACAAAAAAAAAAAAATCATTTGATATTTTTTGCCTGAATGAAGCATGTTTATTTGAATTAATAGTTTTATGTATTTTTTTGTTAATAAATATATTAACTATTTTATTTTTACATTATTATTATTACGAATAAACGTAATTATTATTTGAACTTATATTGATGTATATATGAAAAGTAATATTATCAGGCTCAAGTTCAGTTTTATTGAATTAATGAAAATTCAAAATTACTAAGAGTTTTTTTATGTTGGAAAATATTATTATTTATATCCAATCAGTTTTTAGCAGAACGTATCAGTACTGATTTCAAGGCCGCTACACTTCTCATCAGCATTCAATTGTCCATCTTTACAATTTTCGTAAAGTGGATACTAATTGAGAAGAATATCAACTATTTAACCAGTTTTCAAGAGAAATAGAATATGAGAATTAATTTTTAATTCATTTTTTTATTCTACCTTGAAACAGTGCTGGTTATTACGAAATTCCCTCATTACTGTTTGTAACTAATAATCAACACAAACTCATAGTCCGTTATCATCAAAGTATTCTACTTTGTATTTTAACGTTTTTGTTGTTTTTACTCTATATTAGGGAAATTCACATATTACTGTGACCCTTGTTATTAGGGTATTTATAGCTCGTGCCTAATTTTGAATTTTCATTAATTCAATAAAACTGAACTTGAGCCTGATAATATTACTTTTCATATTAACTATTTTATTTTAAAGTTTTCTGTATGAAATTTTTATTTTTTGTCAATAAATTTTTTAAATCATTTTTTATTCGTTGTTCTCATCGATTAATCGAATAATTTTTCAGCTTTAATCGTTTGATCGAAAGAACAAAAACAATTATTTGAAATATTCGAACAAAGTTGAAAGGCGAATAATTGACAACTCTAGTTTGACAGCTAGTTCAGATAAACTTCAAAAAAAAAAATTACTAGAGAAGACAGCAATTTTTTATGCTTCGCAAGGAGATTCAATATGTATTCAGTATGGCGAAGCATGTTACTTCGGGTTTTGAAGCATGAATTGATAGCGAAGCATGTTCCGTGTAAACATAGCATTAGGAACCTTTATTTTAAACGTTATCCAGGTACATACTCGTATATGAAACTCCAGATTTTTCCCATTTTTAGATAATACATTTATTGGTTTTAGCGGTTTAATTAATTTTTACTTGTATGGTCAGTGGTTGTGGCAGCTGTCAAATTTGTCCCAAATGTTCAAGAAAGTTGCACTTTGGTCTAGTTATAAGCTCTGCGTAAAATCAAAACTAGCTCAATTAATTCCCCAGATAAACTGGCTAAATCTTAAACTGTGCAGTGTTTGTGTCCTAAATAAAATCCAAACAAAAATTTAATTGTTCGACTCAAAAGCATTTACTGTAAGAAAACTTTATTTCAGAAAAAAATTTTGTTTAAAAATTTTTTATGTGCATAAGGTTTTAACGATACTAAAATATTAAAATTATTTCAATAATTTAAAGAAATAATCGATATTGAATACATTTTAAAGATAAGTTCAAGTACATCTTTAAACACAACCATTGCGGTCAAAGCAGTTTAATATTTAAATTGTATTAGCCACGACTGTTTTAGTTTTTTTTGTATGTTTTTTTTTTTTTTTAATTAATAACGCCTTTCATCGAATAACTGTGATGATTTCCCCGATGCTTTAGCAATATAGTATGGTGAGTCGGGATTAATAATAAGACCTGGTCGCCCCGATATTAGGACCAAAACTGAGGTTTCTTCTGGATCACTTATTAGACTATCTTCATTTACGCTATCTATGTTATGATTCGGAAATGGTGCGAAAGTTAGACCGGCTTTATCTTGTTCACTTATTAGATTATCATTGTCATTATTTTTGTTGTTATTACTCTCATAGTCGGAAACTGGTACAGAAAGTGGATTAGCTGCTGCTTCACTTATTAGATTATCTTCATTACCGCTATCTGTGTTCTGATCCGGAATCTGAGGTATTGGTGCGAAAGTTGGACCGGCTTTATCTTGTTCACTTATTAGATTATCATTGTCTTTAGATGCTGGTGCGAAAGTTAGACTATCGCTATCTGTGTTATGATTCGGAATTGGTGCGAAAGTTAGACTATCTTTATTATCGCTATCTGTGTTATGATTCGGAAATTGAGGTATTGGTGTGAAAGTTAGACCGGCTTTATCTTGTTCACTTATTAGATTATCATTGTCATTATTTTTGTTGTTATTACTCTCATAGTCGGAAACTGGTACAGAAAGTGGATTATCTGCTGGTTCACTTATTAGACTTTCCTGGTTTGAAGACCATGGTTCGGAAGGTATGGATTGCGAAGTGGATACTAGAGGTTCAGTGTTCCAAGATTGTGGGTTTGATAAATGATTCACTATATATAATAACGTTGGGTTGTACTCATAAGGACGATTGAAATTAGTCACTGATTGAATTGCTACGCGTTTAGGGATTTTTGTTGTTTGGTAAAAATTGTTTTCAACTGGCCTTTTATTATCATTATTATAGACAATTTTATCGTAGATATTACTGTTGATGTTAGGACGATTATTATACACATTATTTTCATGATACTGCCAACTTTGGCTATATCCTTGGCTATTAGCATATAGTTTATTTTGGTTATTTTTATTTTCATTCCTAATAGATTGTTGGTCTTGAAAACCATTTAATGCATAACTCTGAGCGTTATAAACATTTGGTAGATTTCTTATTCCATTTGCTCCAAATAATTGCTTGATATTATTTAATAGTGGTTTTGAAAGAAATCCATTTCTTCCCGGAAAAATAGACAACGATGATGGAGCTGTTATTCCTGTGACACTAGTAACATTACTGGAAACAAGTTGTCCATTAGCAAAGAACTTGTTACGATTTATGAAATAAATTACTATTAATATAAATTTAAGGGCAAAATGTTTAAAACTGATCATTTCCGAATTTTTAGTGTTGAGATGTCAATAAGGTTAGAAGTTCACAAATGTACTGAGCGAAAAATATCAAAAATTAACTTATATAAAAATCTTTAACATGTTATTAGAAAGATTTTTTTAATACGCATCTTCAGCGTTTAAATGTATGGGTCTTTCCATCAAGATACTATTACTGTGTTTATCTAAGATACGTTTCTATTGATGTTCTGTATATTTATAAAGCGATTAATCGAACGAATAATACTACCTAACCCTAGTTATAATAAACGTTAATTTTCTGTTAATTACACCCAATTCACACGATGACTTTTACGACGTCACTTTTTCGGCGTCTCTTTTTGCTTGTTTGTGAGCGGTGTAGGAAAGAAAGAGGGGTAAACAAAAAGTCTTGATTTGTGTTTTTCAAGACTTTTCTTCCATTTCTCTTTGTTAATTTTCATTATTTTTCTTACTTTTGTTATTTATCTTTGTTAATTTTCATTATTTCAAAACAAAATTGGGAAAAAAGAAATGCAACTAAAAGACATAGTATGAACGCACAAAGTTTTTGGTAGCAACTTCAAAAGGGAATTAAGTAAAAACGACGTCGTAAAAGTCATCGTGTGAATTGGGTCTTAGTCTCTTTGGATAAATCAATAATTTTCAATATAAATGAAAAAATTTCAGGGTTTTTTCTGGTATTTTGCGAAAAATTTTTGACGATGAAAAAACAAAGGGGAAATTTATGAAATATTCAGCTTATTAGGAACTTTGGAGGCAATAACTACACAAATAAGGGGTGAAAACTAAAACATATCAATCCAAATTATTGAGCCTACTTTTGCAAACAAATTTGCATTTGTTTTCGGGAGTTTGGCTGCATAAATTTATTTACATTAAAATAAAAAACACGTTTTCAAGATGACCATAGCGATATAGGCGAAGATATTCGGTCAGAACTATAACATTAGGAGTGGAAGTGGCCCCTTCTTCGCTTACTATTTAGATTAATTTGGCGCTAATAAACGAAAAGAGTGGGAAAATCGTAAGCGGGTTTCTTGACGCTTCATATCTCGAATTACGAAGAAATATTTCATAATGTAATTTTAATGAAATACTGGTTGAATGTAAGGTTAGTACCATGAGAGCACTTTTTTTTATTTTAAATATGTTGTAACTATTATGGGTAAAAACGGCGGTCTGTCAACAAAGCGGTTATGTAAAGTCATGCCTGTAAATTCCGTTGTGGAATTTAAAAATCAACACAGAAATAATTGTCCTCATAAATTCTATGTACTTCGGTATTAGTTCAATGAAAAGCTTCATTAAAACTTAAATAATGTCAATCATCAATGGATAAATGAAACTAGGTTTCGAATCATGTTTTATTTTCATCCACATTTCACTAATTGATTGAAATTGATTTCATTTCTAGAATGTAATAATCTCACTAAACTAATGAAAATATTTATTTTATATGAAATTATGGAACTAATTTAATAAAATTATTTATTTGTTTTATTGAAATTACATATTTATTACATTATTAATTCAGCTTAATTAATTGTTTTCATACATGGGCATACTGCATTATTTAAATAATGCATTAAATTTTTAAATTTTTTCAGTAACCAGTAAACTTTTACTGGTTACTGCTTTACATAATGCATTAAAAATATACTGCAGTATGCCCAAGTATGATTGTTTTACGGTCTATTTGAAATTACTTCATGATAAGATTTATGAAGCGAATTTCTCTGGTTTCTATTTTACTAATAATGATAGAAATTCATAACAATTAGTTCCTAAATCAAATTGGTATTTCAAAATAAATAATGCATTAATGTCATTATCTGAAACTTGAAACAAAATGCGTATGCAAAGTTTCATAAGAATCTGTACTGTACGAGCTCGATTTGCGCAACCACAGATTATTGTAACACCCCGATTAAAGTAACAGGCAATTTTTTTACATTATAGACGGCATTATGCTCCTTTTTGGATGCAATTCCCTTTTTGTCAGTGATAAAGAGAGAGAGAGAGACGAAACACAAAATGTATACATTTCTATTTCAACACTCTCACTTATAATAAATGCATAGTGTAAATGAATTAATACTCCGCATTATTAGAAAATGCAACTTTGCTGCATGCTATGCCCATCATACTCCGTATTTACATTATGCAAATTTCATTTTAAGTGGGAGTGTCGTAATTGAAATGTTGTATACATTTTATATTTCTTCTGCCTTTCTCACTGGTAAAAAGGGAGTTGCATGCAAAAAAAGTTGCATAGTGTAAATTAGTCTTTATAAGTGCAACTGTTTTAAAAATGAGTCTCGATAAGTGCAACTTTCTTTGTTTTATTGTGCTTAAAGCAATAACGGAATGACCCATAACTAAAATGAAAACGAGTTTTTGTCATTATTTAAATTCAAACAGTAGACCAGTTCGGATTTATGTTTATTTTAAAGTATAAATTCATTATAACACTCATGTTGATAAAATATATTAAGTACATAACTAAAGTACACAAACGTGTATATGCCTGGAAATGTGTATATATACTCGTATATGTGTGTACGTATAAAATACATAAATATACCAAAGATTACTTGTTCCTTTTTCCTTGATAATTTAACTGTTTCTTATTATAAATAGAGTGATATTCTCACTGTAATCTCATATTTACAAAATATCGAAACGAACAATGTTGAAATATTTATCAGTCTATTTAAACAATATTTTAATGAAATATTTTATGATTATTGTTCTGCTTTTTACAATGATGTATTGTGGACCACAAGATATTAATGACAACATGAATATTTTACAAGTACATAATGGACGTACATTTAATGATATCGCACGCATTATTAACCCGAATCAGTATGCAGGCGTATATATGCAACCATATCCGGGACAACCATTTTGGACTCAAGGAAAATAATTGGATGACAACCAATATAGCCGATACCACATGAATTGAATATAAACTAATGAATAAAGGTTAAAAAAGAACATATGTATGTATGTACATATGTACATCAGTCTCGGCCAAAAAGAGAATCTAGATATAAGAAGCCGAATGATGTTAGACACAAATATCTCGATTTGGCCTTAGAGGATGTACTTACTACTCATACATAATAGGTTATCTTAATACTATGTTCAGACATACGCTTTAATTGTAAAATTAAGATATATATATGTATATATGTTTGTATGTATTACATACATATGTACTTATCTCTATACATAAATTTATATTTTAACGAATAAAATAAAAGCAATATACATGTACATATATTTTTCAGCTGTCAAAAAAAACACTAACTGAGTAAGTATGAACAGTAAATTTAATTCCTCAATTAAAACTAAATGAACACAATTAAGAATGTGTGCAAATCTGAACATGGTATAATATTGAAAGGCTATAACGCATTTCTATCAAATCGCTTTTTTTTTTTTCGTTTATATTGTTAACTACGAGGGATCTCCAATTGCAATATGTATGTATGATAAATACTCAATTAAAAAAAATGTGTTAGGGCCTTAATACATTTTTAAATTTGACAATTAATTAATTAATAAAATAATGAATTTATTCACAATAGAAAAAATATTTAAACGATTCACCATAACAATGGGGAAAATGATTCTCAAGTGTAAATATTAAAAATGCTGAAAATGTGGAGATATTTTTAATCCCTTAACCAGGCTTACCCGTTAACTAGGGGATAGTTATTTTTAATACAAAATTTTTGATTTTTTTGAACAGTGTAATTGATTGTCAAACTCATTTCCATAATTGTTAGCCGTGCTGCAATAGTACATAATAAAATCAATATCAGGCTCAAGTTCAGTTTTATTGAATTAATGAAAAAAAAAATTGATGATAACGGACTATGAGTTTGTGTTGATTATTAGTACTTTCCAAACAGTAATGAGGGAATTTCGTACTAACCAGCACTGTTTCAAGGTAGAATAAAAAAATGAATTAAAAATTAATGCTCATATTCTATTTCTCTTGAAAACTGGTTAAATAGTTGATATTCTTCTCAATTAGTATCCACTTTACGAAAATTGTAAAGATGGACAATTGAACGCTGATGAGAGGTGTAGCGGCCTTGAAATCAGTACTGATACGTTCTGCTAAAAACTGATTGGATATAAATAATAATATTTTCCAACACAAAAAATTCTTAGTAATTTTGAATTTTCATTAATTCAGTAAAACAGAACTTGAGCCTGATAATATTACTTTTCATATGTACATCAATATAAGTTCGAATAATAATTACGTTTATTCGTAATAATTATAATATAAAAATAGTAATAAAATCAATATCAGTAGTTATCGTTATTTATAATTCTTGGTTGATAACAAAACAAAAGAAATTGATAAATTTCAACGTTTGTGGTAAATAGTGATAAAAATAAATCAAATAGGTATATAACGGTGTTATTAATATTACGATTGGAACAAAAGAATAAGAGAAACCTAGTATCAGCAATCATTCTGTGGTGTCGACTCTACACTGTAGAGAGTACATACGAGTACATATGTACATATACATGTACATGTATATGTAAATATTGTTTCAGTAATAATGTCGCATTACATTTGCTTTCTAAAGCTGGAGTTACATACCACGCGTCCTACGCGTCACGCGTTCTACGCTTTTTACGCGTTGTACGCGTTGTACACTTTTTTGAAATTCAAGTTACATGCAACGCGTTCTATGCGCCAAACTGTTCGTATTTATCAGCTGTTGTTCAAGTAAAGTGAACTTGTTTACTTATACATACATACCAGTTAAATAAAGTAAATTGTTTTGGCAAAAATGGACAGTGAAATCGATGTTTTAAAAAAATTAATAGAATTTATTAATTGCTCTTCCATTTCGCACACAATATTTTACACTTGTTTTTAATAAACATGCAATGGAGATGATACAAACAACTTAAAAGTTATCGATAATTAAATGCAAATTTTGTTGATTACATAATTGTAGTAAAATGTGCATTAAAATGCATTTTATTATTGTGTTCAATATTTACAAGCTTAATTACAAAAGATTTTTGTATATTCAGCACTTTTTATGAAAAAAAAATTAAACAATTTATCCACGACACAAAAATATTTATCGATAACATTGGAAATTGAATATTATTTACCATCCATGACTAACAATTACAGCTGTGTTTATTTATATGACGCGTCTGACGCGTACAAAAGTAGAAAGTAGATCTACTTTTCGCGTCGCATGCGTCGCGTGCGTTCTACGCGTCGTGCTGTGTAACTTATCACATGCAAATGCACTGATTCTACTTTTCTGACAGACGCATGAAACGCGTCGACGCGTATAACGCGTGGTATGTAACTCCAGCTTAAGAGTATTAGAGCTTTATATTCGGCTAATAAGCAATGCATCCATGAAGTTGCGAGTATTCAGAACAAATAAAACCCGTTCAACGGTTATTCCTTTCTTATGAAATTAAACGCCTTCTAATAGAAAATTTTTTCTTATGCAAATTGGGGTGCTAAGTTCGAATCTCGGTTCGGTTTATTTTTTTGTTCTATTTTCGAGATGTTACTATTATATGAAAATCAAGATTTTATCAATAGAATCGAAATTTGTGGATCGATTTTAATGAATATGTTGTGTTTTGTTTCGAACATATTTATAATACGTATGTATGTACTCGTATGTATATATGCTTTTAGAAAAATAAACGAAATTTAAGGGATTGAAAATACATAATTGGAAATCAGCCGAGAAACGGATAATAATATCGTGGGATATTTTGTAAATAAATACATACATACATATGCAAATAAAAAAAAAATTGGCGAAAAAAGGCTTCACCATAAGTAATTTAAATTAAATTGCTTCTTTTTTGGATTTCCAATATTTTTTTTTTAATTTTTGTTTACACCAGTACAGTTTCTCAGTGAGATTTTGTAAATTCTAAAAAAGGGAAGATACATACGGGATATGACACTCCCCTTTTTAAAGGTATTTAATTCTATATTTAAAATCTGTTAAGAAATTCCAAGGAAAACAAAGTACATAATATTATGTACATAATTTATTTAATTAATTATGTATTGAGTTAAGGGAGTATTCACATTACATATAACGCGTAACGTAAAAGGTCATTAATCCTAATATATTTATGTTCGCATATAAAGCGAAAACCGCTTAAAGTATTTGATAGATCGATAGAATATGACTTAGATTATAATATACATACATACGTATGGGACACTCTTCAATGTTAAAAAACTTGGTACTTTTGGTACATGTTTTTCTTTTTAATGAATTTTTCATACATACAGTTATTAACATAAATTAATATACAGTTTAGATTCTTCGGGTGGAGCTGAAATGATACGTGATACAAAATAACACGACTCATGCACGCTTAATTGTTCCGAACAATTTTATACTTTCGAACATAAGTACGAATATGTATGTGAGTTAAGTCCAATTCTTTTACAAATATGTTGTAATTTTTAGTATATAGTATAATTTATTATCAGTTTATACTGATAACGTTATGTTTTTCACGAACAGTATTTATTATAATTTTGTCAATAATATTGGTTGATTACCGCACATTATGCACATTGATAGGAATTTTTATTTTAATATTTCTGCTCGTAGTAGTAGTCAATTTGTTTAATATAAAGAATTTTATAAAACTAAAGATTTGTGATAAAACTGTGAGGAGTGTTGGTTGCAATAACGTTGGTTTTAGAGATACTTTTCTAATAAAATTTGTGAACATTATGATGTGCAAGAGCACTATTAAATATAAGAAATTCATATCAAATTGAATAGTGACAACATATTTTTTTAAATTTATCCAATTTATCAAATATCCAATTTTTCGCTATTATAAAATTTAATTATAAATAAAAGTATATACATACATATGTACATATGTATGTATGTACATAGATAGTTATAATCGATAAAATATATAATGATTGCTATTTTTGGTCATAATTGCAGATACATTTTGACAACATTAAAAAAATTAAAATTTGATTTAAGAAAAATAAGACATACAAGTTTACGTTTATTAACATTCATACGTATATACTCGTATATATGTAAGTCTGTATGAATATATGAATTGATTAAATAATACATATGTAAGTTATATCTGGCTTTAGATGTCAAAACAATTGCAGCTCTAATTGATCTTATTATTAAATAAAACATACTCTGTTTCTATAATGCAGAAATCTTAAAATTCGAAATATTTGAAGTATGTTAAGAGTTAACTTTCACATATCGTTGGAAAATAGGATCGAAAATAAACCAAGAAGTACTGTCGAGGTACCGAAGAAATCACACTTGTGCATTCGGCGAATGTAGATCAACCCAAAAGGTTATGAAAATCAGAAGTGATAAGTTTCTTACTAACCAAACATTAATTTAAACTGAACATTGATTAAAAGAACTTACGAGAAAACTTATTTAATTCTATTTCTTTCTCATTGTATCCACTTTGACAAGTGATATACATAAATGAACAACGAACCAGTATTTTATTTTATACTAATCCAAATATGAACTTAAGCCGAAATAGAGCCCGACGCACAAAGAATACCTCATGTGCGTATACGTCGCATTTTTCAACTGGCATCAACGTAACGACGGATGAGGCTGGCGCAATGAATAATTTTTTTATGGATTTAAAATCAGCTTTTAAGGTTTATCAAATTTATTTTTTCCAACAAAATTTGATTCTTGTAAGTAAGTGCTCTTTTTTAATTTTTTATTTGCTGCCTCACAAAACAAAGCATAAAAAGTGTAGAATACTCGACGTACGTTAAAACTTGCCCAACTTTTGTACTTTGCGTTAACGGATACGTATCGGATTGGGATAACACACTTAAAAAAACTGTATTTCAACTTAGCTATCAGTTAAAAAATACGACGAAAAACGCATGATGGATTCAAGGTGCCTCGGTCCTAATACATATCAACAACACCCATACAGTTCTAAGAATACTCACGTATAAATGTATTTATAAAAATATTTTTTGTTAGTCTTTTTTTTAATCAAAGTTCAGAATAACCACTAAAAAAACAATTTTTATCCAAATAAGTTGTTGACAAAGTTTGATTTGAATGCATGTACAATTTTTAATGTCCATTTCTAGAGACAATTTTTTGAAAATGTATTTTAGTTTCCTCTAATCATGCCCAAACATGAGAATAAAAATTTTATATGAAAAATAAGAATTTCCATGCATGTGATTTCATTAGCTTTAATATCATCATTTGTCTGTCATACTGAGAGCATGACTACAAGACATACATACATACATATGTATGTATATAACTCTGTAAAAGACTGATGAATGAAAGTAAAATATTAAACATAATGGAAAAATAAAAAAAATCAACCAATATTTGTACATAATGTTATAAATTTTATTTATATGCAGCACCCTAATATATCGACTACATACAATGTATGTATGTATGTACATACATATATTTAATATACATAATACATTCCGATAGTGAAAATATTTTTATTCCGTTATTTCATTTGAATTTTTTTATTTCTTTTTTAAGACCATCATATCAATTTCCAATTTTCCACTTTCGCTGACGATGTGAAACCGACAATTAAAAAAGAATATATTAATATGTATGTATTTATGTATGTATTATCAAAAAAAAAATACAAACAGTAAGACCCGCACGAAGATGCCCAAAATAAATAATAATGCATAAAGTCAGCAAAACTTCAAACTATCCATAGTAATCGTAATGAGAGATCCAAAACACCTATTAATTATCGTTTTGAAAAATTCCAAAAGAACGTTAAGAAGACTTACAATTTGGAAATATTTCCTCACATTTAGCAAAAAAAAAAAAAAAAACGTTTTTCTAATTACTAGTTTGATTCAGTAAGGAAATACCTACTGTGTCATCAGTTTTTTCAAAACGCATCTAATGTATCTATTTCGTAAATGAGTATAATTCACCATAACTCGAGCACAGTCAGCTCAATTCTACATGTTTCCGGCGAATTAATTTTCGCCTGCTATTCTAAAAAGCCGGGAGAAAGCAAAATAAGGGGAGATGGAAAATATATATAGATCAGCTGTTTCACTTTTACATTGTATTCTGTCGAAATGCAAGAGTTCAGCAATTAAATTTAAATAAAATTTTGTTTTCATTAACAATAAAAATACGTTTTCAAGAAATAATTTATTTGTTTAAGCAGTACGTGAACAACGATTCAATGTAATAAATTATAAATTTATCATCGTTATCGGGCTAAATAATTTTAAAGGGCGACAAATCTGCTTCAGCTCAGGTACAGAGTCTCACAGACCTCTTATTAGCGGCGTGAATAAATATCCCATAAACAAGAGAGAAATATAAATTTCGAGTGTCTGTGATAAATGCTTATTTCATCGCTATACAAAATGTTTTAATTTGAATTTAAAATTTTTTAACTAATTTCCTTAAAAATGTTTGAAGAATTTTGAATTTATCCCCCTCCCTCATATTTAGAATAATAAGTTTTTTCCTACCTGCCGAGCGATAAAATGGGCTTATTAATATGTCATCATTTCCCAATTAATCAATACATAAATATATTTATTAAAGCAATTAATTAAAAAATTTATTTTACACTTCAGCTCACGATATGCATACACCATGCATACACACACACTCTTGCAAGTGTAATGTGTAATAAATTTAAAATATAAGAATTTTATAAAAGTGTAAGTGGAAAAGAGAAAAGAATATAAAAAAAATAAATACTAAAATAAATAATAATTCACATTTAGACATTTATCCTACATAAATATTCGGATATCAGAAAAACTTTAAGCAGATTAAAATAAAATGTTTAGTGCAATTTATTGTTGCGGTTCTTGAAGATGGTCAGCAATAAAATTACAGTTAATAGAGTGTTAAATTATTGCAATTTCTTTGTTGTATTTGCATTTTTTAATGCAGCTGAACATAAAGCAACAGATGGACTATTTATGGACTATACAGGTAATACTTCGTGTATGAAATATATATTTAAACACACATACAGACGTAAACGTTGTTTGAAACTAAATTTTCAGAACGGCTTAGCATAGTCCTGAGATTTAAGTGCGAACGTTTAGTATTGTGAAATTTCGTTAAGCTCAGTAGACGACAGCTTATATTTAAAATTAAGGGGCTCTAAAATATGGAGAAAAATTTAGATGCTGTTTCCACAATACAGGAAAATGACTTGTGTAGAAATTTTGTATGGGAATCACTCAAAGAACTGAGTGGTCTTCATATAAAACTACTTAAATCAATTGTTTGTATTATTGAAAACGCACATTAGTTTTGTGAAATCACCTTTCAAATTGTATACAAATCTCATGATGAAGCAACTTTGTTTTTATGTAATTCAAAATTTTTGTTTTGTTGATAGTCCCGCTTCACAGACTTGCTTAACGTTTGATTCAGCTATAAGAAAGAAAGATAATACCATTTGCTCTGTCACTCTTCCAGCTGAATCTAAAGTTGATCAAAAAAAAAGTTGAAGTGTGTGAATCGACTGATGCCGGTATTTTTTTTTTAATTGATCAACTTTTAAGCTAGCTTAGAGAGTAAGATAGAGCAATTTGTTTGTATTGAAAATTGTAATCAAGGAAACCAAGTAGGAGTAGATAAATTAATTTTGATCGTTAGAACTGTTTCACCTCATCAATTTTTGTTAATCAAGTTTTAATTCTGTGAGATAGAGAAATTTCTAACCGTATCTTAAAAACTTAAAACTTAAAGTGTGAGAAATCATCAAAAATATCTTCTAAAACATTTGAATAATTTTTATAAACAGCTAAAACATGAAAAATTAACAAAACTTGTTTTTTTCGATATAAAGTATGTAAGCCGCAAATACTTAAATTTAAATTTCTATTGTGCATACCGTACCGCTACGTATTTATTGAGCAGCATTACTTGAATAATGCATTCATTTACCACAATAATGAAGTTTTTCGAAATTTATTTATATTTGCACCACACGAACATAAAAATAAACAAAATAAAAATTTCCGCACAACTAAACGTTATAAATAAAATAAGTAATCGTACCTATTCAGCAGTAGTAGCATTGTAGATAATTTCAATGCTTTAGTACTTTTTTCAGTACGGTTTCATCTTGAAAATACCTCAGTAACTCCATGGCAGTTTTAGTAATTTTTTTTATTTTCTTATAAGTTATTTTATTCTTCAATCATGTCAATTATGTGACCACTTCGATAACAGTCTTTGTTATTCATGTGCTTGCGGCTAAAATTAATGTTAGTGTGAACAGAAATGCCACTAAATATTAAAAAAAGTACTAATTTTTGGAAAATTACTTTCTTGGTTGAAATTCAGTGCCATATTAAAATTTTAATTTTTCATCACTAACAAAGATAGCTTAATGTTTTATCATTTTATGATTAGGAGAAACAAGTAGGGAACGAATGTTGCTGAACGTTCAGAAACGGAATTATTTGTACAATGTACTGAACAGCTTTAATTATGCTAGAATATTTTGTTTCCATCTTTCAATCACAGAACAAAGGAAGGAAGGAAGTGATATAGAGTTCCATTTGCAATACAATTGGTGAAAATTTCATGAGCAGACAATGTTTTATAAAAATTCTGTGATTTCTTTGGCATGATGTTACGTTAAAATATCAAATATTGAAAATACTGTTTGTACTTTCTATACAAATTACTAAATATGAATAATTCTTAACGATTTAGGAAATTCCGAGATAATCAAACAGCGCATTGGCTACAATATAACACTACACTGCAGTTTGAATGGATTAGTGGATAACTCCAATATTGCGGATATTACATATAATTGGTATTTTAAAGTGAGTACGAGTAGTTAGAAAATATATACATATATGTATGGATATGTATTTATATATACATATACATACACACACACATACACGCATACATAAGACTAATTATAATTCAAATTATAAATAAATACAGCAATGCGGTGAGGGTTCAGGTGGTGTTCTCAATTGTTATGACACAAATGACAGGGAAGACTGGAATCATTTGCCCTGCCACGGCAATTTTTGTAAATCTAAACTTCATTTAAAAAATGTAACGGAAAATTATTCGGGTCTATACAAATGTACGGTAGTACCCAAAATTGGCCATATTTTAGATGTCAAACTAGTACGAACGTTCCAACTGGATATTAAAAGTTAGTTAAATTTTATATAAAAATAAAACAAATTATGTGTAAAAGATTTTTTTAAATTACATTTCAGATTCAACCATGAAGATTCCAGAATTTTTAGATGCCTACCCGATAAATAAAACTATAAATACAGGATCTCAAGTTGTTTTTCAATGTCGTGTATATAGCGAAGAATATCCAACTATTAAATGGTTTCGCCGTTTATCCAACTCAAAATACAACAGGTATGAGAAAATACATTCAACGGTCTATAATAATGGTCGTACCTATGAACTGTTGTCATCGACCCGTGAAAAATTTACCTCAACAAATATATATTTAAGTAAACTTATCATTAACGATGTACATTTAGAAGATGAAGGCTTTTTCGCTTGTGTTGCCATAAGCTTCCGTGGTCATAATATACGCGAAGCATATTTAAAAGTATATGTACCACAAAATGCTGATGATTTGACGGAATATTGGTCGGACTATAGTGAGGAAGATGAGACTTTCCGCACAAATCCTAAAGAGTTTTTCTTACTATTTCTTATGCCTGTGGGTTTGGCATTATTGCCATTTTCCGTGTGGTTCTGTTATAAAATTCACAAACGTTATCGAAATTATAGTTTAGAGGACAATGCGCAGAAGAAAGTTTTCGAAGAAACTATTTACAGCCCTGTCTGCTAAAAGTAACAATAATTGAAAAAAAATAACTCTTCGTATTTGATTAAAAGATTTGCTCATTTTACAAGCCTACTTGTATCGCTTATTGTTGTATAGTAAAAGACAATTTGAAACAAAAATTTTGTCAACCAAAATAAATTGTCCTAAAATTGTTTTTGTTTTGAGAAATTTTATAGGTCTGTTGTTTACTTTTACAGTAAACTGCAGTAAATGAGTGATTACTGAGTAAACAACAGAATTTACTGTCCAAAAACATGTTTACCCAAAAAAGTACGCAAACGGAAAAATTTTAAAAATTCATAAGATCAGGGGAACAGTTGATGGAAAATAAATGTAGTGTTGAAACATTTTTACAGTTTTGGATATGTGAACAATTTACATATCGCTACTCGATTAAATACATTTTATAACACAAATATTTTAATAAAATATAAATAAATTAATCTATGTAATCTTTTCCCTTGTCTTCTTTTTTTATTTTATTCGATTTTAAATATATGTGTGTGGTTAAATTTATTCATATTTATTTACTTTTAGTTTTGTTTTATTTTTATTTAAATTTTAAGTTTGATAAATATTTTAGTCACGAATTGCACACTTTTTGTTTGTTTACTTTTTGAATCATATGTTTTCTTGTTTTACTGAACTTTAATGGACAAAATTTCTGCAGTAAAATTTTTAATTTTTTTTATGGTTGGAAAATTTTAATTTGTCAAGAACACGAAAAGATATATTCAAAATTTGAATATGCAATTATTACCTACATTAATATTTCTTTTATTTTATTTTAAAATGTAAAACACTTTTTTTAATATAGCATGAAAGATTTTTATGCTGATGATCAGACAATTGCTTAGTCCCCGTCCAGATTTGCAATTTTATTGGCTGCAATTCTTTAAAATTCTGCTTTGAAATTGCATAAGTGTCCACATTATAAAAATCTAATTTTGCAATTTTTGTATTTACACCACCACAGAAAAATTTATTTTCAATATTTTTAACCTAAAAAACTGTAATGCATCACATATTAATTTAATGTTCGTTTTATTTTGTTTTTCATATAATTGAAGAAATACAATAAAACGTCAAATACACATAGAACCCAGTGCGAATTGCAAGGCAAAAGAGAATTGCCGAGCACATGAAACTCTGTACCCCTCCCCAAGCTTCTTACCTCTCTCACCTAAAAAACCAAGAATTGCAACTAATAAAATTGCAAGTCTGGACAGGGACTTAGTCATAAAATTTTCGAAATTTTAATTTCATTCGCGTCTTTTAGAAACACTGAAGAAAATAAATTGATTTCTTAAATGTTTTAGAAACTAATGTTTTAATATTTATTCGGTCAATAAAAAAGTTTTCAAAATCGAAAGCTATGCATTCAATAGTAAATGTATTTGAATGGGTTAATTTGGAATATGCTGTCAAGTTCGTATTAAAAATATAAGACAGAGTCGTCAGATTTTTTAAATCAAAATTTTAAGCGAAGAAATTCCAAATATATTTTTAACATTGTCAACAATTTTTTTTAAACATAGTAATTAATATATTTTTTAATTGTGAGATAACTTTTTATTTAATAAACCATCAACAACTTATTTCATGATATTGGAAATCTATTTGAATTTTTATTTGATGAGACATTTTGAAGTGCATGTATTTTATTTACGTATTTGTATAAACATTGCTAATCAAATTGAGCCTATAGAACAGCCATTGGATCAGTTGGATTCTTAACAGAAGTTACTAACGTTTATAGATAGTTTAAGCAAAAAGCCATGTCTCGCAAACGAGTTGCCCCAATGAGAATGTTTAATAATGGAATTCCTACACCCAATGCTGAAGTTTATCAATATGAATATTATCGTCCAGGATGCTATCACATTCCTCAAGTTGTGCATGAAGTGACACCGTACAATTACACATATTTAGATCACTGGCAACCATTTTGCAACGCAGCTACTTATGTTGTTGATCGTTTTGGTACAACTAATTATCCCAGCGATTTTGAATATCAATTGCAAGTACCTAGTAGATCATTGCATTCGCAACCTAGAGAAGTGATATATAATTATTATGATGATGGCGAAACAGAAATTTCATTATTACCACAAATCGAAGAAGACGATATCACGGAGGATCACGAAGCAAGTGTGCGTAAACGTAAGCGTTTAAATAATAAAAATGAATTTGAAGATGAAGTATCACCGGCATTGACCAAATCTTATAGTGGAGAATTTAATGGTGATGTGTATCGTGCTAATGAGGGCTATTTGGTAGAAGAACCTAAAGAAAATGGTAGCGAAAATCTTTAAGGCATCATATAATTTAAGTTGAATACTAATAATTATGGTGTTTAAATTTATCAGTGATAAAATAAATGTGACTATGGGAAACGCTTGACAAATTAACAATTTATATTCATATTAGATTTTATAGCTTCCAAAAATATTTTCTCATCAGATTTATACGTTTTGAGGTTTTAGTTTAACTTTTCTGGAGTTTAGAAACGAATTTACCCTAATCGTTCAACGAAGTTTTAACTTCAAAAGAGGTTCGATTAAAAAACTCAAATCAAAATGGTGTTGCACAGCCCGGTTGAAAGTCTTTTTACACTGTTTCCGTGTAATGCCCGCATAAATATGTATGTATGCTTGAACGGCTTAAACGATCGTAGAAAAATTTTCTATATTTTGATCCGTTTAGACTTAGCAGACTGAGAATTTTCGAAATATTTTCTAAATATGTAAATAATCGTGTTGCTCGAAACTAAAATAGGTGTTAATTCAAATGTTTCGAACATGCTTAGTAATTTGAAATTTCATTAATTCGATAAAAACTAAACTTGAGCCTAAATAATATTTTGTTGAAGTTTTCATAGAACAAAATGAAAAATGAAATCGAATATGATTTGAAGTAAAATAGATATGCAATTAGGCTTGCCACCCGTACTTTATAATAAAGTATTGTACATTTTTTTTTGATTAATTGTACTCTATACTTTATAGAAACAATAAAGTACACCAAAATACTTTATTTCGCATGATTTGATTTATCTACAATTCAAAATAGATTCGGGTTATATTAGTAATTTGTTGACGTTTTTTACAGTGGCGATTCTTTCTTAAGACTATGTCATGGCAATTTGGATATTGGGATATGAAACAAGCAAAAAAATTAACCTTTTGTCTGCACCGGAACTGACCAGGGAAATTTACATGAATTTTTTATTATTTATCAATAAAGCCTTAGAGTACCTGAATAAATGGTTTGATTTTAAAAATACAAACTGGTTATTTACAATTAGCAATAAAAATTTAAAGTTTTGCGGAATTATCTACAGCAAGTAAATGGCAGCTATTATTTAATAAGACTGATGATAATTTATCAAATTTGTATAAAGTAATTTCATTTTTAATTTCTATTCCTGCCACGTCAGCATTCACAGAGAGAGTTTTTTCTGTAATGATGAGCAAATGGCGAGACGAAAGAAACAAAGCGTCTCTGAATCTGATAAAAAATGAATTAATTATTTACTTTAATTTAAATATGATAATTATTTGAAAAAACTTGGGAAAAGCAATAAAAAATACGTTTTCAAATATAACAATAAAGAAAAATAAATTGTACTTTATTTTTATACTATGTACTTTTTTTTTCCTAACCTTTAACAACCAATGTACTTTAATTGCAAAAAAAAAAAGGAGGGAACCCTATATGCAATCGATATTGAAGTGAGCATCACAACTTTATACGTTTTTGTATCGATTTAAATTCGAATACGATTTTCATTACATACATACCTGAATATTCATTTATCAAATATACATTAATATAGTTCAAATAATAATTACGTGTATTCGTTCGTAATAATAATATACTTTAATAAAATGTTTAATTTATCAAAAGTTATAGATCTTTGATCTTTTGTGCGGCTAATTTCAAGCAGGGGCCAAATCAGCGCTTACGATTTTCAAAAACGGATATTTCACAAAACTTCGGGTATTGATTAGAGTTGTCAATTATTCGTCTTTCAACTTTGTACGAATAATTCAAATAATAGTTTTTGTTCGTTCGATCAAACGATTAAAGCTAAAAATTTATTCGATTAATCGATGAGAACAACGAATAAAAAAATTCTTAAAAATAATTTATTGAAAAAAAAATAAATGTTTGTCATTAACACAAAAATGCATAAGTATATAATCAAAATAAATTAAAAATTAAATAGTTAATATTTTTATCAACTTTTATTTATTTGTTGCGGGTTAGCAATATCTAAATATATATGTATTTCGTTGGTAGCCATACCAACTCATCAGTAGTTGTTAAAGTAAATAAAATTTAAAACATAAATACTTGAGTACATGCTCAAATAAATGTAATATTTTATTTTGATCAACAAAAAAAATGTACATAAAATTAATAATACATAAAAAACTTAAAAACGTAATAACTGAGATTCCTTCGATTTAATACTTCAAACGCACATGTTTTATTCAGTCAAAATATCTCAAATGATTTTTTTTTTTTTTTTTTTTGTTAAATTAGACAATTTAGGATGTATGCAAACGTATGTATGTATATACATACTATTCATATGACGAGCACTAGTAGTAAATCAAATTCAATGTGTATTTTAGTTTATTATTTGCATTTCTAAATAACATAAACCTTCAATAAACGTTAATAAATAAAATAAATCATTAATGATTAAACTGTAAATTTTTTAGAGTTTTTTGCCTTCTTTTTTAGGATTTAGTTCATTGTGTATGTTTAACGTATTTCTGAACATAGCTGCCAGATTTTTTTAGGTAATATCGTCATATTTTTGGGCAAAAATCGTCATTATCGTCAATATAGCTTATTGAAATCGTCATAAAAACGTCAAATGAAAAAACCGCTTTTTTTACTAACAAAACATATTTTATCAGAGGCAAAATATAACAAAACTTTTAAATAAACAAATCTTATTAAACAAAACAGCATTCTTTAAATAGAGAGATCAGATACTTCAATTAGAAATCACAATAAAATCACATTTTTTTTCCAATGTAGTAAAATATGCATTTCAAATATCATTTTTGGAAACATTTTTTTCTAAAAATGTATAAAAACTACAATAAAATTTATACAAATAAAATATAATTTTTAAAGAAAATATGTATATGATACATTTACATATGTATATGTATAATATATTTTACAATTATATAGTGCAATTAAACATGTTGATTAATTCAGGTACAACTGTGAGATCATAGCAGCTACATTTGTCTAGCTTTAAATAATATTTTGTATATACATAATATTGCTTCCAAAGGCGACTTTTTCAATGAATTTCTTACTTTAGTCTTATTTATGTTTACCTGACTAAATATTATTTCCACATTTGCTGGGGATAGTGGTAAAACTAGGTTTTTTGTAATAAATTTAGCCAAAACCAGAAACAAAATACTAGAGTCCCTCGTTTGCATCTCTGATATTTTTTTCCAAAAATCCAATAGTTATAATATAACTAGAGCTAGAAACTGAGTTCAGACAATTAAAATTATTGCACTGATAAAAACATAATATGTTTTTGGCTTTCACTTTCTTTAACAAAATAAGAAAATTCTGTTATAATTTCAGAAAACCAACTTTTTTCTACATAAATAATATTAAATGGATTAATTTGGCCAAGAGCTTTATATCTTTATTTTCAAAATCAAACCTGGAAAATATCTGATCATAAATCTCTATATAAAAATTAACACAATTATTATTTTTATTTTGCACTTATTTGTGCTTCTTCAAATTCATCTCTGGCAAATATTGCTAAATAAATGTCTTCAAAATTTAATAAATTGTTATGGTTTTTATAATCAATTAGCTGAGCGCCCCGGCTTCACACGGATTCGATTTCGATTTACCTAATTAAAGCACATCACGACTTTCACGAAAAGTCATAACTCACAAACTCACTGATTTCGATAAACCATCTACACGACCAGAAGAACAAACCCTAAAAATTTAATCGAATTTGGTTTGACCGTTCGTGAGTTATAAAGTCACAATACACTTGCAATAATTTATATATATATATATAGATTAAATAAAAGTTTACAGTTTTAAGCATACTAGTTTTTAAAAAGTTGCTCATTAAAATTTTCAATTTTACAAATAAATGTTGCAAACTTGAATTATTTCAAATCGTCAAAATTAGGGTATAAATCGTCCCATCGTCACTATGTCATTTTTAGGACCCAAAATCGTCAAAATGACGATAAATCGTCAAATCTGGCAGCTATGTTTCTGAAATGATTTTCCTTTTTGCTACAACTGCCAACACTGATCTTTGAGAGCATATTGTTTTTGCATGAACATTATTGATATTTATTCAAGACATGTTCGGTTTCACATTTGTAAATGTTCGTTCGCTCTTGTATAAGTGAACACACAAACTTCGTTACGCTCGCCTCTTAACTATCGTGTGTTGATTCTTCTCTGTTCATAGTTATTCATCGGTATTGAATAGAAACGAATGAATAAAAGATAATGATGAAAGTTTCATGATCATCATTATTAAGTTTCACGCAGCCCTTTATTATTTATGTACTCTCTTCAAACTATATCAGTTTGTATGAAAATTTGCTATAAAGCGAGCTCAGTCAGCTGTGCTAGTAAGCTCACCTGTTGGATACGCCTTGGTCTCTACTTAATTCACTTGTAGCCGTTCGGCGCAGATATCTGAATCTCTCATGTTCACTTGCTGTTATTGTTTCAATACGAATTAAATTTTAAATTAATAATGCTTAAAAAGTGAAAATCATTTGTGAGAATCCGACGTAATTTACACTCAATAAAATAAAATGATTTAAAAGATGTTTAAGAGAATGAACAAAGGGAGAATAATTTTTTTAACAAGAGTAAATGTGGAAAAAAGATTTGGCCGGCATAAATGATCGATACAATTGCATATGAAATTTTGAAAGCGACGAAAATATTTCTTTATGTACATATGTATGTAATTTTGTATGTAGCGTGTAGGGAATGTCGATAGGGAAATTGTACGATTAGCTTGTGCTACCCTCTAAATATCCCATACAATGGTTTTTGCTATAGACATTTAGCATGTGCTTGTCAATGAGAATCTACTACTGTAGTAACATGAAGAATGTTGACTATGTAGAGACTACGTAGTTCTCATGGGACCAAGTGGAGACATTCGAATCAGAAATTTACTGTTATATTTCTATAATTTAACTTTACCAAAACAAAAACAAAAAAACTTTACAAACAATATTTTTTACAAAATTTAAAAATTTTTTTTAGCCGTTTTGAGACTTAGGAAAAAACATACAAAAAGATTTATAGGTCGATTATGGACGGTAACCGAACCCCAGTTGCAATCCAAAATCGAGCCATTAAACGTCATATTTGAGACTAAACCCAAACAGAATCCTCTATACATGTATTTTAATGATCTATTACATACCTACATACATATAATAATTATTTTTTTAATTTTGCAGAAAAATCCTTTTTTTTTAATTTTTTCGTACAAGAGTGTTCAGGCAGAAATCAGACGTTAAAAATTACCCTAAATGGTGTTAAAAAATTTAAGAACATAACAGAATTTAATTTATTAATTTATCATCTCTACCAACTGTAGAGTATTCACTTCAAATGAAACACTCTTTCACTTTATTTGTTCGGACATATGTATGAACTGAGAAACAAAATATGTTACACACATTGACAAACATACATATCGTTACCTAAAACACAAAACGACCTAACTAAAATTATATTCGGAATCAATTTTATAAGGGTTCCATAAACCGAAAGTGAAAGGAGACGTATTGTTTTCGCTTCTAAATCGAGAGCCAAATGAAGTACAGACCGATAATTTCCAGAGAATATGCGGAGCTATGACGGGTACAACAACAAATATTATATAAAATCCCAGCAAAAAATTATTATGTTTCTGGAAGCAGTAAGAAAATTTCATTCTTTCGGGATGCGCAGTTTTGAAGCGCTTCCGAGTTTGGTCGGCTGTTTACATTTAGTTAGTTTAGTAACCAGCGAATAGAAGATATAATTTAGATGGTCTCAGCCTCTCTCTCTCTCTCTCGTATTTACTTAAAGTTGTGTATTTGCCTACAAATGAACTATGTACATATGTATGTAAGTTAGTAGATGACGCAGTAAACCGAAGGCATAATTCAGATAATTCAAACATCATTTTAGGACATTTTGGATGATTAGAAAAAGCACTGTTTTATGTAAAAAACAGGAGCTCCAAAGTGGGATATCGCGAACAAAAATCATGCATGTTCGAATCGCTTTTCTCCCTTACAAACCTGCTTCGGCCGAAGCAGTAGTTTTTGCTGGGATAGTATATAGTGAAGGTATGTGTGTATGTATTGTAAACTTTATACAATATCTCAGCGCGAAAAGAAGCAGGCCTTCTGGAAGGTCTTATTTGGCAGACACAAAGCCTTCTTGCCCCATTCCATACTCATATAGTTTTTACACACGATGTACTAGCTAGCCAACCCTTCTAAGTTCCCTTTTTACACAGCCCTGGTAGAAGGCCTTATTCAGTCACAAATTTATTTTTAAATTACCTTTAGAAATGCAAAAACGTAGTAAAAATTCATGAAAGTACCAAAATATCAACTCAACAAAATAGTGATTATTGTATTATGTTCAATTTCAGGGTTTTCTTTACATTAGATGGCATTTAATTGTTAACTATTTATTTATTTATTGATGTACATACGGCCGTCACATCTGAGACGTGACGCTCTTGGGTCCGTTAATTCGGTCCCTTTTTGATACCCTACAGCAGACAGTCAATTGGTTATTCAATTTCCTGTAATTGCCCTGTCGCCGAATCAAACCACCCTGATTGTTGCAAGAAGGAGGATAGGTTGATTAGCCCCATGTTCGCCAGACTGTCAAGGTCTGGCAGAATGGTGAAGCCCATAGTGCCCTTATACTATTAAGCGCGGGGCTTTGACATAGAAGATGAAGAACTGTTTCTTCTTCCTCCTCATCGTTACAGCTTCTGCAGTAGTCATTGTAACTTCTGGCATGAGTCCCGAAGCACTAGTGCCCTGTTAGCACTGTTACTAATCGTCTTGTATGACATTTACCAAGCCTGAGTAGATCGCGAGTTTTGTGCAGGCTGTAGCGGGGCCAAATGGACCTGGCGACGTGACAGGTATGATCTTGTTCCCACCTTTCTTGAGCAAGATTGTATGATTCCTGCTGGATCAATCTCTTGCAGTAAGATAGAGGAATGCCAACGAAGTGACATATCATCGAGTTGCTCAATGATGCGCCCTTTTTGGCAATTTCGTCCGCAATATCGTTTCCAGTGTACTCTGAGTTCCATACACATAATAAAAACCACATTTTTAGAAGGGCTACTCCATAAGGCCTGCTTAAGAAGGCAAGCGAGCATTAGTACTGGATCTAAAAAAGCTATAGGAAGGCCTTAATAAAGGGCTTCAAAAGTTCGCCGCTCTGATATTGTGTATATATGTACATATATACATTATTTCATTTAAAATAAACAATCACCTGTGTTCTGTATTTCACTACAAAATGAAAGTGAAAAACCTTTGAATTTCACATTTACAATTTATCTGTGTTCTAGAAAAGTAATGAAATTTTGCTTTTTCGACGATTTCAACTTTGTTTCGTTTCAAACAAATTTTTAAAATAATGTGGGAACAAATCTATGCAGTTTGGCTGCGTTGTTAAAAAAAAAATATCCTATCCGATGGAGAATCAAAAAATAAGAAAAAAAATAAATGAAAAATTTGTCGGCTATGCTTACTAATTACTAAGCATTGCTTAGTTTCCGAGTTATGGGCATCTAGAGTTCCAGTATAAAATTGTGAATATATTCTGTATGTTTCATGTGGTCAATATTGGTATAATTTAAAAGCTTTTGAGAATATGGTTAATGATTTGCTAAAATTTTTATTTAATTAACTAACCCACTGGAACAGCGGTTTCGCTGAGTAAAGATTTTCTGCCATTAAGCCACTGTTTTGTTCTATCCAATATAAAGTTCAGATTGACAAAAAATTGGTTTGTATCTTAACTATTTTCAAGAAAAAAAATTTAGCAATCTCGCTTAAAATTTTTTTGCATTGGAGAAAATTAAGCCTATCGCGAATATTTAAAAAAAAATTGCAAGAACCCCAAATTCATGCAAGCCCTAAAACTGATTATAATTTGCTAAATTTGTTCGCTTTTGGAAAAATCGCAAAATTTATGAAAGTGCAAAAACTTGCTAAAATTTTAATTTATGTTTGATTAAAAGTCCCTAAAGATGTAAGAATTCCGGAAACTTTGCAAAAATTACGCACATTGCGAAAAACTGCAAAAACTTTAAAGATATCAAAAGTATGATTAAGAATCGCTAAAGCTTTAAGGAATATAAAACAAATTGTAGAAATCACCAAATTGGCGAAAAATCGCGAAATATTGGGTAAATGTAAAATACTATAGAACGCAATACTAATTAAAAACTCCGAAAAATTTAAAAAAACAAAAACTTCGGCAAAATTTTGATTAAAAATTGCCAAAACTTGAAAATTGAGAAAATAAAAAACTATTTCTATTATTTTAACCAAAAAGTATTTTATTTCACGCGGCTGTTTGCTTTCGATTTCAAATTTCTTTCTTTGTGGTGAAAATGATTTGTAGAACACAAAAATTTCACTTGAAACAAGATGGAAATGAAATTTTCGTTTTTATTTCACTTTAACGAATTTAAGAACACAAAGTTAGTGAAATTTTCACTTTCATTTTATTTTACGAATGTAGAACACAGGCGAATAAAAATTAAAGGGAATTTAATCAGATGGCGTGGATCCAATGACAGGGAAGCACTGCAGTAACGAATACTACAAATAATGTATAAATGGAGGGGTAATCTAGGAAGTAATGTACTTCTAAAATTAATATGTGTTCCAAATCATCGAGCTTGGAAAAAATTTAAAAAAAACGAAGATATATAGAATTTTTCGCTGAAAGGAAAAATATTCCAACAACGAAAATAATCGCCTAAACTGAAAAACTTTGAAGAAAAAAAAGCGCTAAAACAAAATAATAGCCAAACTAAAAAAACGGCAAAATGAAAAATAGGTTGTGAAGATATAACGATTTTTTTCTAAATCTGACTAAAATACTTAAAATGATAACTTATTGGTGAAATTCGTATTGAAAATCAGTATAGTTTTCAATTTATTAGGTTTTTTGCTTCTACTGTAAAGTTGTTAATGCATTATTTGAGGCGTTTTAAATTTCTGGTAACGATATCTGCTTATAGAAAACTTTTGTGGTAAGAAAGATTTACTAACACGCTGCTTTTTTTCTTTCTTTAGTGTCATGCACACAATTTGTACTCAAACTAAATAACACACGTTCAACGTACTAAAAACGCATTCAACAATATTATTTCAGTTGAAGATACATTTGGAAACGAACAAGTTGAAATAAAAGAAACTAAAATAAATCCATTTTTTTAACATCAATAGTAAAAAGCCTCTTGCAACTATTTTTAGAATTAAACAAATGTAAAACAAAAAACGCAAAAATGTAAAAAAATTAAATAAAATCAATTTATGAAATAAAGGAAAAAACAAAAACAACCAAAATAGTGCTTTAATAGGAAAATATATTTATAATGACCAAGATCGACTGTAAATCTCGACGTGGTACCAAAATATCAGTTATTATTTTGGGTGGTGCCCTTTTTACAGTGTTGATGGCCTATTTTGTATTTGGTGATACAAATGATGAACGCGGCTTAAGAAATTTACGCATGATATCAATTGTAAGTATGACGTCGATATTCGTCCGCAAACAATGATCATCAATTAATTTCATTAACATTTCCTTATTTTTGTAATAGTTACATGAATGAAAAAGAAAGTAATTTTTTCTTATTTTGATATTTACTATGTACATTTTTTGTATGTATGTATGTGGGTATACAGAAATGTGAAAGAAAAGAAAAATTTAATACTACTGCATATTTGAATAATTACAAAAATGTAAACAAATGTTAACGTCAATATTTTTGAGAAACTTGCACATCTCGTACTGAAATTGAGCTGGAAAAAAATTAATTTTGTCAAAGCTTTTTAGGCACGGTGAAAAAAATCCAAGTCAACTATATCCTAATGATACACATGCTACACATGAGTGGCCTGGAGGTTTAGGAGCATTGACACAGGTAAGTTTCACTTAAGTTTCAAAAATATACATATGTATATATGTATATATGTTCTCGTATGTAAATAGTACATATGAACTTGTAATATACTAAGTAGTAAATACCTATTTATGAAATACAAGTTTTATAATATAAAACTGAACTATAACAAAAGTTATTTATGCATACGTACATATGTACATTAGGGCAATAACCAAACTTTGGCTGCGATGGGCGAAAGTTCTTATTAACGAAAAAAAAATTGTTGGGTAATTTTGAAATAAAAACCTCACTCATGAAAACGATTTTTTAAAATCTCCCAAAAAAAATACATTATTGTTTTAATGAAATAAATTTCTACTACTAATCATGGTATAATAAATAAGGTAGTCTTGTTCCTAAAATAAATACAATGTCACAAAAACAACAGGCATTTTGTTAGTGAAAAATGTTTTCTGTGTGTCAAAAATAGAGAAACAAGAAAATAAAAAATACAAAATTTATTTTTTGTAAAATAAATTTCAAACAAAATAAAAACAAACTGACATACAGAAAACAAAAATACACGTCCACAGCTGCCGGGACAGCTTTACCTTATTTATTATACCATGCTACTAATATGATTTCTTTTAAAAGCCATTATTTTCAAGTATCAAACGCAAACTCAAAATATTAAAATCAAGTACAGATACATACTCGTATGTAACAGATTATTGTGGGCACCTGTCATTACGGCTTCAGCCCACAGTGCAGAGCAGCACACATGTGTGACCTCGAGGGTCACATCAGGTGGAAACCTCTTACGAATGGTCCACCACCTATGCCTAAACACCTTGCTTAAGTGTTCGAGCTATCTAATCTCTTTTATCTGTCGTTTCGCAACAGCACATAGAGCCTTTTTTATTGATATACCGAAGTCCAGCCAGCCACTACCACTGATCGAGCATCAGTCCTTAAACCAAAACCTCTCTCAGCTTTTGGTAGCAACCACAGCCATCATGTGGACTTCCGAGGGAGACCTCACCAATAAGCGGGCACAGAATCATACCACCAACGAGGCTAGTGCGATGGTTGCAAGCATATCCATTCTCAAGAAGAAGGAACAGCATATTCATCCCCAAGAGAACAGGTATTCATCTCGCAATATCGCATCGCAATGCGTGTGTGAAATATAGGAACTACACTCTGTACCCTCCGGTAGGCGGGGCTTACTAGATCCCAGGATTTTTAGAGAGTACCGCGTTTTGTGGATGACCTCTTTTGACAACCGCGGAAATGTAATATCTCTAGAAACCTATGACGGTAGATTTTGATAATTCCAAAGTTTTGGTACTTAGGTTAATACTGTTCCAGGGCCGCCGTTGTTAGTTTGGTACATATGTACCTATGTATATATTATTATATCATTATGCTCTTTATTTTGATATTCATCATGATTCGTTTTGATGATTTTTAATTTTTAATCTTTGAATAAATCAAAATCAACATAGCCGCCATTTTAAATTAGGTACATAGCTATGTATGTATATATCGTTAGAATGATACTGTTTTGGTTTTGTCCCTGACGACGTATTAGCATTATTTTTATCTTAATAAACTACAACCCTTGGTCCATCTAAATCGGAAAATTGGCTTCCAAACATTACGGACTGGTTATAGTGTAAAAAGGATTATTGTAAATTTTTTTATTATTTAATTTATAAATACTTTTTGCAGAAAGGTAGTCTTCAATGTTATAACCTGGGCAAAAACCTGCGAATGCGTTATTATCGATTGTTGCCTCCTAATGGTATTTATACCCAACAACAAATACGAATCTTGAGCTCAGCAGCCGAAAGATGTTTATTAAGTGCCAACAGTTTGCTGGCGGGATTTATGCCACCGCTGGAACACAGTAATCTTTTGCCAATACAATGGCAACCGGTAGCAGTCAATACCATACCCAGAAATGAAGATATAGTAAAAACATACATCCTTGTTACTTTTTTTAAAAATTAACTTTAATAAAAATCAACATTGTGGTTTTTAGCTTTTAGCCCAGAAGAAACCCTGTGCAAAATACGATACAATTTTAGACAAATTATATAAAAGTCCACCACAAGATTTGAAAAAGTTAAATGATGAAAATGCTGAACTATACAAACTATTGACACGCCATACGGGCAAAAATATAACAAATGTATTGGATGTTGAATTATTGTATAACATTTTGAAAATTGAAAGTGAAGCTGGTTTAGATTTACCCGATTGGGCTGAAAATATATATCCGGAACGTTTAGAGTTCTTGGCAGAACGAAGCTATTCGCTTTTTACGGAAACAAATCTGATGAAAAAAGTCAAGGGTGGTGCATTTCTTAATGAAATTCACACAAAAATGATTGATAAAAGAAAGCGTAATTTAAATCCGGATCGAAAAATATTTTTATATTCCGGTCATGATGTAACACTAGTAAATGTTATGAATTCTTTGAATATATTGGATCAAACGTCGAAATTACCGGAATATGCATCGGCATTGGCGTTTGAATTACACCATAGCTCCCTCTTTAAGGACGATTTCGAGGTTAAGGTAATATAAATAAAAATTATCATATTTTACATTATAACATATTACAAATACCATTTTTATTGAATTAATGAAAGTTCAAATTACTATATCTTGTGTAATGTACGCATATTTTGTGTAATTTTTTCGCTTGCTAGTTGTTGATTCAAGGAGAAAAATTTTTATATGTATATTAGTCTAGTGGTCTGAAACTATCGATAGTCAGTACTATCGATAGTATGCGATAGTTTTTATAAAAAAAATTTGTTTGAATATCTCAGAGAGCTGGCAGATACAAGTAAAATAAAGAGATTACAACAAACATAACTTCAGAGATTTATTAAATTCACAAAATTTATGTTTAATTATTAAATTATTTAAAGAAATTATTTAAAGAAAAATAACTTATTTAAATATGTACATAAATTTTATGTTTAAAACACTAAAATAAGAAAAATAAAAACTATCGAAAACTATGGATAGTATTAAAAACTATCGATGGTAAAACGATAGTCAAACCACTATATTAGTCATTGTAAGATCGGCATGTTTGTCAACTCGAAGTTGCTGTCGAAGTTGTGTTTGGTTGGATTGGCATATACTCGTATTTTATTGTTTGGTATTTTTTATAGCGGTATATTGTATGAAAAAATATTTTGTATATGTGTGTTTTTGCATTTTTGTGTGGATGGCTAGTTTTCATTGACAAGAAATTGTTGCTGAACAATATATTACAGAGAAATTATTTTCATTTTGTGTGCTAGTAAACAATTTTACTAGTTGTCAAGTAAACATTTTTTTGTAGAAAACTGGGAATATATTTGTTATCAGGTAAATATTTTTCTAGTTTTCACATAAAATTATGGAATATGAGGGGAATTTTTAGTAAATATATTAGTTTTTTTAAACCCTGGTTGTGTTACCATATTTCAGTAAGTAAGTAATTGTCATCCTAAAAACAGTTAATCCAGATTAAAGTTGTGTAAATCTCTGATCGGCCACCTAAAACATCACTCTAAATCAGTGTCGGGCACACACATACTCTCTCATATGTTTTGGTATGGGAAGCAGCAAAAAAACGAACGACCGGCAATAATTATACACTCGAAAAATTTTTCTGTTGCCAAAAGTAAAATACATTTCTTGCCTTTTAGTATTTTTATTTGATTTGAATTTTTTTTCAATAATAATTTTTATGTTAATATAATAATAACGAAAACAATATTCATTTAATAATAAACTAGTTACACAACGAATGAAATAAAATATAATATTTAATAAGTAAAGAAATATCGAGAAAACATAATAAATAAAAATAAAATTTATTAAAAACGAAGCCCTCAAGCTTGATAATTTATTAAATTCGATAATTAAAATAAAAAGTTCGAATAAAAACAAAATTATAAAAAAAAAATCATTTTCCCATTCTTCATTGAACATTTTGCTTTGAGTGTAAACAAAAAATTGTAAAGCGAGATCTTACTCAAACAAGTGCTGATCAGCGACTGGTTTGATTTACTTTGACGAAATGATAACAAAGCAACAACCGAACGTTAATTCTCATAAGCTACACGAAGATGCTTATAGTATACGTGTGTCGACGTCGCGCCAACAGAATTTTCTTGCTAAGCACGCGTGCTTAGCATTTCAAAAATCGCCCGACACTGCTCTAAATGTACATACATACATACAAAATCACGGAGTTAAAAATGTTAGTTTCATGACGCATGTCACTACTGTTGAATTTTTCTTATAACGGACTATTTTTTCAGGTCCCATTAAATTCTTAATAACCGAGTTTTACTGTATAAAGTTTTAATCGAAATGTGCCTTTTCCCATGGTATAATAAATTGGGTAGTATTGTCCATAAAGCAAATACAACGTCACAAAAAACAGGCATTTTGTTAGTGTAAAATGTTTTCTGTGTGTCAAAAACAAGGAAAACAGCCAATCGATTCAAAGCCGGCTATCAGCCCTGCTTTTGTAAATTCGCGCCGCTGCCAAACACGTCGGTTTTTACTGCTTTTACAGGTAGTTCGGCTGCTAAAAGTGTATTTATTGGTTTAAGTTTCTTAATGTGATATAAAATGTTTCTTTACAGCAGATATTTTTATATTTTATATGAAATTTTCAACTAAAATTTTGTACTTCACTGGCGGGTTGAAATTAACTTTTATTTAATCAGCAAATTAAATTATATATGTATGTACTTACATACATACATACATACATATCGATGGCTTAATATAAGAAAATCTCGATTTTTTATTCTTTAAGTTTGAACTACAAATCGCAATAAAATCCGTAAATTTAAAAGTACATATAAAAATGTTTTAGTGCAATTTTTATAAAAAAAAAGTCAACAAACCTTATGCTTCAATTTATTTTAATTTGAAAGCATTGTGCATTTGACATTTATCTAACAGAATAGGCAAAAACGCCTTTTGAAAAAAATCGAGTTACGCCTTTTTTATATTAAGCCATCGATATGTACATATATGTGAAATATTTTATAACTCTATGATATATTGATAAAAAAAATTAATAACTGCTGCAATTCCAGAGCGTACTTTGAAAACCGTTAAGCGTTATTGAGTTTGTTAAATAAAACAAAGCTTGTTATCAATAAAACTTTTTTAAACTTCTATTTTTTCATAGATTGTTTACTTTTACAACAGCGATGATAAATTCCCCAAAGAGCTGGCGATACCCAACTGTGATGCTCCTTGCTCTTTAACAAAGTTTTCAGCATCTATCAAACATTTACTATTGACGGATTATGAAGAAACATGCGAAAATCCGAAGCCAGATTGTACGACTAAATGATTGAAAGAGTTTTATACACGAATAATTTTTAAGATGAGATTTCAAATAATATTTGAGCCGAATGTACTTGTTTTATTACAATGTGATAGATAAATAATTATTTTAAATAAATGTTGTTGAATTTGTTGTTAATTATAAATAGAAATCTGTTGCGTTACTGTGAAGTTTTCAAAGTTTTTCGATTAAAGTTTCGCACAACGATATAAAACGAATTTTGTTAGATATTTCTTCCATCGGGACGTTTCCTTAGACTGGAAAAAAGGTATGTATTCATTTATTGTATACTAGGCAGATCTATATGGCATTTAAATGGCGATTATGCCAAATCATCAGTGTCATATGTCAACAGTAATTTCGTTCTAAAAAAAAAATAATAATCCCGTAGAGTTTTTTTCCCCTTTTTTCATTTCTCCTATTATTAATTGCGATTCCCGTAAGGAAGAAAGTAAATATTCCTAATGTGAAAGAGGGTAACGCCTATTCTCTATCTTTTACTTTTTTCCTTATAGAAATCGAAATTATTAGAGCTATGCTCTTTATCGCGCGTTGTGAACGGGGGCTAGACGGAAAAAATTCTCACGAAAAGTTGTAACGACACTTTTTGCTATAGTACGCTATTGTATTGTTTTGTATTTAAAATCAAGACGAGAATATATGTATGTATGTACATACATATGTATATGGCGTGTTACTCACATTCAACTGCAATAACAAAAGCAAAATGTTATATATAATATATATATATATGTATATACTCATATGAATACATATGTATGTATGTAATGTTTCTTACTATGTATGTTAGTGTTTCGCTTTTGTTTTGCTTTGTGTTGCTGAGTTGCCGAGCTACCCACCAAACAAAACGTCAAGCGTTTGAAATATTATGCTTTGATGAATGTAGTACATATTAGGCCAACAAAATTAATTGAAAATAATTTTTGGTTTTTTCCATTAAATAAATATTATATTATTTAAAAACTTAACTAAAATTTTTAAAATATGTATTAAATTTCTTAAAACAATGTCATAAACTCAGAAAAATTATTAAATCTTCACACATTTTATGTAAGTATATACCTAATGGGCATAGCTCTAACCGGGTGTCCTAAGACACCTCTCTTCTTTTTATTCATAATCAGGCTGTAAAAAAATTTTATCCGAGTAAATCGTCAGTAGGAGCTCGACTTTTGCTGCACACGGCCAGTCTTTGATTTTCACGCCGCAAAGTAATTGGCAAAGTATTCAATTTTTACATCATCCACTGTTGCATTAGTCCTGCCTGCTGTAGGTGAGGCCTGCTTTGAATCGATCGGCTTGTTTCTGTGTTTTTGACACAAAAAAACCTTTTACACTTACAAAATGCCAATTATTTTTTTAACGTCGTATTTGGGTGTTTCCACAGAAAATTACCCCTTACAGCTCAAAAATAAAATTATTATTTTTAATTTATTTTTCCGCTAATATTACACAAAATAAATGTATCTGTCATTTTCCGAAGGATCATTTCACGCAATATAATATAGCTTTTCGTTTAAGTTTTTTTTTTGTTACACAAAAAACGTTTAACTTTTTATAATGTAACGACCGTTACTTAAAAAAAAATTTTTTTTTGGTAACTAATTTCCTTTGGTTTGAAAATAAACCCTTCCTTAAAAAACATTTCAAAGAATTTAATAAGATTTTTTACTTTTGTTACTGTTTGTTTCCGAAATTTGAAGTAACGATCGTTACCTTTTTAATGGTCAAAAACAGTATTGAAATTACATTTTTTATGAATTCTTTCGATTGCTACCGATGCTTGAACTTTCGTAGGTCCAAAATTAAGCAATCCTCGTGACATATTTGCCTAGGTTGCTATTTTATTTAAAAAATCTCCGAAAATCGGCAACGACCGTTACTTTGGAAACACCCATTTGTCATATTAAAAAATCAAAAGTTTTTGATTTTCATCAATCATTGCCGCGTGAGTTGGTACGTGTAGCCGAAAAAGCATGAATACATGATCATACTTAGAACGCTAACGTATTTATTTTATCATCTCAAGGCCACTTAAAATTTGCTTAAATCGATTTCAGCGTTTATTCAACATTGGCAAGAACATCCATACATATCGTTACCTTAATATACAAAGGCCCTAACTCATTATTTATAAGAAAAAAGATATTCATATACATATGTATGTACATGATTATCTTGCAACAGTTAAAAACTTTATATCGGTGTTTTTATTGGTTTTTGACAGCCACGCTGAAATTTTGTTTTGAAATTATAAAAAACTTTTTCTAATCAGTTTGTCCCCCCGTTTTTTCCCATAATTTTAATTTTTTGACCTTATTTTTACTAGGTACACCAGTATATTTCACTTTAAATCGAGATGAGTACATCGAATTTTGACTAGTAAACCAGCAACATTGAGACGAGTAGACGGACAACAAGTTTAAATTAAAAAAAGTGGGGATTATTTGACAGTATACGATTATCTTTTTTATATACTTCAAAAATTTTCTAAATGGCAGCGTTAAAAGGAAATATAAATTTAATGGTTTAAATTTTTTTTCCGTAAATGTTCTATTTTTATTTAAAAAAATAACATTTCTCCTTAAGCTCATTTAGTTAAAGGCAGTTTTTCCCTGGAATTCCTTAGAAATAGTGATTTTTTTCATTGTTCATCTAAAACTCAGAAACCCTATCTGATATCAAAGGGGGTTTTCCAAATGTTTGCTGATTCTGTTGAAAATCATATAAATAGTAAAACAATTTGAATGCATTCTCATTGTGTTTCTGTTTAATGAGACATTAATAAGTAATTTTACTTTTATTAATTTATTAAACTTTATTTTAATAAGAAGTTTAATAGTATGGGCACAAATTTTAAATACTTTTGCGGCCTATTAAATGCATTATTGTTCACTGCAATATGTAATGGCGCTACCGATTCAACAATTTGTGTAGAAACTTCTTTGGGTCCAATCAAAGGCAGTGAAATGGTGTCGCGTTCAGGCGATAAATTTTGGGCGTTTCGTGGTGTACGTTATGCTCAACCTCCCGTTGGTGAACTACGTTTTCAAAATCCTCAACCGGTTAAGGCCTGGAATCCCAAGGTATATGATGCCACAAAAGATGGTCCCATATGCCCACAAGTAACTGTGAACTTAACTTATCTATCCGAAGACTGTTTGCGTTTAAATGTCTACACTAAAGATACGAAAGCTCAAAAACCAGTTATCGTTTATTTATATCCTGGTGGATTTTATTTTGGTGGAGCTATTAGCATTTATGCTGGGCCAGAAAATTTCATGGATCGTGACATTGTGCTGGTGACATTAAATTATCGTTTGGGTTCTTTGGGATTTTTAGCCACTGGTACTTCTGAAGCTCCTGGAAATATGGGCTTAAAAGATCAAGTTATGGGTTTACGTTGGATACAGCAACATATCGATAAATTTGGAGGTAATCCGAATTCTGTGACTTTATGGGGTTATAGTGCTGGTGCTTTTAGTATCGGTTTACATGTCATGTCACCCATAACAAAAGGTTTATTTCATCGCGGTATTATGATGAGCGGTACACCATTGGCACAATTTAAATATAAGACACATCAATTAGATTTGGCAGAAAGGCAGGCAAAACTTTTAAAGTGCCCTGTAAAGCCGATTAGTGATTTGGTGAAGTGTTTAAAAGCGGTAAGTCGTCATTTAAGAGCGAGTTTTTAAAAACGAGATTAGAGATGAGTTAAGTTGTATATCAGTATTTGATCATTAAGTTGCCTTGTTTTTAATTAGTGTTTGCTCGTTAAGCGGCCGATGTTGGTGGTTTAATGATAAAGTAGCAAAAAAACTAAAAAAAACATCAATTTAAAAATTAAATACAGATAAAATTTATTGTTTTAATTATATATTTTGTTTTCCAGAAACCGATGATGGATTTTGTTAACACAACAACGGGTATGTTTGAGTTCGGCTGGAATCCTCTACTTAATTGGGTGCCGGTTATAGAAAGTGATTGTGATAGAAATCAGGAACGTTATCTTATAGAGGATCCATACACCACAATGTCCAAGGGCAATATTCATAAAGTTTCCCTGATAACTGGCATAACAGAATATGAGTTTTATGGCTTAGGTTATTGTAAGTAGAATTAAATAGCATGTACTCTACTAACTAATCCAATAATTTATCGCTTCCTGTTGCATGTAATTTTCACAGACACTTTACGCAATGACACTGAACGACAATATTTAAATGACGATTTGGAAAAATATTTGCCAATTTATTTTTCTTATGAACGTGAAACCCTAAAATCTAGAGAAATAACGTCAGCTTTTCGTTCATTTTATTTCCAAAATAGATCGCTTGAATATCCCAAATCATTGAAACCATTTCTCGATTTGTATGGTGATGGCGCAATTTGCTTTAGTTTTCGTTTTTTACAAATGGTATCAAAATATACACCCGTCTATACATATATATTTACCTACAAAGGGCGTTTTAGCCATTTCGTTAACCCCGATACGAATCAAACATTAGGTAATTCGAGAAGAATGCAGAACAAATAATTCTCAACTATTTAACTTTAATCTTCATTTTTTTAGGAGCTGTACATCATGACGAATTACTGTATCTACTCAATCTTCCGTTACTAACACCCCAGTTTAAGAAAACTGATCCAGAAAATGACACAGTCGAACGCTTAACCAGATTATGGTCTGAGTTTGCTAAAAAAGGGTATGACTTTGAGAGTTTTTTATTTTAATTTATATAAATTGTAATTTTTCTTTTTTCATGTAGAGATCCCAATAATTCGTTTGATGTTTATCTTAAAGCAGTGAAGTGGCCTTTGTACACTGACGACAAGAAACAATATTTAGAAATTGGACGAAATTTAAGTGTAAAATCAAATGAGCAATTTCGAGAGCGATATAAATTATGGGATAGTCTGTTTCCCATTTCTGAAATGATAAGTCCACATAAAACAATATGCTAAATATAAACGAGCTACGGCCAGCTTAAAACTCTTTATTTTCTCTTTCTCTTTATTTTCTCGTTGAAAAACATTAAATTGAAATAAATCCATCCAAGTTGAAATTATTTGATCATATTGAATTTTTTTCGGTTTTGCGCTTTATGCAGCGTTGTATGGAAGATACGTATGTTGAACTGGTAATGTGAATTTGCTCGAGCTTTTTAGCACACCTGAGGCAGTAAAATTAAAATATAAACAATTTCTTTGCTTTTCCTGACTTATTTCCTCAAGTTTTGCGTAATTGCGAAGTGAACTCTTCTTAATACGAACTATCGATGATTATTTTGAACTTTTTCAAATTTCAAATTATCGAGTATTTTTTTTTCTTCTTAAATATTGAAATAATTAATATTAAAGAAAATAGTCGTATGTAGAAAAAAAAAATACTTTAACAAAAAATTTATTTACTTCTTCATACTCGTAGTGGTCTACTGTTTTTGTCTATTTTATTTAAATGATTTTCACTTATTTCATAGAACGGAACTCATAGTTTGTGTAAGCATAATTACAATTTCGTATAATTGGGTACATTTTTGAAAATGTTATTTATAATCATAATGTTGTTTTAACTGGGGTCTCAGTTTAGTCAACGTCCAGGATATGAAACATTGGCTGCGAAACTTTTGAGTTTGTACATGCAGTTTGAAGGAGAAGGCAGGAATAAAATTAATTTTAACTTCGAAACAAAATTTTCATTATATGGACAAGAATGCAGTTTTAAAGAGAATATTAAAAAGTTTCGCAGCAAAAGTTTAGATTGTGAACGGGTACCAATGATGTTAATCGTACGGTAACTACCGTATACGGTAATTTAGACCCCCAAAAGTTAGGCAGGTAATTTCCATACTGATGCGGTAATTTTATAAAGCTTTAATTTTTAAACAAATCATAATATCTATGGTTTAATTACAACTATGTAATAGTGGCAACTGTAGCTAAATGCTAAAAATTTCTCCTATGGAATATTAATACAGGAACTCGCATTAACGAAAATGCTGCTTTTTGCTTGGGTGACAAACTAGAAACAATATATGTATATGAAATCCCTGAATAAAACTTTTAATCTGAGCTTTAAATATTAAATAATTTATATACATATGTATGTCTACACAGATATACATACATATAAAAATATGTAAGTATGTATTTAGCGTTTAAGACAAGAGTGATTGAATATAAAAATTTTAATTCTTATATTTTCCTATTAGGGGCCATGACGTAACGCGGTTTTCCAAGATTTCGTACACCCCCACCCTTTCGTAATGCTTTTCACACATTTTTCAGTGTAAAATTTCCAATCCGTAACAAATATGTAATCCCCTCCCCCATTTGGAGCGTTACGTAATATGTGCACAGCCCCTTACTCGTAAAAAACTAAAAAAAACAAATTAATATAATGCCTTCCAATACAGCTTAACAAAGTTAATGCGTCTACTTAACACCGGAGGCGCCTCAATACTGCCATAAAAAAATTAATCAACATAACGCGCAAAGCAGAGTTGTAAAAGAGTTAAGCCTTCTAAATTTTCAACATCTACTCGTATCTTCTTTATCATATCCCTCTCCCTGAGATCTGGCACAATGCACTGCATACGTAGGAGTCATTCTGAGTGCTGGTCCTAATTAAAAAAAAATTATGTGAGTCCGATGACAGGGGAGATGTGTAAACATGTAGTAATGAAACATTTTTTCAGCTGTTTACTAAAATGTAGAGCATGTAGTTATTTTACAGCAATGGGTTTCGAACTGTACAGCGCTAGCATAATTATTTATATGTTAGTGAAAATTAGTAGATTCTATTGCGCCATTTAGTGTTTATATTATTGCGCACTAGATGGTGTTAGTGTATTTCTATGCAGCTGTTAAGTTTCTCGGTACTTCTTGTTGTCCGTATGATTACACTAATACACTCATACACAGCTTACACCGTGTTATCAAAATCTCACATCTCACCAAAAATTTGTGATTGTATTGTGAAAATCAATTTTACCCCCTAGCGTATAGATGTTTACACATCAAAAAAAAGTTTTTCACAAACACAGATATCACGAAGAAATTCTGAGATATAAAACCTCTATACAACGAAGTATCCATTCAAAGGCTTCTATACAACGAATTCAGAATAAAGTAAAATTTGAAAATCCCGTTGTCAAAACAACGAAGTCAGAATAAAGCAAACTAAATTTTATACAAAGTGAATGGTGAATGTTATTTCATAGTATTAATATAGGATTTGGATACAAACTCTAGTTATAACGAAATTTTTCCGTTTACCTCATTAATCATTGTAACAAGGTTTAACTGTTAAATATGTACACGAAACAATAGCTTTAACGAAGTATTTTGCGATCCCCTTCAACTTCGGTATATTAAAGTTTCACTGTACTTATTCTGAATTATAAATAGATATGTATAATTTCGGAAAAAATAAGTTAACAGACAGACGAAAGAACTTTGGCGACGTGTGGTTAAAGAAGTAGATTATGTAGTACACGATTACCTGTAATGGTAGGTACACACAATGCAACACGTTTACGTAATGTTGCATATTTCGTTGTTGGTTGCATAGTGTGTAGTCGTGTTTATGGTTTCATTTCGGTTTGCATGATAGAATTTACGAATATCAAAATATTTTGATATTTTGAAAGGTTCCGCTTAAGGTTTCATGTTGGTGGCAATATTTGTGTCAAAATAAGCAATCTGAACGACAAATAGAATTATTTTTTACTCTCTTTCCTTGACATAATTTTTCTCAAATCACTGTCATTTTAGTATTACTGCCTTACGGTGCGGAAAAACACACATGTACATATGTTCATACACATCAACAGCGAAAAATGACACAATGAGGTCACGCACAATTTCAATCTACCTTTTCATTTCTCGATTGTGAAAGCTTTCGGCCAATTCAAAAGGGAATGAGAAAGATGTTTGCCTTTGTAAAAGCAATCTATTTAATAATGATAACCAGGGCAAGTCTTTTAAGCTTTTTGCTGGAAAAGCTTGATTTTGCTTATTTTGTACCTTTTTTTGCACAATTGCTTTATTTGATATACTCTACTTGAATTTGCTTATAATGAATGCACTTTGGCAACCCTTGAAAATAATTTTTTAATTTTTATGTTGCAAATAAAAAGCAAAAGTTTGTCCTTTTTTCACTCATGCAATTTTCTATTCTTTAACTCTTGACATTGCAAACTAGATTGGATGAAAGGTGTTATTTATTATCAATCTATATATATAAAAGAGGATGTGTGTATGTATGTAAGAAATGGACTCGAAAACGGCTGGGCCGATTTTGATGAAATTTTCAGAGAATCTTCAGAATATTCAGGCGGGTGACATAGGCTATATGAAGTTTTGATTGGACAACGAGGCGTGGCACCGCCCATATAACCCAAAAATTTAAATCGCCATATTTTGGGCATTTTTTTACCTACGTCGATGATATTTGGTACATATGGTATTGGCATTGTTTGGAATACGTACCAGGAGAAAAGTGGGTGGGACCACGCCCCTTTTTAGGAAAACGAAACCCTTGGACCGATCTTCCTGAAATTTTCACAGCATGTTACTGTGACTCTGGAAGGAATAATAGGCTACATGAAGTTTTTATTGGACAAAGAGGCGTGGCACCGCCCATATAACCCAAAAATTTAAATAGCCATATTTTGGGCATTTTTTGACCTACGTCGATGATATTTGGTACATATGGTATTGGCATAATTTGGAATACGTACCAGGGGAAAAGTGGGTGGGACCACGCCCCCTTTTAGGAAAATAAAAAATCGTAACATATTCTTCACTACTGGACCGATCGTCATTAAATTTTCACAATAGGAATTTTATTTTATATCGAAGGGGGTAGCGAAGCGCACCGGGTATATCTAGTATACATATAAAGCAAAAGCTCTATTTAAAAATGCATCTTTAAATTCTGATCTCCCGAACATAAAATATAATTTCGAGTTTATTTGCCGAAGTATAATCAAACTAGAAAGAAGAGGACTTTATTTAAAAGAAAATTTGTCTATTATAGAAAAAGTGGAAGAAAAGATGAAAAATTTTGAAAACAAAATATTTTTTGAAAAGTTCAACAGAATTATTTATAAATCGAAACGTCGAAATTCAAACATTAGTTAAAATTAAAAATAATATTTATTTAAACAAAAGCGAAGCTGATGAATATATTGATTCGCTATATCCAAGCGAATTATTATTGTTTAAGTTCGCTCCTACTACATCCAAATGATGTTGAATGAATTTTTTCAATTTATTCTGCAATTTTATGCGATAATCGAACTTTTCTTTTTGAAAATCTTAACAAACATATCGCTCCTTTATTGCAACGTAGTCATATCTCAAAAAAACTCAAACGTGGCAAAATGCATTTAAAGTTTTCAAAGCGTAAGCATTTATATGGACGGCTTCAGCATGTAAGCGGTTATAACTTGGGTTTAGATAAAGATATGTTTATGCAAATTTTTTTTTACAAATAAAGAAGGTATTGAGAAACTCTTTTTCGTCAGTAACTGAAAAATTTTGTTTTTTGAGATATGACTATGTTGCAATAAAGGAGCGATATGATTGTGCTTTGCAATAAAAAATTATTTAATAAAATAAATGAAAAGTGGTTACATTGTTTAATTTTTGGAAGCATATTAGAGCTTTTTTTTGCTTTTTCTTGGGCTTATTTAGGGTTTATTTTGTGCTTTTTTGCCTGCTTTTTTTCTTTAATTTTGTGCATATTTAAACTTGCCCTGATGATAACAATCATTTCTTTATATAAATTTTCAAAGTACTAAAAAAGATAATTAATGGCTCTAAATAGTAAACAACTTTGTCTACTTACCTTTTTTTTTAATTTTTGGGATCTGCGTAGTTTCTGATTAAATTTTTAACTTGTTTTTGTATTATCTTGCCACTTTCACAAAAATATTTACATTAGCGATGGCGCATGATAAATTTTATTTTTTTGTTGATGCCAAATATATCTGAAAAACAAGAGAATAAAAGAATTAAACTATTAAGTTCTAAACTTGTTATCATCTGAAAATAGAACAATAAACAAAATTAATCATTTTATAAAATCTAATATGTACATAATTTGATCAAAATTGTACCACAGTTGAGATATTTGTGGAATTTTTTTTTTGTTTTTTTAAAGTAGGATAATGAAACTTTGCAAATTCGCAGGATAACGACCAAAATAGCCATTACGATGATCTTCAGATTAGCTAATTAGAGAATAAAACTGTGATTATTATCAAACTAAATAAAAGTGCATCTTAATAAATTATATTCGAATTTCGACCTCTGGGTGTCCACACAAAAGTTTTCAATAAATTAACTTGAACTTCTTGAACAATCGTAAAATTATGCGTAAACAACTATGTATATTAAAATTTACTATAATATCGTTACAAGGTTACTTTTAGCTGGTTTTTGCTGGTCAAAATTTGTCCGGTAAATTCCAGCAGACTGCTAATGTTACAAATGTCTTTTACTCACTTTCTCTTTACAAATAATAGGAAGCAAACAAATTAAACCCAGATATAACCGGTAATAATTTAAGCAAATTCCTGCAAAGTTTTTGAAGAACGTAAACATGCATTTTATGTTAAACGCATGCACATCGATGGCATAATATAGAAAAGGCATATCCGAATTTTTTTTCTAAGAATCGAATTTAGTTAATTTCCTTACTTACTCGTACAGCCATCTTAAAGAAGTATTTTGTAAACTATTTTTGTAAATAATGGTCTTATTTTTCCAATTTTCATTTACATACTTTACTTTGGTATTGTCGTTACATCCGCATTTATCATACATACATACATACATACACATGAATAAACCTTGAGAAGGCATAAGAAAATAGCAATACGTCAACGTATGGAAAGGCACTAAGTGTATTAGTTTTTAAAATTTTTTTCCTTCCTCTCTAAAATAACGAAATTGTTATATTTATCGTATTTGGAAGTAATCAAAACAAGTTGTTTTCATGCAGTTTTCTTGAAAATAAAGATTTTCTATTGAAGAACATATACATCAATCATTATTATAATCATCGCCACCATTGCCATTATTAGCACAATCATCTTGTATAATTAAAAACCAACCTACCTGTTCTGGCAAGGTACGAACCATCTTTTTTAAGAACTTCCGCATGCTGGAAATAATAGGATCTGATCTTAACAAAGCAACAGTACAAAATATGTTGATTAAATTTTTTTAATGAATTCCCAATATTTTTTGAAGTTCCTATTCTAAAAATTTTTTAATTTCTTTTTTTCAGAGAACATAATTTCTCGTTCATGATTTTATGCCCACTGCAGTTAGCAGCAGGCTTGGTTTCATGAACTATTAATACTAATTTTTCTTTATATAATTTTTAAAGTCTTAGCTTGCTTTTAGAAACGATTCATTTTTTCAGAAAAAAGCCCAACTGTAGCGTGCACAAAACATGCCAAGCTGAACCAAAATTCCGTTCGAAATTAGCTGTTAATGTATTCTTTACATAAAAAGAAAATAAATTGATGACAAAAGAAGACTAATCTGATTTTATTTTAAAATTAATAAAATATACTTTAAAAACCAGGGCCCAAATCGTTACATCCGTGAACGTACAACTCGTCACGTAATTACTGTATAATTGCATGGGAAGTTACGTGACGAGTTGTACGTTCACCGATGTAACGATTTGGGCCCAGATCTTTAGGTACATATTTATATACAATACACATATTATCAAAACAACTAATATTATTTACTTTGCAATTTATATTTCAGCTAAGAGACAGATACAGGGGAGAATTCTTCCTTTTTCCGCCTTTCTCCCCACTGAAATTAGACTTTGCAAAGTAAAGTGTGCGTGTGTAAAAGGGGTCTTGGCAAATATTTATAAAATGTATTACTTAGAATTTGTATGGCTTTCACATAACTGCATTTATAATTTTTCATAGCTACGCTGATCACAACTATCATGCAGTCGATGCATTTAATCTATAATTTTTTAGTGAATCAAAACAATTATTTTTTTATAATTTCTTATTAAATTTCATGGAAAACATTTTATATTTATTAAATCAATTCCAAGCAAAAGTGGTAAGACAGTGTTAACTTTATTATTAATTTTGATAATGACTATTCTTATCGGTTTTCAAATTAATAAAAGCCAATAGGTTTTTAAACAGAAAAGATCAGTTGAAATAATTTCGTTCTGCTTATGTGTACTATTTTTTGAGCTGCTTGTAGAAACATGTGGGGTAAATTTAAACGATAACAGATGTAAAGTCTAGTGAAACTTTCACTACTGCACCAATTGAATGAACCTAATTACACTACATGCTTTTTACATATTAATTCAGCAAATGAGCGATTGATGTTTAGGCGGCCATAAGGCTGCTAAGTTAACTTCCCACACTTTGTAGGCTCTGAACTGATAGCAAAAAAATATGCTTGAAAAAAACTATTTGTTCTTGGAATATTAATACTGTTGTTAAACACATTTTTTTTAAACCTTTAAAAACATTTGAGAATCTCTTTTAAAAAATATAAGATTTTATTCGAAATATCCGCAAGAATTTATTTTCCAAAATTTTTACTTATTTGATGTGGGTTAGCTAATCTAAATGCCTGCATTTCGTTCGGTGCTCATACATGGACCGATTTCCATACATATTTTGTGGTTTGATCGTGCCGGAGAGGCAAGTTGTGAAACCGAAATTTTGGTCGCATAAAAATTTAAGTATCATTTAAGTCATTTATTAAAGGCCGTTCACTATCCGCAACATGTAACCCTTCCGGCTGCCTTCAGCTCGGCATTCTCATTGGCCGGAACGAAGTGGACGCAACTGTGGAAAAGTTGGAAATCCGATATACATAATTCACGAAATAATTTTTCTTAATGTCTTTAAAAATATTCAAAATCGGCTCATAAATAGCGGATTTATTTATTAAGATATAAAGGTGAACTGTGAATAGTCTTTTTTTATAAATAAGCAGTCCCATTTCAAGACTCAATACTATTCTCGGCAGATAGAAAACTTTATGTGTAATAATTTGTTTGTTTGTATTTGTTTTCAATAATTAACCTGATTTTTTAGTTTTACAATAATTAAATATCAATAGAAGAAACGAATAACGAATAATTCCTTAATAACATTATTGTTCTTTTTAATATCTGACATAAATATGGTCTTTACACCCTTATTCACTTGTATGCTTCTTCCATATAAAACTTGCGATTTGTGAAGTATTTTTAATGTATTAAGAATAAAAAATATAGCACCAGCTTAATAAATTATTAACAAAAGGGGGTTTCCAAAATAAATTCTAAGAAGAAAAATGTACATGTATTTGAAATTTGTTCTGCTACGAATCCAATAAATAGTAGAACAATTTTAATTTTGTGATCAAATAGCTTCTGGCGGATGAAGAACACACGTCGCGTATTTTTCAAAAGTATTTCTTCGCTTGTGTATAAAAATAAAAATGATTCATAAGATAAGAACAATTTGTGGTGTAGCATTTGCTTTATTTTTAATTGTAATATGTCATGCCGAACGAGATCGTACAATTATTGTCGAGACTTCCTTGGGAAAGTTAAAAGGCACAGATATGAAGACGCGTTCAGGTAATACATTTTGGGCATTTCGTGGTGTTCGTTATGCTCAACCTCCCGTTGGAGAGTTACGCTTTCAAAATCCTCGACCGGTTACGGGTTGGAGTCCCGAGATTTTTGACGCCACCAAAGATGGACCCATATGTCCACAAGTAACAGTTAATTTAACCTATCTATCGGAAGATTGTTTACGTTTAAATGTCTACACTAAACATACTAAAGCTCGAAAGCCGGTAATTGTGTATTTGCATCCAGGTGGATTTTATTCCGTTGCTGCTATTAGCAGTTATGCTGGGCCGCAAAATTTCATGGATCGTGATATTGTGCTGGTGACATTAAATTATCGTTTGGGATCCTTAGGATTTTTAGCCACGGGCACTTCTGATGCTGCTGGCAATATGGGATTAAAAGATCAAGTTATTGCTTTACGTTGGATACAGCAACATATTGAAAAATTTGGTGGGGATCCGAAATCGGTTACATTGTGGGGTTATAGTGCCGGTAGTTTTAGTATTGGTTTGCATATGATGTCGCCCATGGCAAAAGGTTTATTTCACAAAGCTATAATGATGAGTGCTTCACCACTGGGACAATTTAAATATCGTACAGATCAACTAAATTTGGCCGAAAAACAGGCTAGACTTTTAAGTTGTCCCGTTAAGCCAATTCAGGACATGGTCAAATGTTTGAAAAAGGTAAGTTTGCACAAAGCTGAAATAATTTTTAAACATTTTATTACCACCAAAAATTGAAATAAGTAAATTAGAGTAGAATGATTTGTATGATGAAGATGTATTTTTGTTACGGCTCTCATTTTAATGAGATGATTAGAGAAACATTCGAGTACGTCTTCTGATGACGATGCGTATGAGAAGAATGTTATACATGTTTTTAATTGTAAGTTCGTCTTTCTCGCTCTTCGGTCGTTATCACATACATATGGCTCCATGAAAAATGGCCCCAATGAAAAATGGCCCCAAACCAAAAATGAAAAATGGCCCCAAACTTTTGTATTGAAAACAACAACACGAAATTTGGGGCCATTTTTCCTATTTTTTGGGGCCATTTTTCATTTTTTATTTTTAAGTTTGGGGCCATTTTTCCTAAAGTTTGGGGCCATTTTTCATTTTTCGTTAATTGAAAAATGGCCCCAAACTCAAAAATGAAAAATGGCCCCAAACTTTAGGAAAAATGGCCCCAAACTTAAAAATAAAAAATTAAAAATGGCCCCAAAAAATAGGAAAAATGGCCCCAAAGTTTGTGTAGTTGTTTTTAATGCAAAAGTTTGGGGCCATTTTTCATTTATGGTTTGGGGCCATTTTTCATTTCACGAAAAATGAAAAATGGCCCCAAACCAAAAATGAAAAATGGCCCCAAAATAGTGTGAATGATATAAATACCACAAAAAACTCTTTAACATCAAATAATGCATTTTGAAAACATGTATTATTATTAAACGGCGACGTTGCTCGAAATTATATGGAGTAGAGTTACCTTGAGCCCCGCCGAGGGGCCTAGAATGCAAAAACCCGTTAGTAAGCTACTGCCGCTGTGAGCCAACATGAAGAAAAAAGTGGCTGCGCCCAACAATTGCCCAAATAATTTAAGTCCCCAGATTTTCTGCATTGCATTGGGGTGCTAGATCACAATAAAATTAGGTACGTATGTAATGCAATGCAGAAAATCTTTACTAAATATTGCCGTGTCGGGAAATACTATGGTGGAGAAAATCCCTAAGCCCGGCCGTAGGCCGGCTATGCAAGGAATCTTTAGTAAGCAACTCAATTTTTTGAAAATAATCCAATATTTTAAAATATTTGAATTTTATTACTAAAGTTTTTCCGCGTAGCCGGCCTCCGGCCGGGCTTAGGGATTTTCTCCACCATGGTATTTCCCGACACGGCGATATTTAGTAAAGATTTTCTGCATTGCATTGGGGTGCTAGGTCACAATAAAATTAGGTACGTATGTAATGCAATGCAGAAAATCTTTACTAAATATCGCCGTGTCGGGAAATACCATGGTGGAGAAAATCCCTAAGCCCGGCCGTAGGCCGGCTATGCAAGGAATATTTAGTAAGCAACTCAATTTTTTGAAAATAATCCAATATTTTAAAATATTTGAATTTTATTACTAAAGTTTTTCCGCGTAGCCGGCCTCCGGCCGGGCTTAGAGATTTTCTCCACCATGGTATTTCCCGACACGGCGATATTTAGTAAAGATTTTCTGCATTGCATTAGGGTGCTAGGTCACAATAAAATTAGGTAAGTATGTAATGCAATGCAGAAAATCTTTACTAAATATCGCCGTGTCGGGAAATACCATGGTGGAGAAAATCCCTAAGCCCGGCCGTAGGCCGGCTATGCAAGGAATCTTTAGTAAGCAACTCAATTTTTTGAAAATAATCCAATATTTTAAAATATTTGAATTTTATTACTAAAGTTTTTCCGCGTAGCCGGCCTCCGGCCGGGCTTAGGGATTTTCTCCACCAAGGCATTTCCCGACACGGCGATATTTAGTAAAGATTTTCTGCATTGCATTACATACGTACCTAATTTTATTTTGACGTATCACCCCAATGCACTGCAGCAAATCTGGGGACTTAAATTATTTGGGCAATTGTTGGGCGCAGCCACTTTTTTCTTCATGTTGGCTCACAGCGGCAGTAGCTTACTAACGGGTTTTTGCATTCTAGGCCCCTCGACGGGGCTCAAGGTAGCTCTACTCCATGGAATTTCGAGCAACGTCGCCGTTTAATAATAATACATGTTTTCAAAATGCATTATTTGATGTAATGAGTTTTTTGTGGTATTTATATCATTCACACTATTTTGGGGCCATTTTTCATTTTTGTTTGGGGCCATTTTTCATTTTTCGTTAAATGAAAAATGGCCCCAAATTAGGAAAAATCACCCCAAATTCGAAAAATAAAAATGAAAAATTTTTCCTATTTGAGGAATAATGGCCCCAATGAAAAATGGCCCCAAACTTTTTACATTGAAAACAACAATAATTATTTTTGGGGCCATTTTTCCTATTTTTGGGGCAATTTTTCATTTTTGGTTTGGGGCAATTTTTCATTTTTCAGTTTGGGGCCATTTTTCATTTTTTAGTTTGGGGCCATTTTTCATTGGGGCCATTTTTCATGGAGCCCATACATATATCACTGATTAGGTATTTTAAAAATATGAATATAAAAAACATTTTGGAAAATAGACAGAAAAATTAAATTTAGTATTTAATTATTAATAAAAATGTTCATATTTTTATTTCAATATTTCGCTACTCTTTTGTGTAGCAACGTCAGGAATAATTAAATGTTATATCTAGACAAAGTTTTATATTAATATTGTCAATTCAAGACAATTATAACATTTAATTAATATGTAAAGGTAAAATAAAATAATATAATATAATTATAGAAAAATTTAAAATAATAATGGTTCTGAAGTGAAGATCACAATATTGATGTCTCAGTGCAGTTAAATTTAAATTGAGAGGCCCATATCCATTATCCTTTAATGCCGAAGGTATTCGTTTAAATTTTTATCACGATAAGAAAACCTGCATATAAAAATAAAAAAGAGAGATCTGTACTCTTTACTAGACTAAGTTTCCTATCTTAAGTTTGAATTCTTCGTATTAAGACAAAACCAGTAACGGCAAAATTTTCTTTCGAAACTTTAATCAAGCTGGAAGAAAACCGGAGAGAATAAGATTTCATTTTTCAATCTAAATTGAAAATGGAGGTAAAAATTTTTCCTTGTATAAAAGGGATTATAATACTTTCTTTTTATTAATATGAAGTTTAGCATTTATCATGATAAAATTGTAAAATGAACATCATAAATAAATCAATAACATCATAAGTGATCTCAGGGAGTAGCACAATATTGATGGCACTGTTGCACAAGAAAAATGTCAACATATAGAAAAATAAATACCTTTTGTTAAGGTATGGTCACACTTGGCAAATATTTACCCAAAAAAAGCGTAACCACTAAATACCAATTAAGAAGTTTTTGATTTATTTTCGTATTTATTAAGTTAACTGTTTCCAATAATATTAGATTCTATGACATTTTCTATAAGATATGTACGAAACTGTTTAACATAATAGACAAGTATCCAAATTAAAAGGGTTTTCATTAGTAAGTAGTGGTTACGATTTTTTGGGCAAATGTCTGCAATGTGTGACCCTACCTTTTTACATGGTCCAGTTAACGAACGGTCATTGATACAAACATCTTAAATATCTTTTTAATTTTGTCCATTTTGCAGAAACCCATGATGGAATTTGTTAACACAACAAAAGCCATGTTTGAGTATGGATGGAATCCGGTCTTAAACTGGCTGCCGGTTATTGAAAGCGAATGTGGCGGAAATCAAGAACGTTACCTTATAGAGGATCCATATACCACAATGTCCAAGGGCAATATCCATAAAGTTCCCATAATAACGGGGATAACTGAATACGAATTTTATTACATTGGATATTGTAAGAATCTATACATACGCGTACATACATACATTTTACTAAAATAATTGAAATTAAATCAATACCCATTCTTGCAGACATTTTACGCAATGAAACACATCGTCAATATTTTAATCAGGATTTCTCTAAATATGCTCCAATTTATTTCCTATATGAACGCGATACGCCCAAATCGAAAGAAGCTAGTTCCGCCATTCGTTCATTTTACTTCCAAAACAAACCATTGCAGTTTCCACAATCGTTGAAACCATTTACTGAACTTTATGCAGATGGATTAATTGGTTTTGAATATTATCGGTTCTTGCAAATGGTTTCTAAATACACTTCTGTCTATACCTACCTTTTCACCTACAAAGGACGTTATAGTCATTTTGTTAATCCTGATACAAACCAGACATTCGGTAAGTTTAACTAAGCAATGCGGCAATATAAATATGTAGAGACAAATGTAGGCTGACACAAATATTATTTATTAGGCGCCATGCATCATGACGAATTATTATATCTACTAAATGTTCCCTTGCTTACGCCCCAGTTCACGAAAACTGATCCGGAAAACGACACAATTGAGCGTTTAACTAGATTGTGGTCTGAATTCGCAAAGAAGGGGTAATTTATTATTAATGTTTTATTTTATATCTTTCTGTGTTATTTTTTTATTGTCGTCTCTTCTTCTTGCAGTGACCCTAATAACTCTACAGATCAGTACCTGAAATCAGTAAAATGGCCTTTGTACTGTGAAGACAAAAAACAATATTTGGAAATTGGTAATAACTTAATTGTTCAACCAAATGGTATCTACAGCGAACGTTTTAAATTATGGGATATTCTATTTCCCATAATCGATATGTTAAATACAGATAATAAACAGTGCAGAATTTAAAGACACACACTTGCAAACTAATTTTAATTTACTGATCTTTTCTATTAATCGAAGAGCACAATAAAATTATGTTGCAGTTGTTCGGAGTAATTTATAATTTAAATAATCGGCATATGCTGAAATCTACTTGAATTTTCTTTTTTTAATTTTTACGGTTTTAAATAAAATAAACCTAGTTTTGTTAGCGTTTTCAATTTTCGATACCAAAAAAAAATATAATGCTGTTAGAAAAATCAGGGGAAAATTTAATATATTTAAGTTCTCATTTTTGCTGGGTAATTCATACAAACAAAATTAATACATTTTAATGGAAGATATTGAAAGAGTGAAAAATTTGTTCACACTTAACAAATTTATATAAAAAAATATTATGATATACGATTTACACACATACATATATTCCATTAATTTCAATCTGAAAGCGCTAGAATATCCAAAGATATTTCGAGTAATTCAAATCAAAGTTTTTTCTTTTAATTTTCGTAAACAATATCTGTCGAACTATTTCACCAATTTAAATTAAAATTACAACATTCGACATTGTCATATTAAAAAGTGTGTGAATATAAAAAAAAATCAGCTTTCTGTTCATATTCACACGATATTACAGTTAGGATAAAATCTTGGTTTCAAACTAATGAGTGGTTGACTACTTACATACATACATAAACTCAGTCATAGCCCACCTAACAGACCTGCATACAATTTTACCATTGTATGAACATAAAAATTATTTTAAAACTAAAATGTTTGATTGGAAAATAAATTTAGAGAAATTTTTTCCAAATTTGTAAAGAAAATTATTTCAATCTAAAATTTCTGATCTACAAAAACACTCAAACATTTTTAACATCAACATTTAACTGAATGTAAACATACGATCATACTCGTCCTGTACACCGAAATTGATAATTTGCAACAACCGAAAGAATTTTTCTTCTTAAGATAATTCTTGTATTTGTCTTTTAACGCAATAATATGAATTTTAGATATGGACAAAAAAATGGGTGACAGCATCTAAACTATTTATCGCTTCAAAAAGTTTGAACAATTTGTTTTGTAAATTTAATTTTATTAATTTCTTACTTAGCAAAATTTGAAGTTCACTGTGGGTCATTGCACTGTTTTGGGTTGGAAGTCAAAATAAGAGAAGTTTTTGGTTGAAATATCAGTCGTAAAAGTTGCATTGACGGATTTATTGTTTTTTTTTTTTATTTGTTCCCTTAAAGAATTCATTGTTTAGCCAGCGTTTGCAAACAAAAGAAAAAGCACACCAACAGGCGGAAGTTATATTTAAAAAGAGTTCAACAACCGATATTTAAATACTCTTTTTAAGTTGCGATTACATGCTATCTATACCTTATATAATTTTAACATGATAAATGTCAAACTTTAAACGAATTTGGAAGCATATTTTACTTGTACACTTACATATATTTCACTTATTTTTTTTTCGGTGTATTAACAAAGTTAAAAATTTTTAAAAGCGAGAACCTTTATCTTCAGCATATAGAAAATAAATTGTGACTTCTTTTCCATTGGGCATTTCAACAATTTCTTGGTGACTAATTAATCGTATTGCCGCCAGACCATAAAATAGCATTGGTAGCCCTAAATTAATAATTTATAAGAACCGAAAGAATTTATCCTCTAAAGATAAGTCTTGTATTTCTCTTTTACTACAATGATATTTTAGATATGGATAACAAGCTGTCCGTAATATATGATAATTTGTACCCGTATCTAGGGTTCAATTAAAGTGTGATTTACCCCATTGATCGTTCTGTACATCTTTTAACTAAAAACAAAATCCAAAAATATTTATTTTCTAAATTATGTATATTTTGTTGCATTTCTTACCCTTACAAAGTAGGAAGTCCAAGGTGGTTCATTGCACTGTTTTAAATAAGCTGTCAATACATGAGATGCTTTTGGTTTAAACAAAATTCGAGTAAGTTGCATTTAAGGCTTTGTTGTGTAATTAATTTTTTAATTAACTTGTTGTTAAAGAATATATGTACATAAATAAGTATTGTTTACGCAAGCTTTCGCAAACGAAATAAAAACAGCAACTGTAAATACGTCTAAACATCTGTTGTGGTGCTCAACAGCTGTATTTACATGCTGTTAAGTGTTGAAAAATGTTAATGTATACAAACTGCGTTGAAGGTTTTATTTAAAAAATAATTTAAAATATTTGAAAACTATCATTTCCGGCAAAATTAATATTTCGAATATTTTAAAGTTGTAGTATTTTTAGTTTCTCCACTATCAAAAGTGGAAACGGATCATATTTTCTCCCTAGTCGGTAGTACATGCTGTTGTTAAACATAATTTTTTTTCTTTTAACCTTTAAAAACATTTGAGAATCTCTTTTAAAGAATATAAGATTTTATTCGAAATATCCGCAAGAATTTATTTTCCAAAATTTTTACTTATTTGATGTGGGTTAGCTAATCTAAATGCCTGCATTTCGTTCGGTGCTCATAGGGTGGCTGATGAATTTTGCTACATTAAGAAACTCAAATGATTTTTTTTTTCAGTGTATGGAATTCATTTTTCTTTTATTCATGTTAAAGCTCATTCAATTTTATTAAATATACATAGCTTAATCAGTTTTAAAAATAATGGAATTTAAATGCCCCCCCCCCCCCTGCTCGTTGATACATGTGCGGCATCTTACCAAAAAGTTGTTCATTTCTGCTTGGAGAGTTGAGACAGGAATAGCCGCAATTGTTTCTCGAATGGATTGCCTTAGTTCATTCAAATTTGTTGGTTTTGCTTTGTAGACTTCCTGTTTGCAATAACCCCACAAGAAAAAGTCAGGTGCAGTAAGGTCAGGCGACCTGGGTGGCCAACGGAATGTGGAGTTTCTGGATATCAGCTTATTGGGAAATTTTCGTCGCAATTCTGTCATAACAGGTTGGGCTATGTGAGGAGCTGCACCATCTTGCTGAAACCACACAGAGTTGAAAGAAATTCTCATTCGGCGTAATTCTGCATAGAAAAACTCTCTCAACATGCTCAAGTAACGGTCTCCAGTAACCGTAACGGTGTGACCGTTTTCTTCGAAGAAGAAGGGCCCGACAATGCAGCGTGATGAAACTGCACACCACACTGTGACACGAAGTGGATGCAATTCCGTCTCATGGAGTATCTGTGGGTTGGAACCACTCCATATTCGACAATTTTGTTTGTTTATGTTGCCGTTTAAATCGAAATGGGCCTCGCCAGACATGAAAAGACAGTTCAACATGTTTCCATCCTCTTCCACCATTTGAAGCATCTTCTGGCAAAATTCCAAGCGAATCGGCAAGTCTGCAGCGTTCAGTTTGTTGGCCATTTGAATTTTATATGGGAATAAGTCCAAATCTTTGTGCATAATTGAAAGTATTCAAAATCGGCTCATAATTAGCGGATTTATTTATTAAGATGTAAAGGTTAACTGTGAATAGTGTTTTTTTATAAATAAGCAGTCCCATTTCAAGACTCAATACTATTCTCGGTAGATAGAAAACTTAGATGTGTAATAATTTGTTTTTTTGTATTTGTTTTCATTAATTAACCTGATTTATTAGTTTTACAATAATTAAATATCAATAGAAGAAACGAATAACGAATAATTCCTTAATAACATTATTGTTCTTTTTAATATCTGACATAAATATGGTCTTTACACCCTTATTCACTTGTATGCTTCTTCCATATAAAACTTGCGATTTGTGAAGTATTTTTAATGTATTAAGAATAAAAAAATATATCACCAGCTTAATAAATTATTAACAAAAGGGGGTTTCCAAAATAAATTCTAAGAAGAAAAATGTAAATGTATTTGAAATTTGTTCTGCTACGAATCCAATAAATAGTAGAACAATTTTAATTTTGTGATCAAACAGCTTCTGGCGGATGAAGAACACACGTCGCGTACTTTTTCAAAAATATTTCTTCGCTTGTGTATAAAAATAAAAATGATGCATAAGATAAGAACGATTTGTGGTGTAGCATTTGCTTTATTTTTAATTGTAATATGTCATGCCGAACGAGATCGTACAATTATTGTCGAGACTTCCTTGGGAAAGTTAAAAGGCGCAGATATGAAGACGCGTTCAGGTAATACATTTTGGGCGTTTCGTGGTGTTCGTTATGCTCAACCTCCCGTTGGAGAGTTACGCTTTCAAAATCCTCGACCGGTTACGGGTTGGAGTCCCGAGATTTTTGACGCCACCAAAGATGGACCCATATGTCCACAAGTAACAGTTAATTTAACCTATCTATCGGAAGATTGTTTACGTTTAAATGTCTACACTAAAGATACTAAAGCTCGAAAGCCGGTAATTGTGTATTTGCATCCAGGTGGATTTTATTCCGTTGCTGCTATTAGCAGTTATGCTGGGCCGCAAAATTTCATGGATCGTGATATTGTGCTGGTGACATTAAATTATCGTTTGGGATCCTTAGGATTTTTAGCCACGGGCACTTCTGATGCTGCTGGCAATATGGGATTAAAAGATCAAGTTATTGCTTTACGTTGGATACAGCAACATATTGAAAAATTTGGTGGGGATCCAAAATCGGTTACATTGTGGGGTTATAGTGCCGGTAGTTTTAGTATTGGTTTGCATATGATGTCGCCCATGGCAAAAGGTTTATTTCATAAAGCTATAATGATGAGTTCCTCACCACTGGGACAGTTTAAGTACTGTACAGATCAACTAAATTTGGCCGAAAAACAGGCTGGACTTTTAGGTTGTCCCGTTAAGCCAATTCAGGACATGGTCAAATGTTTGAAAAAGGTAAATTTGCATAAAAGCTGAAATAATTTTTAAACATTTTATTACCACCAAAAATTCAAATAAGTAAATTAGAGTGGAACGATTTGTATGATGAAGATGTATTTTTGTTACGGCTCTCAATTTAATGGGAGGATTAGAGACATATTCGAGTACGTCTTGCGATGACTATGCGTATGAGAAGAATGTTATACATGTTTTAATTGTAAGTTCGTCTGTCTGGCTCTCCGGTTGTTATCACAAAATAATGTGCTTTGATCTGTTATTTTTCCACTAACCGGTTAAATACCTCACAGATCAAATATCTAAATCAATATAAACCATACATATGTACATACATATAGGCAAATCCTTCGTGACGTACGCATTTTCACATTTACATGACCCCTACGTATGCAGTGCACTGTACCGGAACTCAGGGAGAGGGATAGGGTAGAGAAGATAGATTTTGAAAATTTATAAGACTTAACTCTTTCACAACTCTGCTTTGAGCGTTATGTTAATTTTTAATGCAGTGTTGAGGCGCCTCCGGTGTTAAGTAGACGCATTAACTTTGTTAAGATGTATTTGCAGGCATTTTATTAATTGTTTTACTTCGCCGCTGTTTCTGCTGAACGACGAAGAAGAGCGATGTTGGGTACATTAGCTTGGATAGCATCAATCGTTGTCGGAACAGTTTTTTAGTGACCAGTGCTATGTATTCAACACTGAAATAGTCCGACAACAATTAATACAATGTCTCACTAATGTACATTAAAGAAATTAATGATGTTGATTGACTTGCTCTGGCCAGGGTTTGAACCAGGCTCCAAGTCATTGTTTGCTTAGTAGTCAACGCGCTAACTATAACCACTTCAGCCAACACCATATTAATATATACAAATTTTTTGGTCTTTCAAAAGAGGTACCTTCAACTTACACATGGTGTTTAGTGGGATATAAGTGAACTTTCGAATGGCATCATATATAATTTTTTAGCAGGTACATATGTGTTGCGAAATAATTGATCACAAAGTCATGTGACGCACGCTACAAAAAACGGGAGTAACTTTGAAACTTAAAGTGTGCTTTCGTAATTTTTATCGAATTTTGCATAATAAAGCACACAAAATCTAGTTTCTAAAAGAGAATATAAAAAAAATTTTGGAAAATAGACAGAAAAATTAAATTTAATACAGTCAAATCCCGATAATTCGTAATCGCAAGGGACCGGCCATTTCTTACGAATTATAGAGGTTTTCGATTTAGCGGGATTTTGATTTAACGGGGTTAAAATAAAATAAATTCGAATTAACGTGGTTTTTCAATTTATTTACTAAAACGATAAAAAAACAAAACAAAAAACAATTATTTTTGAAGGATTGAAGTACGAGTTGATGGAGAGCAATTTCAAATCGCTTAGCAACGTCTATTTTTTCTCTCCAACAAAGTTTTATATTAATATTGTCAATTCAAGACAAATAAAACATTTAATTACTCTATAAAGGTAATATAAAATAATATAATTATAGAAAAATTTAAAATAATAATGGTTCTCAAGTGAAGATCACAATAATGATGTCTCAGTGCAGTTAAATTTAAATTGAGAGGGTCATATCCATTGTCCTTTAATGCCGAAGGTACTGTACGTTTCATTTAAATTTTTATCACGATAAAAAAAACTGCATATAAAAATAAAAAAGAGAGATCTGTACTCTTTACCAGACACAGTTTCCTATCTTGAGTTTTAAATTCTTCGTATTAAGAAAAACCAGTAACGGCGAAATTTTCTTTCGAAACTTTCATTCAGCTGGAAGAAAAACGGAGAGAATAAGACTTCATTTTTCAATTTCAATTGAAAATGGTGGTAAAAATTTTTTCCTTGTATAAAAGGGATTATAATACTGTTTTTTCTTTTATTAATATGAAGTTTGCATTTATCATGATAAAATTGTAAAATGAACATCATAAATAAATCAATAACATCATAAGTGATCTCAGGGAATAGCACAATATTGATGCCACTGTTGCACAAGGTTACTGAGAGGATACAGCTTCAAGGCACTTTTCCACCAAGTAAAATTATTTTATATATGTATAATCTGAGGAAGAAAAACGACAACATATAGAAAAATAAATACCTTTTGTTAAGGTATGTGTTGAGTTTTTATTATTAATAAACGATACAATTGAAAAGATATTGAACGAATGAAAAAATAAGGCTGCATAGCCTTCTTTGCTTTTTTCTATTTTTGATCTAAATAGAAAAAGTACTTTGATTGATTTTTGAAGGAATGTGATGATGCCAGATTTGGTGAACTACAATCCGATTTTCAACACTTCCCCTCAAATCTGATTTCATCTATAAATTTAATAGTTTCAGACCGAGTGCTTCGGTGCATTTGTTGTGTTTTGGAGATACCAAGCCTTTTGTTAAGACGTCAGCCGGCATGTCTTCAGTCCTCATGTATTTTACATCAATTTCGCCTTTTTCGATAGAGTCACGGATAAAATGGTGACGAATGTCTACGTGCTTCGTACGGTTGTGAAAAATAGGGTTTCTGCATAACTTTTCCGCACTTTGGTTGTCGTTGTAAATGCATATTGGGTTGTTGTTGCCTAGTATTTCGTTTGAAAAACGCTTGAAGTGAATGGCTTCTTTTGTTGAGTCAGAGAGAGCCATGTACTCAGCTTCGGTACTAGAGACTGCCACTGTTTTTTGCTTTCTGGATTCCCAACTAATAGCTCCGTTTGAGAAAGTAAAGACGTAGCCTGTAAATGATTTTCTATCGCCTATGTTCGAACCCCAGTCTGCATCGGCGTAGCCCTCTACTGGCTTCTTGTTAGATGAATATTCGAGGCCGACGTTTTGGGTGTTTTTCAAATACCTTAGGTAGGCTTGCCAGATCCAATTTGCCAAAAAGCTTGACATTGACCAAAAAAAAACTTGATTTTGAAAAAAAAAACTTGACAAATAAATACACTCATACTATTGGTTTTTATTTAATTTTTTATTATTTTTTTTTTCATAAAAATTATTAGAATAAAAACAAAAATATCATAAAAAGTAAATATAACAGAAACAATGTAAAAGAAACAAAAAACAATATAACAATAAAAATTCAGTCTTTACATATTTTAAAAAAAACTTAGGCGTTATTTAAAAAAAAAATATAGGTACAATCTTAAGAAAAAAAATATATGTAGGTTCTATTTATTTTGCCACATATATTTCGTATTCTTAGATACAGAATTACTCTACCATCTGAGTAATGGGGTAAATATCAGTGTTGGCACTTTTATTATAATTGTACATACCTAAAGAGAACTATATTTTTTAAATTATAATTGCACAGAAAAATATATGTATCATATTAGTCCTTAAATGTATTAATATTAAAAATATGCTCTTTCGATGTGTTTTATAGAAATTTAAACTTACTTTTTTTAAGTATTATTACATATGTAGCTAGAATAAATTTGAGAAAAAAAAATTACTTACAAAAAACATTGACAAATCACTTTTTCACTTGACACTTGACGCGCATTAAAAAACTTGACAATCAGGCCAAATCAGGCCTGTCTGGCAACCCTAACCTTAGGACTCTTTTAGCAGCTACCCAGTGTGCCGCTCCGTGATTCGTATTAAACTGACTGAGAATGCTTACGGTGTGTGATATATCAGGCCTAGTTGAGACTGCTAGGTACATCAGGGAACCGATTAAACCTTGATAAGGCAATTTTTCTGCTTCGATTTTTTCGTTTTCGTTCTTCGGACACATTTGTTTGCAAAGTTTTTCGCTCACGTTCATTGGTGTGCTGACAGGCTTGCAGTCTGTCATGCCAAACCTCTCTAACAAATGTTGGATGTATTTCGACTGTGACATAGAAATGGTTCCCGTTTCCAGATTCTGGTTGAATTCAATTCCAAGACAATATTTTATGCTCCCTAGATCTTTCATTTCGAATGTGTTGGCCAATTCGTGTTTTAAGTTCTTTAACATGTTTCGATCGTTTGATGCTACCACAAGATCATCAACGTAAATTGCTATGAGAGTGAGGCTGTTGGTGTCTTTGTTCATATATACGCATGGGTCACATTTTGATGGCGCCAAACCCATTTCTTTTAATTTGTGGTCTAACTTTTCGTACCACAATCTTCCTGATTGCTTAAGACCATAGATGGCCTTTTTTAACAGGCATACTTTGTTGGTGTATTTCGATGCTTCGTGTTTGTGTAAAACTTCGTTCATATTATCGGGCATTTCCATATAAATTTCCTTTTCTATAACACCGTTTAAATAGGCTCCAACAAAATCGAGTTGATGTACTTCTAAACCAAATTTTGCTGCAGTTGCCGTCAGAAAACGTATTGAGCTTATTCTAGCGACTGGTGCAAAGGTTTCGTCGAAATCAATACCAGGGTGTTGAGTAAAACCCTTTGCGACAAGTCTGGCCTTTCGGCACTCCAATGCACCATCAATTTTGTACTTCGTACGCAGTGCCCATTTCGATTTGACAACTTTTCTTCCAGTTGGCCTGTCAACAATTTCCCAAGTACGATTTTTTGTCAATGTTTTGTATTCTTTCAGCATAGCTTTTCGCCATTCTTCTCGTTCTGGGCCGGATAGCGCCTCCGCACTTGTTTTTGGATCGGAGGGTTGAATTAAATTTGCTGATTGATAGTCTTCATCGTCCGAACTGTTGAATCCCATGAAATCACCAGCTTCGTCCGTGCTATCTTCTTCATTTGGTGGCATGTTATTTTGTATTTTCTTTGGTCTGCCTCTCTTCCCAGTTGCGACCTTCTTAGGGCGACCACGACATCTTTTCTTGGGGGTTTCGATTTTGCTTTCATCAATGGTTGTTCGTTCTAAACTTTTTCCAAAGTTAAACTCGATTTCGCCTTGTGTGAATTCCTCGAATTTATTTTCGTTTGTTGGTTGTGTGAATACTACGTCACGACTTCGACGTATCTTTTTGTTAAGGGGGTCCCACAGTCGATAGGCCTTGGATGTCTCAGAGTAACCTACAAATATACACTTTATAGATTTAGATTCGAATTTTCCTTTACCTGGGGTTTTGTCAAGCATGAATGCTGTTGAGCCAAATTTCTGGAAAAAGTTAACGTTTGGGGTACTATTCATCCATACTTTATAGGGGATTTTGCCATTTAAGCTCTGAGATGGGCAACGATTCCGTATGTAATTCGCAGTGTTTATTGCTTCAGCCCAAAAAGTAGGCGGTAGGCCAGATTGTATTAGCATGCATCTCGCCATGTCGAGTAAAGTTCTATTTTTTCTTTCTGAAACTCCGTTCTGCTGGGGAGTGTATTCGATGGTTAGTTCGTGACGGATGCCATTGTTGTTTAAAAAATTTTTCATGTAGTTGTTGACATATTCTGTCCCATTGTCGCTACGTAGACGTTTTATTTTTTTTCCTGTTTTTGTTTCGGCCATGTTTTTAAATTCAATGAATTTTTCTGCGACTTCGCTTTTATATTTTATAAAGTAAATTTCGCACCAACGGCTCTTATCATCTATAAAGGTGACAAAGTATCGAGTATCCCCGAATGAATTTACTCGCATTGGGCCGCACACGTCAGTGTGAACCAACTCTAGCAATTCCTCACCTCTGTTGTGAGATGACCTGAACGGTGTCTGTGATTGCTTCCCCTGAATACAAACTTCGCATGGTGGTAATTCTGTTTCAGTGTTTGTATGTATGCCAACTACTTTTTCTTTCCTTATCATTTCCCTTAAATCTTTTTCGTTTATGTGACCAAACATTTCGTGCCAATCTTGAAGAGTTTTTTCTTTTGTTTTAAGAATAGAAGCAACCTCTGATTTTTCTTCTACATAATATAGGTCTCCGTAGCGCTTTGCCTCAAATAATTTTTTGTTGTTGGTTGGATCCCATACTGTGGCTTCATTCTTCTTAAAAATTACTTCGAGACCACTTTGTGTAATTTTGGGTACAGACATGAGATTCGTTATTAAATCGGGAACGAATAGTGTTTCTTTAAATTTTATTTTGCAGACAGTGCTTTCGAATTGTACTATTCCCATTCCTTTTATTTCAGTTGTGTTGTTGTTGGCCAGAGCTAGACGTTTGCTACTTGCGTTATCAATTTTGTTGAATTTGTTTTCTGCAGAGCACATATGTGAGGAAGCCCCCGAGTCTAAACACTACTTACCGCAATGATCCTGTATGTTGTTCGCCACTTCAAGTATGTTACACGAAACTTCTGTTTTGTTGTTATGTTTGTTGAAATTTCTTGATTTGCAGTCCCTTGCCATGTGCCCAATTTTTCCGCACGTGTGACAAGCATATTTGAATTTCGTTTTCTCACCATTGTTTTTCGCTGTATAATTTTTGGTGTTATCCTTCGGTTTGTTTCTGGAGTACATTGCGCCTTCGACGTGTTCGCTTTTGTTTCTTTTGCGCGCTTCAAATTCTTCAAGAAGTTTAACCTTCAAAATTTCTGTTCTAGGCAGTTTTTCCTGGGACTCAATGGCAATTCTAAATGTTTCATACTCGTTCGGTATGCTGTACAACAGAAGTATAGCTAATAGTTCGTCTATTATTACCAACTGCATTTCGTTAAGTTTGTCTACGACATCGAAAAACTTTTGTATGTGATCACGCATGTCATCTCCATTTTGCATCTTTTTTAATATGAGAGACTTAAGCAACATTGCCTGACGTGCAGGGCCTCGTGATTGGTACACCGAATGTAGCTTATCCCAGACATCCTTTGATGTGTCACAATTTTTTATCTGTTGTAGTTCGGATGGGCTAATTGATAATATCAAATCTGACTTAGCCTTTTCGTCTTTGTCCTTCCATGCACTGGCTTGCGCAGCTGCTTCTGGTTTCACACATGTTCCGCAAACATATTTCCATGCCTCGTTTTTGATTAATAGTGCTTGCACTTGAATCTTCCAAGTTTCGAAGTTGTCCTTGTTTAATGGCTCAATCTTTACACTAGCATAACTCATTTTTATTTCCTTGCGCAGTTGAAGCGTTCTGGGACCATAACCTGTTGAGTTTTTATTATTAATAAACCATACAATTGAAAAGATATTGAACGAATGAAAAAATAAGGCTGCATAGCCTTCTTTGCTTTTTTCTATTTTTGATCTAAATAGAAAAAGTACTTTGATTGATTTTTGAAGGAATGTGATGATGCCAGATTTGGTGAACTACAATCCGATTTTCAACAGTATGGTCACATTTAGCAAATATTTACCCAAAGCAAACGAAACCACTAAATACCAGTTAAGAACTTTTTGATTTATTTACGTATTTATTAAGTTAACAGTTTCCAATAATATTAGATTCTATGACATTTTCTATAAGATACTCGTATGTACGAAACTGTTAACATAATAGACAAGTGTCCAAATTAAAAGGGTTTTCATTAGCAAGTAGTGGTTACGATTTTTTGGGCAAATGTTTGCAATGTGTGACCGTACCTTTTTACATGGTCTAGTTAACGAACAGTCATTGATACAAACATCTTAAATATCTTTTTAATTTTGTCCATTTTGCAGAAACCCATGATGGAATTTGTTAACACAACAAGAGCCATGTTTGAGTATGGATGGAATCCGGTCTTAAACTGGAAGCCGGTTATTGAAAGAGACTGTGGCGGAAATCAAGAACGTTACCTTATAGAGGATCCATATACCACAATGTCCAAGGGCAATATCCATAAAGTTCCCATAATAACGGGGATAACTGAATACGAATTTTATTACATTGGATATTGTAAGAATCTATACATACGCGTACATACATACATACATTTTACTAAAATAATTGAAATTAAATCAATACCCATTCTTGCAGACATTTTACGCAATGAAACACATCGTCGATATTTTAATCACGATTTCTCTAAATATACTCCAATTTATTTCCTATATGAACGCGATACGCCCAAATCGAAAGAAGCTAGTTCCGCCATTCGTTCATTTTACTTCCAAAACAAACCATTGCAGTTTCCACAATCCTTGAAACCATTTACTGAACTTTATACAGATGGATTAATTGGTTTTAAATATTATCGTTTCTTGCAAATGGTTTCTAAATACACTTCTGTCTATACCTACCTTTTCACCTACAAAGGACGTTATAGTCATTTTGTTAATCCTGATACAAACCAGACATTCGGTAAGTTTAACTAAGCAATGCGGCAATATAAATATGTAGAGACAAATGTAGGCTGACACAAATATTATTTATTAGGTGCCATGCATCATGACGAATTATTGTATCTACTAAATGCTCCCAGGCGTACGCCCCAGTTCACGAAAACCGATCCGGAAAACGATACAATTGAGCGTTTAACTAGATTGTGGTCTGAATTCGCAAAGAAGGGGTAATTTATTATTAATGTTTTATTTTATATCTTTCTGTGTTATTTTTTTATTGTCGTCTCTTCTTCTTGCAGTGACCCTAATAACTCCACAGATCAGTACCTGAAATCAGTAAAATGGCCTTTGTACTGTGAAGACAAAAAACAATATTTGGAAATTGGTAATAACTTAATTGTTCAACCAAATAGTATCTACAGCGAACGTTTTAAATTATGGGATATTCTATTTCCCATAATCGATATGTTAAATACAGATAATAAACAGTGCAGAATTTAAAGACACACACTTGCAAACTAATTTTAATTTACTGATCTTTTCTATTAATCGAAGAGCACAATAAAATTATGTTGCAGTTGTTCGGAGTAATTTATAATTTAAATAATCGGCATATGCTGAAATCTACTTGAATTTTCTTTTTTTAATTTTTACGGTTTTAAATAAAATAAACCTAGTTTTGTTAGCGTTTTCAATTTTCGATACCAAAAAAAATATAATGCTGTTAGAAAAATCAGGGGAAAATTTAATATATTTAAGTTCTCATTTTTGCTGGGTAATTCATACAAACAAAATTAATACATTTTAATGGAAGATATTGAAAGAGTGAAAAATTTGTTCACACTTAACAAATTTATATAAAAAAATATTATGATATACGATTTACACACATACATATATTCCATTAATTTCAATCTGAAAGCGCTAGAATATCCAAAGATATTTCGAGTAATTCAAATCAAAGTTTTTTCTTTTAATTTTCGTAAACAATATCTGTCGAACCCTTTCACCAATTTAGATTAAAATTACAACATTCGACATTGTCATGTTAAAAAGTGTGTGAATATAAAAAAAATCAGCTTTTTTTTCGTCTTAAGATAATTCTTGTATTTGTCTTTTAACGCAATAATATGAATTTTAGATATGGACAAAAAAATGGGTGACAGCATCTAAACTATTTATCGCTTCAAAAAGTTTGAACAATTTATTTTGTAAATTTAATTTTATTAATTTCTTAATTAGCAAAATTTGAAGTCCACTGTGGGTCATTGCACTGTTTTGGGTTGGAAGTCAAAATAAGAGAAGTTTTTGGTTTATATATTAGTCGTAAAAGTTGCATTGACGGCTTTATTGTTTTTTTTTTATTTGTTCCCTTAAAGAATTCATTGTTTAGCCAGCGTTTGCAAACAAAAGAAAAAGCACACCAACAGGCGGAAGTTATATTTAAAAAGAGTTCAACAACCGATATTTAAATACGATTACATGCTATCTATACCTTATATAATTTTAACATGATAAATGTCAAACTTTAAACGAATTTAGAAGCATATTTTACTTGTACACTTACATATATTTCACTTATTTTTTTTTCGGTGTATTAACAAAGTTAAAAATTTTTAAAAGCGAGAACCTTTATCTTCAGCATATAGAAAATAAATTGTGACTTCTTTTCCATTGGGCATTTCAACAATTTCTTGGTGACTAATTAATCGTATTGCCGCCAGACCATAGAATAGCATTGGTAGCCCTAAATTAATAATTTTTAAGAACCGAAAGAATTTATCCTCTAAAGATAAGTCTTGTATTTCTCTTTTACTACAATGATATTTTAGATATGGATAACAAGCTGTCCGTAATATATGATAATTTGTACCCGTATCTAGGGTCCAATTAAAGTGTGATTTACCCCATTGATCGTTCTGTACATCTTTTAACTAAAAACAAAATCCAAAAATATTTATTTTCTAAATTATGTACATACATATATTTTGTTGCATTTCTTACCCTTACAAAGTAGGAAGTCCAAGGTGGTTCATTGCACTGTTTTAAATAAGCTGTCAATACATGAGATGCTTTTGGTTTAAACAAAATTCGAGTAAGTTGCATTTAAGGCTTTGTTGTGTAATTAATTTTTTAATTAACTTGTTGTTAAAGAATATATGTACATAAATAAGTATTGTTTACGCAAGCTTTCGCAAACGAAATAAAAACAGCAACTGTAAATACGTCTAAACATCTGTTGTGGTGCTCAACAGCTGTATTTACATGCTGTTAAGTGTTGAAAAATGTTAATGTATACAAACTGCGTTGAAGGTTATATTTAAAAAATAGTTTGAAATATTTGACAACTATCATTCCCGGCAAAATTAATATATCAAATATTTTAAAGTATTTCTTATTTTATTCTAAAAGTAAATTCTTAAATTCTACACCATTTTTAATTTATATATAAATCTAATGAACTTATTTGAGGTATTATCAGAAATAAATTAAAATATCTATGCAATATTAAAAATATGCATGTTTCTATAACTGTAATGCTATAAAAATAAAAAAAAATATTTTTTTTAATTCGATCTTGTTAGTTTTTTTCTTCTCACAATTTTCATTTTTACAAATATTTTTTTTTTACGTATGTACATATTGTAGTAATATTATAGTGATGACGTTATCGTATCTTAGCCTATACATACATATACATATGTACATACATATACACATATCACATTTATATATAATTTTTTTTTTATCTAAGCCTACTACAAGTTCTACAATAAGTAACTATTGTATTTAAATAATAAAAGTATTCAGTCTAGATCACAGAATATACATCTGTGGTCTAGATTTTGAAGTGAAATGAAGAAGAAGTCTTTTATTTTAAAGTTATACTACAATATATAATTTATTATATTCTTTTTTAAGTTTTTGAGATACGGTTGTACAATTTTCAAATATATTTCGTTTTCCAAAATCTATCTTGGTTTTTCTATAACTTGCAATATCCCTCAGAGATGCAGAAATAATAAAAAAAATAACATATGTACATATTTTAAAAGTGAAAACATATTTATCTTGACTCACTGAAAATATATACAATTTATAGAAGTGTATATCATAATATCTAGTCCGAAGTGGCCAAGCTAAAATGGTAGGTCCTTTTCATATAATAAAAAGCGGAACCGAAACTTCATACCTCGAAAATAGTCACGTGACTATTTATGTACATATGTATGTATTTATACATAAATTTGTTAGTTTCCTTTCCCCTAAGAATAATAAAATTAAAACGAAAAATTACATAAATAATTTAAATATGAGTTCGGTTGACGCATGGTATAATAAATACCATGGGTTGACGTTAAATAAAATAAAATAATTAAGAAAACGTTAACATGATTCCAATCGTACGAAATTTGTTTACAAAAATTGCGCAGAAAAATTCAAAATCTACATTAGCAGCGTCCGTGGTGCCAACATACAAATTTGAAAAAGTCGATTTAAGAAATGAGCCTCAATTAGAATATAAAAACGGCTCCGAAGAACTAGTTAATTTGGAAAGATCTTTAGAAAAATACTCAAGTAATGTCGAAGAAATTCCGATTGTAATTGGAGGCAAAGAATTCAAAACAAAGCAAACACGTTTCCAAGTAATGCCGCATGAACATAAGCACACTATTGCCAAATACTATTATGCAGACCAGAATATTATAAATCAAGCATTACGTGACACCAAGAATGTGAAAGATGAATGGGACAATACCCCTTATCAGCAGCGTATAGATATTTGGGAAAAGGCTGCAATGTTAATGGCCACTAAGTATAGAGCTGATTTAGTAGCTGCTACAATGTTGGGTCAAGCGAAAACAGTTTATGAAGCCGAAATAGATGCAGCGGCAGAATTAATTGATTTTATACGTTTAAACGCACAATTCTTCAAAGAATTGGCCAACTATGAGCCGATGAATCCTAATCCGAGAATTTATAAAAATCACTTGCATTGGAGAAGTTTAGATGGATTTGTTGCAGCTATAAGTCCTTTCAATTTTAGCGCAATTGGTGGTAATTTAGCTTATACGCCCGCATTGATGGGCAACTGTGTATTGTGGAAAGCTGCAGATGGCGCCATGTTGTCTAGTTGGCTGATTTTCAATATAATGCGCGAAGCTGGTGTACCAGATGGTGTAGTAAATTTTATACCAGCTGATGGTCCCCTATTTGGCAATACAGTAACATATTCGCAAAATCTGGGCGGTATTAATTTTACCGGATCGGTTTCAACGTTCCACACCTTATGGAAACAAGTGTCCAAAAATGTAGAATTTTATAAAACATTTCCTCGTCTCAGTGGAGAATGTGGGGGCAAAAACTATCACTTTGTACATCACTCAGCCGATGTGGATACTGTCGTATCTTCTACTATACGGAGTGCATTTGAATACAGTGGTCAAAAGTGTTCCGCATGTTCTAGATTATATGTATCGGAGAATTTGTGGCAGAATAAATTAAAGAAAACTTTTTGTGATTTAACGAGCCAGCTAATTATTGGAGACGTTTGTGACTATAACACTTTTACGTCGGCTGTTATTGATGACAAAGCATTTCTACGTATCAATTCCTATTTGGACTATGCTAAGGCAAATCCCCAATGTGATATTTTGGTCGGAGGTCACTGCTCGAATTTACATGGCTTTTTCATTGAACCCACTATTATTGAAGTACGTGATGCAGAAGATCGTCTATTTAGGGAAGAAATATTTGGACCAATACTTTCGGTTTTTGTTTACAAAGAGAAGGATTTGGATAAAACAATAAAATTAGTTTGTAGTACACCCAAATACGCTTTGACGGGAGCAGTTTTTGCTACAGATGAAAAATTTCTTATAGAAATTTTGCGAAAATTTAAAAGTACGGCTGGCAATTTTTATATTAATGACAAGTCCACGGGCTCTATTGTTGGTCAACAACCATTCGGTGGAGGCAAATTATCGGGAACTAATGACAAACCAGGCAGTCTATATTATTTATTACGCTGGACTTCACCACAAACTATTAAGGAAAATTTTACATCCCAAACTGATATTTATCATCCATATATGGAAATGTCAAAAACTTAGTCAATAATAAAATAAATTAAATGATTATGATAATTAAATCTACCAAACAAATAAATAAATAAATAAATAATAAATAAATTAAAAATACAAAAAAAAAAAAAAAATATAAAATCGAAAAACATGAACTATGTGAACTCTTTGACAAACTAAAAATTATGGTTAGTCAGCACATGAACATGTGTAAGTATTCGCCACATTCTAGAAGTCTAGAAGATGGACTTATTATTACCGTTGCTCTGCCGACGTTATGTTCATGTCATGTTCAAGTTTATGGCTCGTGAAGACGTAGGATTAATACAGTATTTCTGATGCCATTATGGAATTTTCACTTAAATGAATCCCGTATTTTTATTTTACAGTTATATTTTTTCTCGGTCAAATATTAAGAAAGGTAATCATTGTACAGCATGAACGCAAAACAACCGGTATCAAAGCCAAACTTCAGTTTTATCAATCGTTTATGAATACGGTTGAAAACTATTAAAGAACGTTTTACACTATAATACAAGTCTTAAGTATATTGAGCAAGGTATATTAATTATTAATTTATTATACCATGATATTGAGAAAAATTAAACCCTGACGGAATAAATAATTATGACGAAATACTAATTTTTGTTAAAACGTCTGGCATTCTTTAAAAGCATTTGTCACAAAAAAAGAGTACTTTTTCAATTTCTATAAAATTAAAAGATACAAAAATATGTATGTATGTACATATGTATATATTTTCAGATTTTATCTATACCATGAAATGTTTTGTTGGGAAACATCACAAGTTGTCCTTATTACAATCATACTCATCAGCAAAGGTAATGCTTATCGTTACGAGCAAATAGTCGTTTCAAAAGTTTAAAGGAAAACATAGACAAAATACATGGAAAAAAGAATCCAGTAAATACAAAGGAGTTAAATGAAAAAATTTATAGCATTATGCGAAAAAAATTTGAAAAGGAAATACCAAATTCTTGTAAACGTGAAAATTATTATGAAGATTCTGAGGAGAAGCTTGAAAAGAAAAATTTGGAAAATTTGGATTTTGAAGATCAAAATTATGCCTACGATGTCGAGCATTCTTCACCATCAAAAACTTCCTATTCTTCAGAACAAATACAATATCGACGTGATGCGTCTTCTAACAATGGTTATACCAAAAGCATGTGCATGCACAAAACAATTCTTTATACGCTTCCGTGCTAACCAAAGCTTTCGAGATAAGTTTGAATCCTTCGGGCATCATCAATACAGGAGAAACTTTAATGAGTAATTTTAGTATTATTTTCTAACTACATATGTAATTATATTGTGATGTCCTGGTTTTTTTAATTTTAATAATTTTTAAAGTTAACTTATGTCGTGATGTCCACTTTTAAATTTTATAAACCAAATGCTTTAAAATAATTTTCAAAAATAAAGAAAGCTCCTGAAGAAGTTGGAAAAAAGCCAACGAAACGTCGAGCAAATGTAATATAACATCAACAATTACAAACAACATTGTTTTATTAGAATCGTAAAACAATAACTGACCAAAAAATCAGCCTGTAGGAAACCCCTAATAATACTAAAACTAATTATTGGTCATAACCAAAAAACTTATACACTTTAATGAGTAATGTTGCACAAAAAATTAATACTAATAGCTTGGATTTAGCTAAAGAAATAAGTGATTCGAAAGTTTCAAAAAATGATGATCAATTTGGAAATATAATTCAAAATTATATAAAAAATATAGGTTAGTTATCTTCAATTTAAACTTGTAAGCGTAAAATCGACTTCACTTTATACAATTAATTAAACTTAGTTCCAGCCAGTCTCACCAGCTCAGTATTAAATCGAACTTCAAGTCCAAGTCTGGCCAGAAATTTTCCATTATACATAAAACAGATAAAAATAAAGACGAAGAAGAAGACCCTGAAGTTAAAAATTCCAAAAATTAATATATATTAAGCAAGCTGATTAATTTCAGTTTAATTAAGGAGCAGCGTGTGATATTCTTGGTTCGTGGAGCTCAAACACAATTGGTTTTTGTTTTGATATACAAATACTTAAAGAAAAAATCCATGATATCTCAGCTGAGGAATTAAATAACAAGATTCTATGAATTAGCATATGTATGTGAATGTCAACCGTCAAAGCACCACATTATTATTTTTTAGATTGGAAATTCACTGGGAGTGCCATAAAGCAAAGGGGTGGGCATTTTTATGTACATATAGGGACAAAAAAGAAGCTGCACAGCAGCAACATTTTTGGGTATGTGTGATCAGAACGGCTAGTAGTTGTTTGTAGAAAACATTTTGTAATTGTTAAAATTTTAAAGGATTCTGTCGAAAGTGTGGGGCATAGATACATTTTATGGTTCATGGAATTTCTTATTACCATCTAAAGATTGCCAAGATATATCGTTGGCCAGCGAAGTACAACGAGATATTTTAAGGCGTGTTCGAATGGAAATAAAAAGTTATGAGCTTATGGGCAACATTATTGTTGTATTTATGGTTATTTCAATATAAGATTATTCAATCGATAGTGATATGTGAATAAAAGAAAATTAATTATCGAAGTATGTACATATTCAAAATCCAGTCGGGCGGCTTGAGTAAAAATATATATTAAATAACATATAAAAAGATTATTGAAATCCATGAAGCCTTATAAGTATGTATGTATGTACATATATTAATCAATCAATTCATGTTAGAAAGATCATCTAAATCAATAACTTTTATTTTTACTATTCTATAATTTTCTCGCACAGCATGTTTTTTTGTTCTCTTCTACTATAAAACTTGTTATTTCGGTCTTTTACGTTGCAGGAGACGTTATAATATATTTTATCTTTCCTTTCTATACGGAAATTGCTTAAACTAACTTTATTATCGCCAATAAAATATGGCAGCATTACCGAAACGTTGTATATGTTAATTAACAGAACAACCATGTCTGCCAGATTAGACGATTTATCGCCTTTATGAAGATTTGTGGTCCTCCAAATTGCACACGAATTTTTCCTAAAATTTGACGTTTTTAATAAATGGAGCATTTACAAAATAAAAATATTTATTTATCTCTGAATATAATGTAAAAATAAGTGCAAAATCAGCAAAGCGTAAAAAAATGTCATGAGTTTAAAACACCAAAATTTCATATGTAGTAATATGCACTTCAACTAATTTTTATATAGCGGTTTTAAACGGTATAGATTACATTTATTACATTAAAAATTTAAGTGGAATCACCACAAATGTTTACGTAACTGGAGAAAAGTATGTTCGGCCAGAGATCCTGGGTGTTTTCTGCAGACAAGCTAATCGATTTGTGTTTAAAAAAAAATAAATAAAAGGTAAATCTGGTTAAATTGCATTAAGATTAAAAATAAACGATAATTTAGTCGAAAATCGTCAAAAACTTACATACTAAAAACTGCTATCGTATTATTTAAAATGATACGCTGAATGTCAAACGTTTTCTTCTCCAAATTTAATTGATAATTTTTTCATAAAAGAAAAATAAAGTAAAATAATAAATATTTTTGCACTTTTTTTATTTGATTTTCACAAATGAAAAAAAGTTATTTGACACTCTTACGGAAGAAAAGTACGGGTAAGGTATGGTAAGAGAAACACAAATTACTCTCTCATGAACATTCTCATTTAAATAATTTACCCAATTTTCAACACCAGAAACGCTTTTCGGTAAAATTGGGAGCCATGGGTTCAAACACAACTTGTATAAAAAACTAATTCCAGCTGCTTTATTGTTACATACTACAAACTTGGATCCCTACTGTTTGTATTTTCCTTTATCAAGATATTTACGGGTTTGATTTGTGCATGCATCTGGCAACCCTATGTACAGGTTAACATTTGTTTATCGTTGTAACAGCTGCTAACAAAGAAGAATACACATGTACATACAAAGGTACATTTTAAATGTATCCTGATACATATGTACGTAGTGAAAATTATCAATAAACAAACGCATTCTAAATATTAAAAATTAATAGAGACACAATATAAAAAATATTTAAATATCAATATGGGCAATCAATTAGTTGGTATAGCACCATCACAAATTTATCCCGTTGAACATTACTTTTCGGGACAATTTAGTAATGAAATTGCATTCGATTCGAAGTGAGTGAAGATTTGTACATACATACATACATACATATGAAAATTGCACAAAGAAAAATGTTTATTTAATTTTTTTATAGTATGGGAAGCACAAGGTTTTTTAAAGTTGCGAAAGCTAAGTCGGAAGAAGGCTTAATAGTGGTAAAGGTTTTTGTGAAACATGATCCTACATTGCCCTTGGAAGACCACAAGGAACGAGTCGAGTATATAAAAAAATCTTTGGCCAATGCTGTAAATTGTTTACCTTTTCAGCGGGTAGAGGTAAAACATTTTTCATGTTTTTATTCCAGCATTTATTAAGTTTTATTTTTTTAATTAATAATTTTAATATTAATTATTTATTCTTTTCTAAATATGTACCAGCTCACTGACAAAGCTGCTTACATTATGCGGGAATATGTCAAACATAGCCTTTATGATCGTGTTTCCACCAGACCTTTTTTAACAATTTTGGAAAAGAAGTGGATAACATTTCAAATTCTTTGTGCTCTCAATCAGTGTCACAAGCAAAAAATCTGCCATGGCGATATTAAATTGGAAAATATATTAATAACATCTTGGAATTGGATTCTGTTGTCAGATTTCGCATCTTTTAAGCCCACATATTTGCCGGAAGATAATCCGGCTGATTACACATATTTCTTTGACACAAGCAGAAGACGTACTTGTTATATAGCACCCGAAAGATTTGTAAAAACTTTATCATCTGACGATACTGATGGCAATGCATCAATGTTTCCTACAGATTCTATAATACGTTTAGGTCCCCACTATACGGGTAATACATTATTGCCAGCTATGGATATATTTTCAGCGGGGTAAGTCGGATATTTTGATTTAGATCCACAGGAACTATTAAAAGAATTATCGGTAAAAAAGTGCAAGCAATTTTTAGTAAAGATTTTCAATATTTCAAAATAGTATTTTATTTAAAATTGTCGTATCTTATAATTGAAGTTATATATTAATAAAGTTCTTTGGTTTTATATTTTAAATTCTTCATAAAGATTTACAAAATAATAACATAAGACTACAATGCAAAACACAAACTAAAACTTAGCTATACTAAATTTGTACGATGAAATATTACATGAATCTTTTTTTTTTATCAGATTATTGCAATGTGGAGAAGTAAATAATCGAAGAAAATTTATATTAACCACCTAAAATTTCATATCATAAATTGAGAAACAAAATTTTCATACAACAAATTTTGATGACATTTTCATTGCGTAAATTTAGTTTTGCACAATCAAAAATCATTCGCATATGTATATTATTTTGACTTTTTTTTCAAGGTGTGCGCTTTTGGAGCTGTGGAGTGAAGGCACTGCACCATTCGAATTTTCTCAATTATTAAACTATCGAAGCGGTGAGCGTGAATTAGTTGAAAAGCATTTAAAAGGCATAGAAAATAAACGTTTAAGAGATCTCCTTAGTTCTATGATTGATTTGAATTCTATTAATCGCAAAAGTGCGGAAGACTATTTGGATCAAGAACGTGGTTGTTTATTTCCGGAATATTTTTATTCCTTCCTGCAATCGTATTTACAAATGTTTTCATCAACACCAATAATGTCAGCAGATGATAAAATAATACGTTTACATTCGGATATTAATCATTGTATTAAAGTTTTAACATCTGGAGAGTGCTCAGACCTAACTCCGGAATCTGAGACATTCGAAGCTAAACATGAAACGTATAGTAATCATGAAGAAGAAGAAATAAAAGATGCGGAATCATGCGCTAACATGCCACCGGATCAAGATGGTTTAATATTAATAATTACGGTTGTAACCTCTTGTATAAGAGGTTTGAAACATTCAAACACAAAAATATGTTCATTGGAAATATTACAGAAACTATCGAAATATACCACATCGGAAACCATACTTGATCGCATATTGCCTTACATAGTAAGTAATGTTAATATAACAATTGTACTTATATTACAATTTTATCCAATGTAATTTTTTTAAAGTTACATATTGCTAAAACTTCTTCGGCTCAAGTACAAGTGCAGGCTATTGAAACCCTAACTGCATGCCTAAGTATGGTAAAAGACATACCGAGAAGTGATGCAAATGTATTCCCGGAATACATTTTAGTAGGAATTACACAGCTAGCGCATTGTGAGCAAAGTTCAGTAGTTGTTAGAGTTGCATTTGCAAGAAATATAGCAAAATTAGCAAAAATTGCCATATACTTTTTGGAGGAAACACAACGTAATTCTCCAAACGATATGCCAACTAGACGCTACGAAGCCGAACTTAATGCCCTGCACGAAATTATACGACAAACAGTGTTGTGTTTATTAACAGATCCAAAACCAATTGTTAAGCAAACTTTAATGGAATCAAATATTTGTGATCTTTGCGCTTTCTTTGGCAAAGAAAAGGGTAAAAAAACACTAAACTTTTATGAATACGATATTACTTTATAAACTTGTACGTGTTTTATTACAGCCAATGATATAATTTTGTCTCATATTATGACATTTCTAAATGATGAAGATAAAAACTTGAGAGGATCATTTTACGATAATATTGCCGGAGTGGCAGGTTATGTTGGCTGGCAAGTATCCGATATTTTAGTTCCTCTCTTGCAGCAGGGCTTTACCGATCGTGAAGAATTTGTTATAGCCAAAGCTATAAGGGCCGTTACCATTCTAATTGAATTGGGCCACATTAAAAAACCAACAGTTACCGAAATTATTCAAGATGCCGCTTGCTATTTATGTCATCCTAATTTATGGATTAGACATGAAATATGTGGCATGATTGCAACAACTGCACGCACTTTATCTGCTATAGATGTACAATGCAAAATAATGCCAGCCATTGTAAAGTTTCTGAAAGCACCAATCATACAAGTTGAAAAACCGGATATTCTACTCGATTGTGTGCAACGTCCGGTACCCAGACAGATTTATGATAGCGTGCTGCGTTTTGCAGATGTTCATAAATTTATACACGCATTGGAAGAAAGGCTCAAAGTTCGTAATGCGACACGACCAGGTTTAGTACCACAGTATGGCGATATGGGTCAGACGTTGTGCAACGTAAGAATAATAATTGCTGGATTTTTGAACAATTTGCTTTAAATATGTTTTCTTTTCTCCAGTTGTTCTGCCGCTTAAACTCGGAAGGATTAACAGATCAAGTTGAAATGCAACTTTTGGCTATGAAAAATTATCTGGTGAAATTAAAATACAAATCGCAACAGGATTCTTGTGAAACGTCTATGTTATCAAATGGTCGAATAAATTTGAGTCGCAAAATTGTTGTGTGCCATGATTATGCTTTGGTCGACAAACACGCAACCACCAAAATGACTTTAGATCCCAGAGCTAACGAAGGAATCACACCAACATCCCCAATGTCGGATGTTGTGGGTTCACCTGGTGGTGTCTTGTCGGGAAGTCCTTCTTCTGCTGTTATTGTTTTGGGTGCTCAGCAAACAACTGTTAGCGCCGCAACTTCATTAGGCGAATACACAATGCCAGAAAAGAACTACTTTCAAGGTAAGTGAAATGTCAAATGTGAAAATATTAAAAAAAACTACTGTTTTCCGCTTAATGAATAAATCAGTAAATTCGTTAAAATATTAAAGTTAAAATATTAAAATAAAAGTTTTGTTGAAACTGATTGATATATTTTAATAATGATTAACCGATCAAAAAAGACCCAGGGTCAGTTGAATACTCTAAATTGGTATAAGCGTATCAAAGTTTTGCAATTTATTTTCATTTGTGAAATATTTTATTTTATCAAAAAAAAAATCTTTTTAGAACGTTCGTCAGAATGCCGCAAAGATTTAGAAAGTTTGCGCCATAAGATGAAAAGTCGCTACAGTATATTGGCTTTGTCCCAACGCAGCCATTTAGATAAACATAATAGCCCTTATCCGCATGGTTGGCGTTTAGGTGGTACAATGGTCGCTCATTTACATGAACATTCCGAATCTGTTATAAAATTAACTTCACTCAAGCCTCACGGATCACTATTTGCAAGTGGCAGCATAGATGGCACTGTTCGTCTTTGGGATGCAAATAAATTAAGTGGAAATCATGGTATAAATAAATCACGGCAAGTGTATATTGCCAAAACACCAATATACTCATTGGCTGCTTGCGACAACGGGCAATCATTGGCAGTGGGTGGTAAAGATGGCAGTTTATTAATAATGCGTATAGATAGAAATTCTTCAAAGATGACTTTGCAACAGGCACTACAATTGGGTCAAAAGTAAGTTATTAAAGTTGAACTTGTTTTTCGTAATTTAAAAACTTTCATATTAGACTAACTAACTATTATCTGTTAAACGAGCTCATTAAAAACACAAACTGGAACAATAGTTTGTAATTTTCTCCGAATTCAGCTGTCTCTATGCATAATATTTCATTAATTAATATTTTTTATGATACAATGTTTACTTTTATGGATTTATGTGTCCCAAAACATATTCTTAAACCTTTAACTGGTCCTCCTTGGAACAATAAACAACTTTCTCAAGCTAAAAATAAAAAGAATAAAAATTATACGAAATATAAGCGTTCTGGATCTTCTGTGGATTACATGCGATATTCGCTCAGCCGTGCAGAGTATACTAAAATAAATAAAAATTGTTACACTAATTTTTTAATCAAAACTGAAAATAATATAAAACGTGATCCTAAATCATTTTATAAATTTTTTAATTCGAAAAAAAAAATCAATTGGTTTTCCTGCAACGATGTCATTTCAACAAAGGGAGTCTTGCGATAATGTAACAAAATGCAGCATTTTTGCTGACTGTTTTAAAACTACCTACTCCAATGCCACCTATGATGATACAACAGATTATCCTTATCCTCTAACTGAAGGTCAAAATATATCATTACCACTTTTTGATATTTCTACAGTTGCTTGTCAATTAAAAAGGCTTAAATTTTCATATTGTTTTGGACCGGACAAAATCCCCAGTAATATATTAATTAACTGTGCTGAAGCATTAGCCATCCATCCCTTTAACAATTATGTTCAACACATCAATTAAATATGGATTCCTACCGCAAATTTGGAAAGAATCATATATAGTTCCACTGTTTAAATCTGGTAAAAAAGCTGATGTTGAAAATTATAGAGGTATAGCAAAGTTAAGCACTATACCTAAACTTTTAGAAAAATTAATTACGGAGCATTTATATTAGCAAACCTCAAATATAATTTCTCCTTCTCAACACGGATTTCAAAAGGGATGCTCTACTTCTACAAACTTGCTCCACTTTACAACCATAATTAATCGTGGATTTTTTCATAGAAATCAAACAGATGTCGTATATACAGACTTCAGCAAGGCCTTTGATAAGGTAAATCATTTTGGGGTAAATCATTTGTTGGGGTTTACAGAACCTGCTATCAAGTGGATTCAATCATATTTATCAAACAGGACACAAACTGTTTGTTTCAATAACATATTATCTAAAAGTATACAGGTTACTTCAGGTGTACCACAAGGTAGTCACCTTGGCCCACTGCTTTTCTCTCTGTACCTTAATGACCTGCCGCAAATTATAAAATTTTCTAATATCTTAATGTACGCTGATGATGTAAAGATTTTCATAACCCATAACCAGCTTTTGTATAAACAGCGGCTTCAAATGGACTTGGATTCATTTTATGAATGGTGCAAAGTAAATTTAATGGAGTTAAATTTAAAGAAATGCAAACTAATGCGATTTTCTAGAAATAATTCAACTACTATAAATTATTTCTTAGGTAGTTATCAAGTAGATACTGTGACTAATTTTATTGATCTGCGCGTTTTATTTGATCCGACATTGAATATTGTTCCGCAAATAACAAGTGCAATTAATAAATCTCGAGCTACACTTGGCTATTTAAAACGCTGGGCAAAAGAGTTTAACGATCCATACATAACTAAAACGTTATATACCCGCAATTTTGGAATATGGCTCAATAATATGGGATTATATTTATCAAATTCATTCAAATGCGATTGAGTCAGTTCAAAGCAGTTTCTGTTGTTTTGTATGCGTGGACTACGTTTTAACCCTCTCAACTTACCATCATACTCAGCTAGACTTGCTATTATCAAGCTGCCCACTCTAAAGAGCCGTAGAACTATTCTGAACGTGTCATTTATTACGAATGTTATTAGAGGAGACGTATGCTGTGGATTTTTAATAAATGAAATTTCTTTTAATATACCCCAGCGACCATCACGTTACTTTATACCACTATCTGTCACATTTCTGAGAGCTAACTATCCTGATGCTGACCCGCTTTGAAGGATGTGTAATAATTTTAATCAATTTTATAGATTTATTGACTATTCTTCAAATATCAATGTTATAAAAAATTTAATTATCATTTTTCTAAACAAATAGCATGTTAATGTATGTGTATAATTATGTTTCAACTCTTTGTTAAATTTAATATTGTTGTATTAGCATCATTACATGTTATTTTCTTTAAATATGTCTAAGGATATTCTCCATAGACAAATAAACAAACAAACAAACATCTAATTTATTTGATTATGCACTTAATAATGTAATTTCAGTGAAAATGATGGACCTGTTGTGGACATGCATTCATTTGAACAAAGTTCCCAAAGTGTTATTATATATGCCACATTATATGGCGGTATAGTGGCATGGGATACACGTATGCAAAATAGTGCTTGGCGTTTGCAAAATGAACTAAGACATGGTGTTATTACGACAATATGCGCTGATCCCACTGGATCTTGGTTGGTAACTGGTACCAGTGGTGGCAAACATATTTGTTGGGATTTAAGATTTCGATTACCTATAGCTGAAATAAAACATCCGGCCGATTCCTGGATACGTAAGGTGGCTTGTCATCCCACAGAACCATCCTGTCTCATATCAGCTTCACAATCTAATAATGAAGTGTCCATATGGAATATAGAAACTGGCCATCGCCATTCTGTATTATGGGCAAGTTCAGCTCCAGTTTTGTCCTACACCAGTATGGTATGTTATAATTTAGAAATGTTTGCTTACTAATCTCAAACGTAATTTATATGTTAATTTTAAAACAGAACGATCCCGCTACAACGTGTGGTATATTAAGCGGTGTAGTTGATAATGCTCCCTTTATAATAACAGGTAGTTCAGATCAACGTTTACGTTTTTGGGACATAACTCAACCAAAAATGTCTTCTTTAATTGTACCCTCTGCTAAAGACAATCTCAATGACCTATCATTTAACTATGAGTGAGTTTTTTGTAACCATTTATATTTTTTAAAATTTTTAAAAATTCTTCATTTAGGGCCCGTTTGATTGAAGGTAGTCATGTCATAGAGGAACATATAATATCATTGGGAAATATGGCTGATATTAATTCCCTCAGAGGTTCTACAGAAGAAAATCCACGTTCAGGTCCTGAAATGCCGTCGGCCAGCCATCATGATGCCATTACAGACTTGCTAATGTGCAAAACCGATAAGGATCAAATTTATGTGGTTTCAGCAGCTCGCGATGGTGTAATTAAGTTGTGGAAATAGTTTTTCGCAGAACAAAAGTCTATATGTTTCCGATTTAAATACCTTGTACTGTGATTACGTTTTTTGTTTAAAAAGTTTTAATGCAACATCTCCATGTATTCGATTACAATAAATAAGTAAAATTTTATCAAAAATTTATATGTATGCAAGTTGTTTTTTTTTTTTTTTTTTTGTTTTTTGTTGAGATTTGGATATTTTGTTTATGGAAAATTCTTTGGTTTTTTTTTCTGTTTTTGGTGAATCTCTTCCAAAAGCTCGTTAGCACCGCATACATATTGAATGTAACATTTTATGTTTAGCTAATATATGTACATACATATATGCTGCATTTCATTGGTTCCTAAACACCAACTCATAAGTAAGTATGTAGATCTTTACCTCCAAGATTGAAAAGTTTTTTAAACTCATTTGCTTATACATACATAAGTATGTACACTGAATTGATTCATATATTTCAATTAATTACCATGCGCAATTATCATAATGGAATGTTTTTAATTACCAAATTTTCCTGTTTTGATTTTCTATAAAACTTTAGTGGGAACGGTATGATATTTAAAGTAGTAATATTGCATGCTACTGAAAACTTATTAAGTAGTCATTTATAACGAATATTTGGTCAAAAGCCTTACAAGTGGTAGAGATCTATGTATGTATGTCAAGCTGCTGAATATATATATGTTTTAATTAAATTACCGTTACCTAAATCTTAAATGGGTATTAGGCCATTGCTCGCCCAGTGATTGATAAATTTTAATCAACATATGTCCAGCTGGAACCTAATGGAGCTTTTCCGTCCATACTTTTATTGGTCAGAAGTTTTATAAATACTTCAATACTTATAAATGTACATACATACATAGGTACATATGTATGTATATATATATATATATTCTATAGCACTTACAATTTATTATTTCACACGTCCTGGTAATTTATATTTTTAAATATTTTCTGTCGCCCGACTTTATTTATTCAAACAATTTTTGTTATTCTTTTGCGATTCTTCGATTTAAAGCTAAGCGCGAACAAGGTACAGTTCAATAACAGTAGGTACACGCATTAATGCAACTCTGTGTGTCTCTGCCTTTTTATTCTGTTGACTGCAACTTTATTCTGGTGACTTGTCAAGAACATGTGTTATTTTCAAAGCTTAGATCATGGTCTAATAATCAGGTCTGCGCAAGAAGGAATATGGTTTTTTGTAGGGTTGTGTTTTGACCGTTAAATAATCTGCAAAAATATGGTAAGTTAATTCGGTCTTGTCAAAAGTTATTTACATATTTGGCCGCCATCATGAATATTATTGTTTACGTTATGCTTTTTGTTTTTGCATAACCAATAAATACATACAAAACAACTTTTGTTTTGTTTTGTATACAGCTTTGTTTCGACAATGTTGAATTAATTTTACACAAACAAAATGCATGTCGATTTTGTTGTTGCGTTGATACGCGCACCTTATTATTCCACCATGGCTTAGATCGCCAACATTTCACGTGAGATGCCAAAATATAGCATTCAAGCGTTCAAACACACACACTCTGAACAGGGTTACCGTTAGGAATTTTTTAAAAGTCGCACAAAAGGTCGTTTTATAAAAATAAAGTCGCACATCTTTTTTAACGTTTTTTTATTAATAAAAAGCATAACAAAAAAAAAAACAATTGAAACAAAACAAAAAGCTGATTGCAGAATCCATTTTTATCATATTTTTTAATATATGCAGATGCATTATATATGCTTCTATACATGTTTTCACGTATACTGAAAAAATTTACTTAAGTTTTAATAAATTTGGCTGTCGTATGCTGCCAAAGTCAAATGAATGGGATTTCTGCTAAAAAAATCAAGTTAGGTTAAGATATTTTTTACAAAATTTAAAAATCTCCAAGTAAAGCGCAGTGAGCTTTTTACTTTAATTGCATTCGTTTGATCTTGGTGCATTATTTCTTTTTTATTTTAGGTGAATATATTTGTACTTCAACAAATTTTTATTCTATAAAATACATAAATACTATTTCTTTGAAATTTCATTTCTATATTTAAAAATAAGTTCATTACAGGGAATACAGTATTCTATATCTTTATCTATTAAATTTAAGGCTGACAGCATAGTGTTGCATGTTTTTACTTTTAATTTATTAGTTAATTTATTTTTAAGTAAAGCTTATTTCGAAAAAATTCTTTCTGCACAAGCACTGCTGTGAGGTAGAGTTAATACATGTACGGCCAGTTTGGTCTCGTAACGGCAGCTCATTACTTTTTGCTATGATAATTTTTTGGATATCACACGTCAGAATGGTGAAATTTTTTGACAAGCATTATGCTCTTTTTTGTTATACATATACTTATTTCCCCATGATGATAATAAAAGTGTTGCCAAATGAACAATAATCTGCGAATTGCTTTTAAATTTTGACGATTTTTTTTATAAAAATAATAAAAATATTTTTTAATTTACTGCAAATTAAATGCTTTTTGTGAGAAACTACAAAAAAGGGTAAAAAGTTGCAACAAAATTAAAAAAGTCGCAAAAGTCGGTGATAAAAAAAAGTGTCACAAAAAGTCGCAGACCGCCGAAAAAGGGTAGAATTGCGACTTTAGTCGGTTGAACGGAACCGCTGACTCTGAAACCAGTTAACGATCAAATTTGCTAATGCATGTACCTGTTATTAGGTGTGATCCCGTACTCAACATTGGGAGCCCGCGGGATCCGAATTTGCACGAAAACTGTTCCCGTACACAAAGTTCGTGCAAGTGAGAGTGATTTTGAGAGAGCAGTGTGCTTCTTCTTCGTGCACGAAACTGCCCGTACTTTTTCTTCGGGCTAGTTTGTGCAAGTAGTAATCAATCAGCTGTTTATGAAATAAACAATAACAAGAAATTTGAATTTTACCTAACAAGAATAATGATGAAATAACTGTTACTTTTGCAAAAAGCAAAGCAAAATATGTATATTTGGATATACAAACATAGATATGTATGTGTGTACTAAATAAAATCTCTTAAAAAGTGAAATACTAATCAAAAACACTATTTATTTATTTGTTTACTTTCACAGTAATTTCATACAAACTTTTGGGATAAAAATGTGGTTTTTAGTGTTCCCGTACTTTTGTGCGTTTTTGTCTCTAATAGAGAGAAATTCTTGTTTGCTCTCATTTTACCGGACTTTGCCCAAAAAGTACGGGATCAAACCTATTATTGTGCATTGAGCGCGAACAAAGTAGTGTAAAACGAAGTCCAGCAAACATTTTTTGGAGAACTTCATAACCGTGGATGCAATTGAAAATAATTTTAGGCTGAGAAATTGGTACGTTGTAGGGAATATTAAACAATTACTCATGTTTAAAGGACTTTAATTAGCATATGAGATTAATTATCAAAAAAATTGTTAAAGGGCTATTAGACACGCATACTTGTCTACAGACATGTACGATGGCATACTTTGCGTGTTGCTATTACACTATCGAACGCTGACGGCATTCTCAGTACACATATATGTTGTGTGCATGTTGGTGTGCTACAGACATCAGAAAATCAAAAATTTTTGAAAACCAACATACATGTCCGACGTACTCCACATACATGCTATTAGACAGTTAGTATTGGTATGCCATCGTACATGTCTGCAGACAAGTATGCGTGTCTAATAGCCCTTTTAATAATGTTCCCATCAAACTGATTGTAGGTACCTTGTTCCCATGTGATTGCTATGAATAACAACTCTGTTCTTTTTAACTTCTAGAATTAAAATCTACTGGCAGCACAATCTACTTTTAAAAAATTTACCAGGTGGCATCCTTGGTAAGAAATGCAGCCAACTTCATTATTAGCTTGCATTTATGCGCTTGTATTCTTTGAAAAGTTGCAAGCGCCGTTATCCCAATTAAGCGGCAGAATAAAAAACAAATAGATAAGAAAACGCCAGGTGCCTCTGAAAATTACTGAGGCAATTAACAAGAAAATGAAAAAAGAAAGGTAAGTTTAATTCCGACTCAGTAATTCAATTAAACTAAGTCTAAGAACATCAAAAATTACAGAAAAATGAGATCGAAATAAAGAGCAGACAACAGAATAAATAAGTAAAAAATATTTAAATTATTAACATTAAGCTACTTAAAAAGAGGTTATTAGCAATATCAACGTGTTTTACCACAGAAAAATAAATAAAATTGGTTAACCACAATTCTTCTTTCAGTTTGTGTATAAATTAGTGATTTTCGTTGAAGAAAAATTAATTGACTTGAAAATGGCGCCCACAAAGAGTACCCGTGCGGTTTCCAAACAATCGGTGGCCAACTCCACTTTGACTACACTTATACCCCTGCAACGGAAAGGCCTAACAAGGCGTGCGGCCAGTAATATACAAGATCAGAATGCCGATATAATACAAACAAGGGCAAAACGCAAAGCGGAACACAGTCCACAGAAAAATGAGAAAATTAAACGTTCTGCTTTGGGAAATCTCACGAATAATGTCAACAAAATGACAATTTTGCATACCGAAGAAGATGATAAACAGCAACAAGTCATGATGAAAACGAAAGATTTAGTGGAAAATCCTGCATCCTTACAACTATTTAAAGATACACAGAACATTGTACAACAGCCGTCAAATCAGGAAGCTTCGCAAAAACCAGCGGTACCTGCGGCCACTAAAATATTAACACGGGCATCTACACGTCAAAAAGATGCTGCCAACGTAACTTTAAAGAATGCTTTAGAGGAGCAGACAAATACGTCATCGTCATTTTGTCAGGTAACAAAAGCAAAAGGTAAATGCGAACCCCCAGCAGCTCCTCTGCCACCCGTTCAGCATCATCAGGTACAGAAAATGACAAACAAACCAGTTCGACGTATTTCTGTAGAATTTAACAAGACTGAAGAATCGTTGTATATGTCAGCTTTAGAAGACATCTCAAGCTGTGATTCAGCTCGTTTATCTGCTAATTTTGAAGCTGCTAAGCGGAGGTCTCTTTTGTTGCAGCAACAAAACAAAACTGATGATTCAAAACTCGAAGAGGAAAGGGCTTTGTCAGTAGATGTTATGCCAGAAGATGTCGAAGATATAGACAAGGCAAACTGGAATGATATATTTTTAGTGTCGCATTATGCTCGCGACATTTTCAAGTACTTGAAACTACGAGAATCAGAATTTACTATTGATGACTACATGGAACGACAAATTCACATATCAAAGTGGATGCGTTCTCTGCTAGTCGACTGGATGGTTGAGGTTCAAGAAACGTTTGAACTTAATCACGAAACATTGTATTTAGCCGTTAAAATAGTAGATCTATTTCTATGTAAAGAACTAATTAACAAAGATAAGCTACAACTTTTGGGAGCGGCGGCTCTATTTATTGCGTGCAAATTCGACGAGAGGATACCTCCACTAGTTGAAGACTTCCTTTACATTTGTGATGGGGCTTACAAGCACGATGAACTTATACAAATGGAGATAACAACCCTTAAAACTATACAATTTGATTTGGGTATACCGCTTTCGTATCGCTTTCTAAGACGTTATGCCCGCTGTGCCAAAACTCCGATGCCAACTTTAACTTTAGCTCGTTATATTTTAGAATTATCTTTAATGGACTATGATTGCATTACGCTTAGTGATTCTATGATGGCGTGTGCTGCGCTTTTCATGGCTTTACGTTTACATGGCGAGGCTACACCATGGTCATCTGCACTTGTTTATTATACCGGCTACCAACTGCAAGACTTTGCCGAAATTGTGCCAATACTCAATGCTGGATTACATCGTAAACCTAAAGGTACTATAAAAACCATTAGAAGCAAATATTCCCATAAAATATTCCATGAAGTAGCTAAGATTTCACTTATGACTACGGAACAAATATTTGCAAATAATTTAGATTTAAACCTTACAATGCCAGAACATCAAAAAATTCAAACACAACAATGTGGTGGTAATAGTAGAAAAAGCTGTAGTGGAGATATAAAATCATAAGAAATAGACAATTAAATATAATAAAGGAGGATATACAAATTTTGACATAATTATGTGTTTAGAAGAAATAAAAATATGCTATTAATCTGCAACTGCCGTATTAATAAATAAAAATTTGATATAAAAAGCATTCTTGAAAAAAATTTTCTACTTTTGTTTAAATACATATACATTAAATCGGAAATAATTTTATGTTACTAATAAATTAAAGAAACCGTAATATCGCGTTATCACAGACAACAATATCGAAATTAGATAAGATTCTGGTCAAAATAAAAAAAAATACATGTACACATGAAATTCGAATAAAATTTCGGCTTCATTAAAGTTAAAACTACAATACTTTTTAACGCATTAAATAATTGTCGTTAAATTTTTAGTTTTACGTTCTTTTTTTGATTTCGCACAATGTTTCAAAAGAAAGATCAAGAATCGCCGCAACTAAAAGTGTAAATTCTTATTCACAATATTTAAAAATTGCATAGTATATCGCTAATCTTCACTAACATAATACAGGAAAATTCTAGACCATTTTGTAAATCCTATGATGCAAGAATATTTGTATAATATTGTGAAGCGATAGAATAATGAATTTCTATTCATAGAAGATTAAAATTCTTTAATATTTCAAAACAGTGTAAAGTTGTAAATAAAAATTAAACTTTATTTCATTGCTATTCAGGTGACGTACATATTTGCTTCTCTAGAAATATTTTTTGTATAGATTGCTTAAAAAATACTATCCATGAAAAACCGAAATTAGTAATATAATATCATTTAATTAAACTTGCAATTACTTTATTTCAAGATATGTAACGATTTCAGCCTAAATATACTGCCTGGTCCACGATGTCGAACGAATTTTTCTTTCGTACAAATTACATTTGAAACAAAAACAAAACTTTTTAAATTGTTTTCGCTTTAAATGTAATTTGTACGAAAGAAAAATTCGTTCGACATCGTGGGTCAGGCAGATAATGTAATTTAAGGCATGACCTAGGAGCTAGAAAATTCTAAACGTATTGAATTTGTATCTGAATTGTCTTGAATAATCGCAAGAAGCCTTATCCTCCTTTTAAAATTTAGTATTTAATCACCCCCATTTTTTTTAAAGTTGGCACTGCTTCACTTTTTAATTTTTTTTTTATTTCTTATCTTTATATTTTTTTTTCTAATAATTTTAAAGACTATTCTATATATTTCACCAAAATGTTTTCTTAAAAAAAAAACTAACAACAAAATAAAAAAATTGACAAAACAAAAAACTTACTACCACACTTTATAGTTGACAAATTTAAATAAACACTACGTACCAAAACTTTAAAAACACAATTACGCTTCATTACGAAAGGGAAAAAACTAACAAAAAATTTCATTAATTCTCATTAAAAGTATGTACTTTAGAATTTAAGTTATTAATAACAATATTTTTTCCATAACTCTTTTTATTATTATTTCAACTTAAACAGATTATTATATATATTTTTTTATTATTATTGTTAAGTTGCTCTTTTTATAAATTACTATGTAATCAATTCAAAACAACAATTACATAATGAATAATAAAATATCATCAATTTAATATAACAACGTTGTAATGCCTCTTCCGTTTACGTTGAATTTGATTGTTTTCTTTCCTTTGGAAAATTGTCCTCTCTACATTCCATTCTGAATAAAAATATTAATTAAAAATAAAAATCACTGTGGATTAACTTTAATATAATTAAAAAAAAAACTCCAACAATGCAGATAGATAATTAAACCTTTTATATAATTTTTTTAATATATTGTTTTTCAGCTATTACAAAATTTGTTTTTATATTTATTAATAAAACTATGTTTCACAATTTATCGTTTGCTTATTGCAAGTATTTGTTATACATTCTATCCTTTTAAAATATACATAATTTAAAGTTTTCCCGCATTAATGTTAAGTTATTCTTTATTGGTTAATAAATACATACAATTTTTTCGATATAAAAAAATGCATGGTGTTGTTTTTGTCTCCAGTTTAATATGTCGTTTAAAAACATTTAGAAGTTGGTTTAATGTACGCATTTTGTATGGAAAATATGGTTTTAATTTAAACTTTTACATAAATAATCGTTTATGAATAACATCATCATCATGAATAACATAACATCAGACCTGTTCACCTTACCATGCAACACAATAATTTTCGAAACTATTAAAGCATTCGTGAAAATGTTATTTTAAATTTAGTTATTCTTCGACCTTCTTATTTTTATATATGATTTTATTTTGGTTTTATTATTTTTTTCCCAGGATTCAGGCTTTCAAGGTCATTATTAGAATATATAAATAATAAGTAAAAGATTATTTATGTATTTTAGGTTTTAATCCATTGATAATCTTTTATTTATTATTAATATATTCTAATAATGACCTTGAAAGGCTGAATTTTGGGAAAAAAAATAGAAACCAAAATAATATATATATTAAAGCATTGATTGTTGATATAAATTCCGAAAATTTAAATTTTGCATAGAATACAGAAGATGTCTGAATGTTTTATGTTCTTAATAAGAAAAAAAAGAATCCATTTTTCCAGCAGTTTTAAATTCTGAAGAAAAAAAAATTAATATATTGTATTTATTAACCAAAAACAAAGTTTATTAGGATTGTATGTTAATTTTTTATTTTCGACCTTATAATTTGTAAACTTTATTAATATTGTTCAGGCACAAAGTCATATGACCTTGTTTAGTTAATGAGCGATATGTGCATACTCGTACATACTACATATTAGTAATCTTTTACACACATATTTATGTGTATTAGAGAAGGGAGTGTTTATAATTATCTTACATATGTATGTGTGTATGCTTCTATATACGCACATAAATTCTTCATTTATAAATTTTTGTAATAAAATTAGCGCCAATTTCGTTTATACAATTCGACACACGCACATGCTTCTTCGTTGTATTTTCAAACAACATTTTTGTGGATAGGTTTTCTACCTGAAATTGTGCTGAACCTTTTTTATACCCTTCAACAAGAATGGTAGGGGTATTTATAGGTTTGTCACTACGTGTGTAATTTCCACAATATTTATATGACGACCGTGTAGTATACACATATATTCTGAATCCTTATAAATGGGGAAGTTGAATGGGCCATGTCGGTCTATCTGTTCGTGAAATAGATTTTCCGAAGACACTAGAAGAGCTAGAGACTTGGGTCTGGAATGAAATGTAAGGATTTTTCTTAAGATGATTTGTATTGAAAATCAGCAAAAAGAAAATATCGGTTCTGATATTGGATTATATATACAAATAAATGAAGATATATATATATATATGTATATATATGTACAATATAACCCTATCAGAAAAAAAATTTATAAATACATGAGGGTGCCCCAGTATTGAATATAGAATCTTTCGATTATAATCCAACGCACGCACATAGGGGTATTTTGCCAATCTAGCCGGACATTACATTTTTTTGCTTATATTGCTTCTAAAAAATTATTGGTTGCCCCTAAATTGATGAAACTTGACACAAATATGTGTTATGGTCATAGGCTATTTATGTATTTATTTTTTAAACAAGAAAAATCGGACCAAGGGGAAAAAAGTTCCCCTTAGAAGAACTAATCTTATCTCCGAAAAATTAAATTTTGTTTTAAGTTTTCCCGTACTTTTGCTTAGAAAATGGAACTGTTAACGTCGGCGCGACATAAAATATTATTTGCAAAAATAATGTTAATATTAAAAGGAATGAATTACTTACGCTTTAATACGATAAAAATGTTTGAGCTTTTACAGAAAGGGGGAGGTATCCCTCCCTCCAAAAAAAAAAAAGTTCCTGTAAATTTTTTTTTTTCTAGTTTCCACAAAATATTTATTTTTAAACTTTTATGTCGAGGAAAGGTGTCTTCCCAATGCCTATCCAATCCCAACCACCCAAAAATATTAATAAAAATACAATTTATTATTTAATGTATTTAATTTAATGAAAATAAATGGTTTATTCATAATAATAACTTATTTATAATAGTAACAATAAATTTAATTTAAAATAATAACAATTAGTTTATTTAAAATAACTTCTATTTTGCATTAAGATAATGATAATTGCCATGGTTCTCCTTCGTCTGTTTCTTCAAAGACTTCTGTGGAATCTGAATCCTCTTCAGAGTAAATCCTCAGTAAAAAAAAAATCTGAGTACCTGCAGGCCAGATATGTATATTTTTTATATATTTTTGTTTTTAATAATAATAAAAAAAGTCAATTAAAACAGGTACATTTCTACGCATTTATTTTTTTAAACAGGTAACAACAATGTTATGTGTAATAATTTAAATAAAAAATATAATATACATACATACCTATAATTATTAAAAACTAAAACATTTTATGACTGACAAAACGGTTTCTTACTCATATACCTATGCAAGATGATCAAAAACAGAAAAAAGGTGAATTTTCAAAAATTCCAAAAAAAAAAAAATGGCGCAAAAACGCGCAAGGTTTTTTTTCCAGTCTAAAAGTAGAGATTTTATATTTTATAGTGAAATATAACATTTTTACGAATTCGATTGAATTCACTTTCAAAAACCTTTTGATATTTTTTTTTTACTAAAAATTTAACAAAAAAATCTTTTTTTTTAATTTCGATCAAATTTTTTTATCATAAAAATTAAAAATAACATTTTTCTAAAAATTAATTTAAGCAGCTGTTAATATAGCCTTTCACGGAGAAAAAAAAATCAATGTAAAATCTTAATTCGTTTAGCCACAAAAAATATATTGTAAATGTATCAAAACCGTAAAAAGTCAGTAAAAGCTCAAGCAAAAGCCTTATAAATTCACTATACGATGCAGAATTTTGTTGTCTATCGAGCTGCGTACTTGAATTTTTACATTTCTTAAAGGTAAGTTTTGGCCTAATGTCCGGCTAGAATGACCAACTAGGGGTATTTGTGCATCGTGCAACTGAGGCTTTGTAGTGTTATGTGTATGTACATATATTAACTTAATAACAACTTTATTTATTTTTTCGTACAAACCCCCTTTTTGTTGAGTGATGGATGCAAAATTGTAAAATATTTTAAAAAGCCGGTTTTTTTTTAAATACACACACTCCTGTTTTTACACGGTATATACGTTTCAAGGCGTACCGTGTAAAAAAAGACATATAGTAATGTGTGCATAAAAAATGAAGGTGTGCACTTTTTTACGCTACCGTATGCCAAGTCTCTTTTTTAATTATTTTTTTTAAGAATTCGGCATCACTTTTTTATACATAATCTGGAAATTCCCTAACTAAACAGTTTTGAGTGTACACCGTGCTATTTCAAAAAAGACCGTCCAAAAACAGGATGAGTTTATATCCGTCACCCGTGTTGTTTTAAATTCGTGTAAAAATATACCGTTTAAAAACAGGATTAGGTGTATGTATTTATCGAAAAGTGTGTATGTATGTATCGCAGGCTTTGAGGCGACCGAATCAAGAAATTTTTAAACGTTTGTTTTTGAAACGAAAAAATCTGTCAAAATGTAATAAAGCTGTTTTATTAACATTAACTACGTTAGGACTTATTAGCTTAAAGAAGAAAAATATCATTAACAACAAAAATTGCATCATTGGCCAAATAATTCCTACAACACATCTGTCATTTGTTTTGAATCGAAAAAACCTGGAACTATGTTTGTTTCTTAAGTCTTTTGTTTTTTTAAGTGAAAACTTCTTTTTTGTATAGTATATGTATGATGCCGCTTTGGAAATTTTTTAAATTTCCAGTGTTGGCACCTTTCCCCGAAAATTTTCCGGGATTTTGAGGGAATTTTTGTCCAAATTTTTCGGAATTCTCGTCCAGTGTTGCTACCTTTTCCCGGAAAATTTTCGGGATTTCTGGGTTTGTTTGTTTGTTCCTTATAGGAGGCCAAACCCTTGGACCGATCTTCCTGAAATTTTCACAGTATTTAACTGGAACTCTCGGATGAATTATAGGCTATAAGAAGTTTTAATTGGACAAAGAGGCGTGGCACCGCCCATATAACCCAAAAATATAAATCGCCATATTTTGGGCATTTTTTGACCTACGTCGATGATATTTTGTACATATGTTATTGGCATAATTTGGAATACGTACCAGGAGAAAAGTGGAGGGGACCACGCCCCTTTTATATATAAGTATGTATGTATGTATGCATGTGTACAGATATACTCGTACGTGCATACTTATATAAGAAGGGAAATCCTGTATTATATTCAATGAATTATACATTGGTGAAGGGTACATAAGATTCGGCACAGCCAAATATAGCACTCTTACTTGATTTTAGTCAGTTTCTTATTTATCTTTCGAACTATTGAGAAAAAAACAGTTTAGGAGGATGAAACCTGTGACCAAATCTATTTAATATTTCTTAAATATATTTGTTTTCTTATAACAATCTTATTCCTTTCCATAAGAAAATCTTCAACAAAAAATTTTTTTAAAAGACCAACAAATAAAATGTTATATCGAAGAGTAAAGATATGTAGATATTAAATTTAATCTCTCTTTGAGTAGATCAAAATGTAGATCACATACTTCAGTTAGCAGTTTAATCAGTGATGTAATTTATAGTATTTTGTCGCCCAATCAACAAAAAAAGTGACTTATGCCACTTTCAAAATAAACGGCTCATATAGTCTCATGAAAATCGCATAAAATGACAATATTTTATCGATTTTCTGCTGAAGAAAAGTCGGAGAGCTCTAATATTTGGCATGAACTAATGATTTCGGTAGCAACACCGATTCACATTAAAAAATAAAGACTAAAGTAGGTTCGTAAATAAAATAAAAAAAAAATCAATATCGTTTCATAAATAGCAAATTTATATATCAGACGATCACTTACATATACATATTTCTATGGGACCAACCTACAAAACGTAAACTTTCGATAAATGATACTACTAGAGACTGCATTATTTTCCGAATTAAAAATAGTATGGGTTCTAAACCACATGGAAAAGGCTATCAAACAGAAATAGTAATTTTGAAAATCGGTCCGCAAATGTAGAACTTCAAAAGTTCAGTAAAAAACAGTAAAAACTTATGCGTACTCGAAAACACTTTATGTATCAAGGGCCACATGCAAAAAAAAAAAAAAAAATACAAGGTAACAAACTGCGAAAATCCGATCAAACAAAATAAAAATTTTGGAAATTGCCCGTAAATGCATGATTCAAGACAAATTTATAACAGGTAAAGCTGAAAACACAGCTGATCTACTTTTTTCTCGCATGTCAAAATTTGTACATGCAAGCATAGGGGCTCATATGTCAAATGTTGTTGTAATGTTGTACTTGTAGTATTAACTTTACCTGTTATGAATTTGCCTTGGCAGGATTTATAATCTATATTTTAGGGGGCACAACTTGAGACTGTCTTAAAAAAATGTTTGACCGAGCTGCGCAAGAAAATCTAAAACAACCACAAAAATTTTGAAAATCGGTCCATAAATAGAAGGGTGACAACTTGCACTTCTTATTTTCCAAGAAAAAAAAAGAAAATTTTACAAATATAATTTTGCGTATGGTTTCTATGTTTTCCCTTATTTTTCTTTTTTATTTAATAAAATTAAATTTAATTTTACTTACATTGTAGATGTAGATATTCGGTTAATAAAAACAGAAAAAACAATATGCAAATCTGTCACCTATTAGCCAATCAGATTGTTTCTGACAAAGAAAACAGATTCTGTGACACGAAATTCTGATAAGAATTCGAATTCGAACAACTGTTTATCGATTTCAATTCGGATTCTGACAACAATCAGATTCTACAACATCGACGAATATATTTTTTGGGGGGGACAAGCTGCTCCAATTTTCTTATGAAGAGCAGCAAGAAAATCTGACCAAACAAAAAAAATTAAGAAGTTATGAATTTTTAGTCAAACTAAAATGATGTTTAATCAGAGAAATTAGAGTTTGTTTATTTTATTTTTTTTATTTTGAAAACTTATTTGTAATGAATAATAAGTTTTTTTTTGTTGTGAGGGCGGACAACTTTCCATTTGAAAGAAGTGCAAGTTTAGATTGCAACTTAAATGTTAAATTTTGCACTCCTTTCTTTGTCTGTTTTTCACTCATTTACTATTTAATTCGAAAAATTTTGATTAAAATTGTGTTGATTGCGGTACCTTGACTTTAGCTGTACATTATTTATAAGTTAATAACAATTTTAGCGAAAACAAAAAAAATATTTTTACATTGACCTAAATACGCTAGATTTCTTATAATGATAATTAAAGCAAACGAAAGTGAAAATATTTTGCACTGTGGAAGGATAGATCAATATTTTTTATTTTTTTTTTAAATAAGACAGAAAAGAACGATTAATCTACAGACCTTCGGCAATATTCCAGTAGTTCTAACTCACATGAATACTAATCTAAGAACTGTTTTAAGGAAGTCAAATATGCTGTTCTAAGGAATAAAGAATTTGAAGCCATAATGATTTTTAAAATAAATATGTAAGTTTGTTAAAATTTTTATAATGGAGATAAATAAACTGAATAAAATGCAAATATTTTTTATTATCAATACAATAAAAATATTAAATTCTACCTGCGATATTAAAGCGACACATGATTTAAAATAACATATTATTAAATTGCATAAAAATGTTTCGACCAGCACTCCACTGTCTTATTTTGTCTGATTATTTATAGGAAACATAAAATTCAATAACAAATCTTATCATACTACAGTGGAACCGCTAGTATTTATATGCCGTTAATTCGAAAATCTCAAAGACTTTTGTTCCTCTTATAAAATCGCAATATTTCGTGAACACCGCATGCTGTCTTGTCACCTCCTTAATTCGTATTTATTCTACTCTTCACCCCAAAAATATTTATATGAGAGCCATATATTCTGGATCCTTATAGATAGGGAAGTTGAATGAGCCATGTTTGTCTGTCTGTACATGAAATCGGTTTTCCGAAACCACCAGAAGAGTTGGAGAAATGGGTCTTGGACTTATGTGTAAGGATTTGTCTGAAGACAAATTAAAAATCAGCTAAAATAAAATATTGGTTTCGATACTTGATTAAATATACACATATACGAGTGTGAATGTATGTGCACATGTACAATATATATATATATATATACATATAACCGTTCGGGAAATAAAACTTAATAATATATGACTGTCGCAATCTCGAATCATCGGATTTAGAATTCCACCACACTTCAGCAGTGATACTTCGGCTTGTTAATGTGTTGTGCATTATTTTTTTATGCGGATACCAAACGAAAAGGTTTTATGAGAAGACAGCTTACGACAAAGCGTAATGACTCTAAATTCAAAATGGCGGTTCATTATTATTGACGCTTGGCCATAAAGCTTGGTGAAGGGTATACAAGATTCGGCATAGCCTTGCTTTATTTTATGGTGTTAAACTTTGTTTTTGCTGACCGCCTATACTTAGTAAAATACATACGAGTACATACATACACACATACACATTTTAAATGCATAATTATGTTTATTTCGGTATAAAACCCACTGATTGATAATTTTATTTTAAATTGTTAAATCGAAACGTCGCGACGTTAATTCAAAAACCGCTGTAATGCGTTAAAAATTTATGGTACCATGCAATGACCAACTATCGGGATATTACTGTATTTCGTTTGATGCATATGAAGTATAAAAATTTGCTAAAAAAACATTACGAGCTTCAGTTTTACTTGAGACTTTGATTGGGAGCGTTGTAATAGAAAAATGAAAACTGTTACAATTTCTTTAATAGTTGTCGTACTAACGGTCAACGCGACAGCTAAACCAACATTTGATTTGATAGCGGATATTATGCACGATCTAGTACATGATCCAAGTGTATCGCACGGCCAACCACAATACGTTCAAACAGGTTCATACTCACTAAATGATTACAGACGCCCCGACTATGTGCACGGAGGACATGGTTACAATCAAAAATCTTTTCAACGTAATTCCCCATATGGTTATGACTCAAATAGTCCTTATGTTGGATATTCTCCACCGATCGAAGTAGGACACTATGGCCCAAATGCAGTGTATGATAATCAAGGGTACTACAAAGGACCTCCATATTCTAATAATTACCCAAATGGCTATAATTATAATAATGGACACAATGGATACAATGGCTATTAGAGAATAAAAATAATAAATTAGTAATTTATTTTAAATGTTATTTCAAATACGATTTTAAATATCTGCCTATTGAGTATTTGCCTTTGCATAGTGAAAAGTAATCATCCATTAATAATCGCCATTATCGTGAATAAAAAGTGAAATTTATATTCCTCTGAAATTTTCATTTCCCTCCGTGGAAAATTTCGTTTCAGGAACTTTTTGTTTCCTTCTATCAGAGAATTACAAACTAAAGATTTCTCTGATTATTAACTCTGATCACGAACTTTAGCCTGTATAAATATTAACAAAGAAATTTAAGTTTAAAAAATATGAAATGCAATGAGAATTCTAGACCATATAGAATTGTTACCTGAACCATTGCAAGCAGTCCATTATCAAGAAACTTGGTCAATGTGTGCCAAAAAGATGTTGCATGGAATCGTAGTTAAAATAAATTGCACCTTCAGCACTATTTACTGATTTTGTTGCAAAAATAAATATTTATAAATTTTAAAAATTAATTGGACGACAAATACGTACTTGAGAAGTAAATTTAATTCCTAATAAAGGGAATTTTTCGAATTTTTCACAATTACAAAATGGGGAAAAGGGAAAACTTTTCGAGGGAAAAATATTCACTGCAGGGATTATTTTTATTTGTGTATTTTTATAACGTAGCACAATTAACAAGAGCGCTAAATTCTACTTAGTATCGCTTATGCGAATCGGTAAAGCACTTTTGAAAATTTCGACGTATAGGAATTTATATATGTATTGCTCTCAGTTTAAATCTAGAATCTAATATAATTATTATTAATGTCTAAAATTCCTAGTAGAGAATCAAATTCCCAAAGTACTTCATCATGTGTTTCCTTAGAAAACCTTCCTAATCTATTAAATTTGTTGCGTTATTACTAACGAAGTGTCAAATTGCATTAGAGCTCTAGGGTTAATACCAATCTTTATTCAACTATTAGAGTTGTCAACCGATTACAGAACGAAACTCTTGTTCGAATAATTTTAAAATGCCGATTTTCGAATAACGAATAAATCGATTAATTAATGTCAATTAATCGAACAACTTTTTTTAGTTTTAAATGCATACGTCAAAAATGTTTAAATTTGTTTGTATGATATCAAACAAAGCGAGTACTTTATATCAACCAAATACATATTATTTTGGATGTTTGCAGTTGTTGTCGAACTGCGCATACCTACATAGTAGTCGTGCTATGTTTTGAATGAAACGTTAAAAAATTTTCAAGAATGGGGTTTTTTCACTCTCAGGTGAATAAATTAGAAATTAGAATTCTTTTGCAACAGATTTACGAAAACGTATTAAAATAAGAATAAACGCGGGGCGTATAAAATTTTTAAATACGTTAATAATATTTTTTAAATTCTGGAAATTTTCCGAGCAATGAAAGTTTATTAAAATATTCTTCAAAAAGTGAAACTAAAGAATAAATTATACTCCAGATTATTTTATGTTGAAAGTAACCACAATAATTCAGATGAAATTAATGTTGTAGAAAATGTTACTAGTAATGAAAATAACAATCTTTTATGCGAACTAAATAATTATATTAAAAGTATTAAAAATTCAAAATATAAAAAGACTTCAGCGATATATTAGACGATATGGTATTTTTGAAAAAATGTAAACAAAGAACAGAAAAATTAGATAAACTATTTTATGCTCTTCTCACAATATCACCTACCTCGACAATTAGCGAAAGATTTATTTCAAAAACCAAAACCAAAAATCGTTTGAAAGCTAAAAAATTTAGTCAACTTTTATTTGTAAAAGATTATTTCTTAAGAACAACCGAAATTGTCTGATTTCACAAAAAAAAAAAATTATATTTTTTGACTGAATGAAGCATGTTTATTTGAATTAATAGTTTTATGGAATTTTTTGTTAATAAAAATATTAACAATTTTATTTTTAAGTTTTTTGTATGAAATGTTTATTTTTTGTCAATAAATTTTTTAAATCATTTTTTATTCGTTGTTCCCATCGCTTAATCGAAAAATTTTTCAGCTTTAATCGTTTGATCGAACGAACAAAATCAATTATTTGAATTATTCGAACAAAGTTGAAAGGCGAATAATTGATAACTCTATCAAGTATCAACGAAAATGTTCCATTGCAGAAACCAACTTACAGACAAGTGAGAAAAAAAAAACAACGAAACTAATTTCGCGGAATGTCCTTTCATACACAACTAGTGTGTACCAACGGTCGACCCAATCGGCCCTGTTCTAGTCATAGAAAGAAAAATCGTAAAAAATCTCTTATAAAACAGTCATACAACAACCAAAAGTACAATTATTTACTGATACGTTTGTACGAATTCCCAATAATTAAAAATAAAAAAGAACGGTTAAATGCAAAAACAAAATACCTTCCATTGCGCTAAACCAATTTACACAACTCTGCAATCTTTTTTCCTACATTTCCCGACATCTTAGTATATATTAGAGTTGTCAACCGATTAAGAATAATTCGATTAATCGGTCAAACAGAACTAAATTCTTGTTCGAATAATTTTAAAATGCCGAATTTCGAATAACGAATAAATCGATTAATTAATGTCAATTAATCGAAGAAATTTTTGCATACGTAAAAAATGATTTAAATTTGTTTGTATGATTTGAAATAAAGCGAGTACTTTATATCAACCAATACATGTTGTTTTGGATGTTTGTAGTTATTGTCGAACTGCGCATACTTAGTAGTCGTGCAATGTTTTAAATGAAACGTTAAACAATTTTCAAGAATGGGGTTTTTTACTCTCAGATGAATAAGTTAGAAATACACTAAAAGCCAAAAAAGAAACAATTGCTTTATATAAATCTTATCATATTTGTAAGTAGAAAATGTTGTTATTGTATTCTATTTTTTTTTAAATTATATAATTATCTTTCAGAATGAGCTCGGTTTGGAAGTATTTTACCAAGAACAAAAATGAAAAAAAAAAACAAAGCCACATGTAACAAGTGTTCTAAAGTATAAAAAATTGTTGGATCAACAAAAAAAAATAATAATTCTTCTGCAACAGATTTACTAAAACGCATTAAAATAAGAATAAATACGAGACGTATAAAACTTTAAAATACGATAATAATATTTTTCAAATTCTGGAAATTTTCCGTGCAATCAAAGTTTTTCAAATATTCTTCAAAAATTTAAACTAAATAATATGCAAATGAATTATACTCTACATTATTTTATGTTGAAAGTAACCACAATAATATAAGAATAAAGTAATGCTATTATTAATGAAAATAACAATATTTTATGCGAATTAAATAATTCTATTCAAAGTATTAAAAATTGAGATAATAAAAAAGATTTCAGCGATATATTAGACGATATATGTATGTAGTATATTTGGAAAAATATAAAAAAGAACAGAAAAATTAGATATACATATAAACTATTTTATGCTTTTCTCACTATATCACCTACCTCGACAATTAGCGAGAGTTTTTTCAAAATCTAATTTAATAAAAACAGAAACCAAAAATCGTTTGAAAGCAAAAAAATTGTTTTTAAAAGGTTATTTCTTAAGAACATCTTAAATTGTGTAATTTAACAAAAAAAAAAAAACAATTGAGATATTTTGACTGAATAAAATATGTGTGTTTGAAGTATTAAAATCGAAGTAATCTCAGTTATTACATTTTTAAGTTTTTTTTATGCATTATTAATTTTATGTATTTTTTTTTTGTTGATAAAAATATTAACTATTTAATTTTTAATTTATTTTGATTATATACTTATGCATTTTTGTGTTAATGACAAACATTTATTTTTTGTCAATAAATTATTTTTAAGCATTTTTTTATTCGTTGTTCTCATCGATTAATCGAATAAATTTTTAGCTTTAATCGTTTGATCGAACGAAGAAAAACTATTATTTGAATTATTCGAACAAAGTTGAAAGGCGAATAATTGACAACTCTAGTATGTATAGAATCTATAGATACTATATGTATGTGCAGTGATGTTATATGTAGGGAAAAATCCCTACTCGTAGGGATTTTCTTTCAAAAAAATGACCGTAGGGAAAAAATGACAGATTTGTTGAAATCATTAAAATGTAGGGACTTTTCAATAATATGGCAAAAATATATTAATTTGGCAACCTTCTTCAATTTGGTCTTGGAAGAAATACAGCAAATATTACACCTCAAAATAGAAATATTCAGAGCAGGGACCGTAACTGTTATGACTTTTATCGAAAAAGTCAAGAAAAAAAGTTATTTTTTAACTTTAATTTTTTAAGGCATAAAATTGAAAGTTATTTTTGACTTTTATTATTTTACTCAAAAAATAAAATTTATTTTTTAACTTTTAATATTTTAAGGCAAAAATAAAAGTCATGAATAAAGTATTGCATAGTAATACGCTAGTTTTATTGCCTCCAATTTATAGGTATATAAAAATTATTGTTATTCTTATATTTGTTCAGCTGTTTAATTTTACCACCAAAATTGATTCTAAGTTTTCTTCAGATAAATTATATCTCAAATCCCCCAATATCAATTTGAGTGCTCTTGAAATTGTGATAACGGATGTTTTATCATTTATAGCATTGAAAGCAATAAAACTTGCGTGTTGCTATGCAATATTTAATTCATGACTTTTATTTTTGCCTTAAAAAATAAGTCTAAATTAAAAGTTATTTTTTGACTTTTATTAAAAAAGGCACAAATTTAAAAGTCATACAAAAATTTGCATGTACATCACCTATGTATCATAATGGTAAAAGCCAAAATTTTCTACGATAATTTTTTATGTGTGCTTTTTTGATGTAAAATTTTCAAAATGAATTTTCATTTAAAAATATTTTGAAAATTATAAAAATGGACGCTAATTCTCTTTTACAAGAGTGGAGATCCTTTCTTAATTTATTTTTTCCGAGCAAGAAATATGTGATTTGTTAAATATGGACATCGAAAAGTTTTGGAGTACAGTTACCAAAATGAAAAATTTTAATGAGAATTTCATTTAACTTCAGTTTGCATTGTCCGCTCATTTTAAAGAGGCGAATGTAAAAATTGTTATACCTTCCAATGTACCGAAACTCATTTAAAAAAACTGGTTTCCTTACGACATGTCAGGAAATCACCAGTCAAAAATAACACGGGCAAACAATTTTTTTAGTATACATACTAGCAAATTTCAAAAGTGCAAAATACTTTTTTTTTATATTTCGGTTTTTTACCAATGAACTAATTGTGATTTTAAATGAATTTAAGTATATCACTTGTTTTTATGTTTTCCAATTTTTGTTTATTTAGTTTTTAATTTATAAAAAGAGACTGATAGAATAATTCATTATGTATAACAAGTTTCAATAAAACGTTTATATTTTAAACACAAAGATTTTATTTGCATTGTTTAATATATTATAATATAAAAGTTGTAGGGATTTTTGTAAAGACAATGTTTTGAGCGCGTAGGGAAAAATAGGGATTTTTTAAGTGCTGCGTAAAGACTTCTCAAAAAAGTGTATAACATAACTGTGTATGTGTCTTGTTGTTATTTTTCTCTTTCCGCCCAAATGTATAAAACACATGTATGTGTTGTTTGTTTGGCTTTAAATTACATGCATGAGTAGTACGTGTGAATGTAGCTCCCAAAATACTGAACACACAAAAACCTTCAATACCTTATTCACTTCTGTGAAAAAATGTCTTTAATTTTGTAGAAGTCTTGTAAAAATCGGTTGTATAATTGGTGCATGAAGGGCAGCACACAAAAACCAATTGCCTAATAATTATATATGACTTTCTTCTCCTATACGACTATATCCAAGCTTTTGCCTGAGAATGCATTTAATTCTCAAAATAATTTTCATAAATTTAAATTAGGAATTAGGAAAACTATCGTTAGTTGATTGTTTGAAGAATTAACGGTTATGCGGCAGCACCATCAATTGTTGGCGTTAAGAAACTTGCAAATAGTGGTTTTCCAACACTAAACTTTAATTATTGCACAATTAGTGCATTAACGAACTTACCTTTTTTTTCTTGGTGGTATGAGAATTTTCGTCCTGTAATAACGAAGTTAAGTTTCAACCGAATGTAAGAAACAATACCATCAATAGACGTATCAAATTCAAAAGTAGAAATATGTTTCGATCCTCGAAATAACCATTTGGCAGTTAGGGTGGAACATACTCCTACACACTGATTCAAGAAAGAGGGTGCAAGCGATAACTTCTAAACGGCTGGAACGATTTTCAATCATAGCTAAGAACACTCTCGACCAAGATATATTTATTTGGATCGACGGTAGCGCCGCCGGACACAGATACACATTTCAAATTTTTTTTATTAAAAAACAAACCCTCTGATCGGAATGCAAGACTGCACTGCCAAATGTTAGCGGAGATTAAAAACACTTTTTTAAAAATAATAAATAAATTTATGTACATATACAAAATTTAATAAAAGTTGTGATCTTATAGTATTTATCTTATATATTCTACATCGTTTTTGGGATTATTTGGATCGCCAGAATTTCCTCCAAAAGTAGTACTTGGTCTTGCGGAAACTGAGGGCGGCGTATAGACTGGTATATTCGACCAAGCATTGTACGGATATTGAACACCAGTTCCTGAGGTCTGATACACAACTCCCGTTTTTGGGTATTGCGGGTAATAATAGTAATAAGGATATATTGATCCTGTATTGACTGATTGTTGGTCAGTATAAATTGGCACGCTTATTGGTAAACCAATAAGCCTCTGTTTATGAATTGGTGAGCTATCAATTGGCTTCAAAGCACAAATGCTATAAATTTCAATTGTCAAAAGAACGATAGCACTGGTGAAGATAAAATGTCGTTTACTCGTATTCATTGTAGTACGTTTGATGCTCGTTAAGTTTTAAGAAAGAACTGAAGCTGATAAATTTTAATGATCGAAATTTATTTTGTTTAAACTTTTTATTTAATTGTAATACATAAAGAAATAATTTAGTTATGTACATATGTATATACTTAAGTATACATATCTGTATTGATATACTACAAGAGGAGAACATTCAACAGATAACCTTTTCTTTATTTATATTTTTTTTTATTATTAAACCGCAAAAACTTCCAAAAAGATGACACATTTATAATCGGATTTTTTTTTATATTCAAATTTCATTATTAATCACAAGGGTTTATTTATTTGTAAATCGATATAAGACGCAAGAACAGAAACTAAACAATTAACAATTCTGTTGTTATGTATGAATATACGAGTATTTACAGTAAAACTTCACAATATTTCCACACTAACTGAATGAATGAATAAACAAGCATCGAAAGATTATTGGTTTATCTGATGTTCAAATCAGTGACATAGATTTTTCCAAAAAGCACTTATTCGAAAGATTTAATTTTCACAAAAGTACTCTTATCCCAAAAATAAATACTTTACGAGAAGTACCATTTGCAAAAAGCACTTGTTCCTAAAAATACTCTTATACTAAAAATATTTTTTTTTACCATTTTTTATCATTTCGAAAAATAACGTTTAAAAAACATTTTTCGTAGTTATCCTTTTTGAAAATATCCTTAGGAAAAACTACCTTTGGGTTGAGAGATATCGGTGTCAAAAAAAAAAAAAGGCGTGGCAGTCGGGGACTGCCGCGGTAAAGCTATTGCATGGCATTTTTTATCAACTTATGCAATTATATTATTACGTTTTGTTTAATAACTCCGTTGTAATTCTGGCAATACTGTATGTTAATGAAATCAAAATCAATAGCATACTTTAGGGGTTAACATAAATTGGGGAATTTAAATACTTAAAAAAACAAAAGACTTAAGAAACAAACTTAGTGACAGGTTTTTTCGTATGAAAAACAAAAGACTTAAGAAACAAACGTTTCAAAATTGCTGGATTCGGTCGCCTCAAAGCCCGCGATAAAAGCTATGCAATAGCTTAAAATTCTAAAAATAGCTTTAAAAAACGTTTAAAATTATTTACGGTAAAATTTTTAGTGGAATTGATTGCGGCTAGCACGAGGTATGAAGCACAAATTAACCGTATCCCATATTTTTTTAATCAACTTTTTCAAAGATCACTTAAAACTGCGTAATTTATATTTTTAAAACACAAGGCAATGGTGAGAAAATTTTATATTTTCTGTATAAAATCAAATGTAGTTAGTTGGTTACGTTTAGTGAAGAACATTTGTCATATTTGTCGCCAAAGGTTATTTTATTTTGTTAAGATTTGAAATCTCTAAAATTATATTGAAACTTACCACTTAACATCATACAACTGATCATTTATCCACTTAACTAATACAGTCTTCTAAAAGCCATGACAAGAATTAAACATATTGACCATTTACCAACGTACCGTCTTAGCGTCAAGACGTGATTTGAATTTAAACTCCAGAAATAAGTCGCATGTCATACTTTTTGAACCATATGAAAGAAGAGAAAAAAATAATGAGAAAATAAAACGATGTAAAAATATAATCCTCAAATAAGAATAAAATAAAAGTAAGAACATAAACAATTAAATCTTGATAAAATAAAAGCTTAAGAACGACGTAAAATGATTCATCTGATCGCTGAGATAAATTCGTATTGTAAAATACAAAAACAAAATTTTAATTCTGTTTAGAAGTACATAAGTTACACAAAAGTAGAATATTTTCGAATTCACTGTGAAAAACTGTTTTGAATAGTATTTTCTTTTATTCTCTCAATCGCTTTGTATAAATACATCTATTGGTGATAAGAAAGCATCCAGTTGTGTCTAAGACTTGATTCAAGAACGAAGTTTTAAACAGAAAAATAGTATTCAAAAGAAAATATGAAATTTTTACAGATTTTATTTTTACTGATCGCCACTATGTTGTGCAGTGATTTATGTGTCGGCGTATTCTCTCCCCTGTTGAAAGGCTTAAAGGAACAACTTATTTACGGCAGTTATGCTCCCACAAATGGCTATCGAAATATCCGGAGTTATAATGCCGGATTCTATGGTGATTATAGTAGTCCATCCTCATACTACCAACGTCGTTATCGTGGCGGCAATAAACGTGCTGGACGTACTTATAGCGATATTGCACGTGTTCTTAATGCAAATCCGTACGCATTTGTGGGCACAAGACCGTATCCAGCTCAGCCCTTCTATCCTCAAGGATAATTTCTCAAGGCTAGTTGTAATTTTCTATATATGTAAGTGTATTTATGTGATATTTGTAATATTTAAATGTATTATAAATAAAATATGTATAAAAATATTTTATTTAATTGTTTTAATTGGTGTTAATTAAGAAAATTAGTACTCGAAAAAAAGCGACTTTAAAAAAGATGGGGATTATCAATTCGTGTGTATACATATCCGCAGAAAAACACAAATGTGAAAGGCCAATAAGGCCAAGTTCCTATCCAAAATATTTCGGCCGTAAAAAGTACTGAGATAAGGACCAAGCTCTTGTTAGGTACAATTCCATCTCATTTCTAGGCAACCTGTAAGTTACCTACCTACCTACCTACCTGTGTACCAAGTTTCACCTCTCTAGCTTTACTGGAAGTGCCCAATAATATTGATGAGTCAGTGAGTCAATATGTACTAAAATATGGACTTTTAACACCTTAATATCTCGGGAAGCTTTTATGGTAGAACTTTCAAATTTAACCTGTGAGGTCACCTCTGTGGGGAGACCTTATGTTTCATGTTTCATTATATTATGATAAGGGGGAGCAAATTTATGAGGGGGGTAAAAACAGCTCGAATGATTTCGTGTAAATATACACACTGTGTGGCCGAACTTGGCCTGGCGCACTACTGTGCGCCTACATTGAATACAAATCCCATTCCTAATTTAAATATATAAAATTATATGAAAAGAAAATCCCCTTTTAAAAAAGTAGCATTTATGAATGTGCTATGAATAATATGCATGTACTCGTAGGTGAATTTTTAAATATAATTATAAAACTAGTCAAATAAATAAATAAAGAAAAAATCACCAGCATTTTTTAGCTTAGGGGCTGTGCACATATTACGTAACGCTGTTTTCAGAGATTTTATACCCCCCCCGGTAACGCTTTTTACTAATTTTTCAGTACAAAATTTTCAATCCGTAACAAATCTTTATCCGTTACATAATATATGCACAGCCCCTTAACTGTAGAAACACTTATAACTGAATTTGGCGCCTTTAATTGCGAGAATATTTTTAAAAACTGCCAAGTAGGTCAAGTACATAGCTTTAAAATGATCATATAGTCATTTTTCACTTAAAAACATCAATTAAAAAACAACATTAAAATGATTGCGAGCAACAAAAATGTTCTACATACAGACACGATGAAAACGCATTAAATTATTTAGAAATTTATATAGATCGATTAAAGATAATTACATTTCCTTTCTATATATACATACATAAGTATGTATGTACACAAAAAAAAAAAAAAAACAAAATAGCAGTATCGCCTTTTATTTTTTTTTGTTTTTATTTATAATGAGGACGTGTTCCGAATATTAGGTAAAAACAAATTCATAGAACACGCAAAAAACCTAACTGTATTGATATAAATAATTAACATGTATGTATGTATGTATGTATTTCTACGAAATGAAAAGAATGTTGAATTTATAATATAAGTATACATAAGTGTCAGTTAGAGTTTGAAAAGTAAATACTTGTTAATGTACGAGTGAATGTTTGTGTAGGCATTATTTAAGTAGAGAATTACTGCCTGTTCGCCGATATCGAAGAAGTTCTTTCTTTCGAACAAATACATTTGAAACAAAAACAAAATTTTTGAATTTGTTTTTGTTTCAAATGTAATTGCTCGAAAGAAAGAACTTCTTCGATATCGGCGAACAGGCACTTAATTCTTGGTAGAGAAAAAAAAGCAAAGATCATGTATTCCTGGAAGTTTAATTCAATCAAACAATGCTCTCAGTCATGGATAAAAACAGGTAAAATTGTCCTACCTGCTGCAGACGTGTATGTTTGTTTTATAAATTAAAATAAAATTAATTAAAGATTAAAAATTTGTATCGGCGTGTAGGCAAAAAAAAATGTATTTATTTCAACCCGCCGGTGAAATATAAAATTTTATTTGGAAAATAAAAATATCTGCCGGAAAGAACAATTTTATATCACATGAAGAAATTTAAACCTAACAATGCATTTTTTCATTGTAAAAGCATTAAAAACCGATGTGTTTAGCAGCGGCTCGAATTTACAAGTGGCGGTGATGGCCGGCTTCGAATCGATCGGTTTGTTTCTCTGTTTTTGACACAAAGAATAGGTACATTTTACACTAAAAAATGCCTGTTGTTTTTGTAACGTTGCATTTGTTTTAGGGACAATACTACCTAATTTATTATAACATGGCACTCAGTTGCAAAATATACAATTTTATTTTCGTTTTAAACTTTTCTATAAACAACTATATCGTCATATGAATTCATAAAATCCCTAACTGACATTGAAAAAAAAAAATTATGAAAAATTAACCAACATTGTTTCTGTTTAAACTCAGTTTTTATTAAAGAATTAATTTTAGTAATTTTAATTTTAGGAGTGTTAAATTTTGCAGAAACGTGTATTTTGATACGGTGTATTACAATCAATTAAAAAGTCAATTTAGATTTTTTTGTAACATAGGGCTTTTTTGAAATCATTTAACGTTATGTAGTAAATTGAATAGACACAAACGACGCCCACTTTATTTTTAGGTTTATATGTACCTGCGTATGCATGTAGGTGATGTTTGTAGCAAAAGGTGTTTTATACATTTAAAATAAAGTCACGAATTTAAATTGATAAAAAGGCTGGAATGTATAGTTTATTTAACAGCAATTTTATTGCTTTATTTATATTGGTATTTTTTATGTTAAAAGGTTTATTCAACTTTAGGATGAAATTCAAAATATTGCATAAAAAACTAAAAATAGATCAAATCGGAAAATAAGATTTAGTAATAGATCTGCTTCCAAAATCAATTGATTTCAAATACATTTCGAAAAATTCGAATAAATAACTCCAGCAGAACAGGCGCGTCAGTGCCATTTAGAATTGGTACTACCCACTTTTCTGATCGTAATGTTGTATTTTTACGAGAACTTAGTACATAAAGAGACCGGCAACGGATATAAAACGATTATTTATTCTGACATTTTGTGATACAAACGTTTTTGTTCAACAACAAATGATTGTAAGTGCAATAGATAATTTCAAACAATTATTTTTAAGCACCCATACTTGCAATCAAACGAACGTGCTAATTTAATCAATCTTGTTGAACCCTATAAAACGGTGCAAGGCTCAAGCCACTTATTTTAATACAATGTAGAGTATCCATAAACATAACACAAACTTGGTACACAGGTAGGTCTTGGTGTGAAATTAACCAGAAAAATCTGAAAACGGGAACTTTCCACCCAGGGGGTACCTGGGTGCCGCTACTTTGTATGGGGCACTTCCAGTATAGCTAGAAAGCTGAAATTTGGTACACAGGTAGGTCTTGATGAGAAATTAACGAAAATGATTTTTTAACGGGCACTTTTCATCGAAGGGGACAATCATGCCCCTTCTTTGTATGGGGCACTTCCATTATAGCTAGAAAGCTTAAATTTCGTACACGGTAGGTCCTGGTAAGAAATTAACAAAAATAATTTTTAAACGGGCACTTTTCACCTGGGGGGACTAGGGTTCCCCTTCTTTGTGTGGGGCACTTCCAGTACAGCTAGAAAGCTGAAATTTCGTACACAGGTAGCCCAGATAAGCAATACATATAAATATTTATACAAAAACAACTTAGAAAAAAGAAGTGAGAACCGCACAAAAACACAAATGTGAAAATAAGGCCAAGTTCCTATCCAAAATATTTCGGCCGTAAAAAGTACTGAGATCAAAATAAGGACCAAGTTCTTGATACTTACAATTCCATCTCATTTCTAGGCAACCTGTAAGCTTGGCAAAATTTTTTTGCCTTTCTAATATGGGAAAGAATTCTTGCAACTAATTCAAAGTTGTGTCAGGTCGGGCCTGTTCGTAAATGCATCACTGCGCTGCATAATATGATTATTTTGCACTGCCACTGCTAATCATCTGTTGCTTATGCTTCTTTTTGCGCATTTTAATGTTTGTATTTATGAACCAAAAAATTTAACAAAACTGGAAAAGTTAATGATAAATTTAATTTTTGAGCTGGACGATAAAACTAATGATGTAAAATTGTCTAATCTACAAGAAAGAAAAAGGTTAAGAAATAATAAACAAAACAAATAAAAATAAAATAAAAAATTTCCGTTGCATCAGCCATTTTTATGATTAGTGTTTTGTGTTTATTTGCGCATAATATACTGCAGCGATGCATTTTTGAACGCATACGTCAGTAACAATTTTAATTGCTTACAAGCTTAAGCTTTGGAATTCGTTTTGAGTAATTTAACACTTCGTATGAAAGCGGTCAATGCTCGCTCTATTTTAATTGCTAAATACTTTATTATTGCTAAAATACTTTATTATTATATAAAACAATTGTGCTGACTGTCGAATTGTTCTTATGGATACAGTACACCAGCCAAAAGTACATTATAGAATAAGTTCTTATATGTACATATAAGTTAACACATAAAATGTTTTTTTTAATGAATATTAGCTGTTGAGAAATATTGAATTTTTTTATTATAAAAATGCTTACGCTATGTCTGCAATAATTACCTTTTTAACTAATATCAATAAATGTAAAGTTAAGATTGATTTTCAAAAAAATAGTATTTAAGCAAAAGATATTTTAATAAAATCATCATTCTTTCATGATCAATTATGCGCTTGGTTTTACTCCATAAGGCTTAAAACATTACAACAAAACACGTTCATACATGCAATAAAACGCTATTGTAGTTGTTGCGCATAACCCGTATTAAAATACATACATATGTATATGTTTACTACGAACATCAATTACTTTGTAATTAATTAAAAACCCAGCATTCGAAAAAACAGTACACTAACGTAATGTATTTTTGTCGAATACAAACAATAACTTTTTTGTATTTCTGAACTTGTGCACAAAAAAATAAAATACGGTACACAACGTTGTAAGCTGAGGAACACAAAGACTATGATAACGTACCGAACCATTTTAGCGTATCGGTTCAGTATTTTTAGCGTACCTGTTTTTGTATTTCTATCCAATATTTATTTTTTAGCATTTTTTGAAACCATTCCGATTAAAATGTCTGACTGGCCAATATTTATATATGTATATATATATATATATATATATATATATATTTTTTTTTTTATTTTTGAAGAAACTACTTCAATATGCAGATAAAAACTATGCGTTACAAATTCAAAAAATCCGTTAAAAGTATCGAGTAGTATTGAGTACCCAAATGAAAAGTATCGAATATTATTGAGTAATGAAAAGTAGTAGAATTTGCCAGCACTAATTAGCAGGCATTTTATTAATTGTTTTACTTCGCCGATGTTTCTGCTAACCGACGATGGAGGGCGGTGTTGTGTACATTAGCTTGGATAACATCATCAATCGCTGTCGGAACAGTTTTTTAGTGACCAGTGTTATGCCTTCATCACTTAAATATTACGACAACAATTAATACAATGCCACACCAATGAACATTCGAGAAATTAATGATGTTGATTGACTTGCTCTGGCCAGGGTTTGAACCCAGGCCCCAAGTCATTGTTTGCTTAGTAGTCAACGCGCTAACCACTTCAGCCAAGACCACCCTCAAGTGAGTTTTATATTGAACAGAACAAAATAATGGCTTAATGGCAGAAAATCTTTACTCAGCGAAGCCGCTATTCCAGTGGGTTAGTGAATTAATTAAAAAGTTTAGCAAATCATTAAAAGCTTTTAAATGATAGCAATTCACAATTTCGATCTGGAACTCCAGAGCACCATTACTCGGAAATTAAGCATAAACGACAAATTTTTTATTTAATTTTTTTTCTTATTTTTTGATTTTCCACCGGATAGGATATTTTTTTTTTAACAACGCAGCCAAACTAGATTTTTTTCCCACATTATTTTAAAAATTTGTTTGATACAAACAAAATTGAAATCGTCGGAAAAACAAAGTTTTATTACTTTTCTAGAACACAGCGAAATTGTAAATGTGAAATTCAAGTTTTTCACTTTCATTTTGTAGTATAAAACTTATTTGATGAAAATCTCTAATCATACATACATACATATGTAAATATGCATGTATGTATATACATACATATGTACTGCAAATAAAATTAACTTACCTTTTCATATGTACATATATATACGTATGTAAATCATATAAAAGATTTGTTTCCTGCAAAGCAAAAAATTTAAGGAATGTTAGTTAATTTTTAAAAAATATGTATGTATGTATTATAACAACTCTTTGCCATAATCAACGAAACAATTGTTTTGTAATTATAATATGTACGCAAATATAAAAAAATTACTTAATTTATAACCAGACTCTTGAATATATGAAGTTGTATGGTAAAAAATATTAAAAAAAAAAAACAAAAATAACGAATTCACTTTTATATACAGGGAATTTTAAAATTCATTTCCCAAACTTCTGGTACAGTGGTGAGGAACACATTATTATAAAACAGTGTTATCAGACGACACACCAAGTGAGATACATCACTTAGTTGAGGCATTTTATTTTCATTTAAAATGCCAATAGATTGAACAATCTGTGCTTTAACATCAATGAATTTTTTATTAGCCAGAAGCATGGATAATTCCCGCATAGACGATGAATAATCGTCGGAGGGCACAACGCTATTACCGGTATTACTGAAAATAATTTAAAAGATTTATAATAAATACACCTTTAACTTTAAACCTGCAGCAATAATTACCTTTTATACGGAAACAAAGACAATATTACAATTGATAAGCAACGTGTAAGAACTTTACGTCTAAAAATAAAATAGAAGCACATGTATTCAATTATTTAATTTTTTGCAATATCAAAAGATTTTACTTATTTGTCACCACATCCTTTTTAAAGCCAATAGCACCAAGTATACCATCACCCCAACCTTCGGCTTGTGTTGATATGATTTGCAAGTGTCGTGCTAACATTATCAAAGGTTTCCTACCATTTTGCGGTTCTTGCCCGATGATTTTGCAACCCCATGAAATCATAGCACCCCAGACCACAGCTATAACTGATTCAGTAGATGGGTCTGATCTTAAACCCTCAACCAGTTGACTTAGATCTTGAAGGAATGTTATTTGATCGCCAACTGTTGGCATTTTCTCCATTTTATACAAAATGAAAACATGCAATGTAAACATAGAGGAGTTTCTCATAATTGGCATTAATTCCAATTTTTCCAAGGACATTTGCAACAACTGTAGCAGATTTACCCACGAAGGCGTATGCCAATCTAAACTATCTTGAGAAGAACGAAAATAAAAGCCAATGCTAGCTTCAAGCAAAGTGTAAGTGCCGCCTATAAAAGCTTTCATATGACCAACAGAACTCAAAATACTGCACATCAAAATGTTGCCAGGTTGGGCATGAAACTCTTGCCATTTTACCATGCATTCAATATGTAAGCTAAAGGAAACTTTTTCAATGCAAGGAAAAAGCAAAGAAATAATAAAAAAAACTCACTTTGAAGTTTCTTCGCTTTGAGTTTGCATGGGTAAAATTATTTCCAACATAACATTTAAGGCCTCACGTCTTTGTTCCTCGTGTGTTTTTGTAGACGCCAGCGAACACAAAGACTGATTAAGTGTATTTAGCAGTTCTTCGAAAGCGATTTTGAATACACGATGGCCCTCCTTTGTGGCCAGCAGCTTCGGATTTTTAGCCGCACAAGCTCTTTGCAAACGAATCATAGATCTCGTGTATAGTATTCGTTTTGCGGTGGCATTTGTTATATTATTTGTTTGATTACTATGTTCCGGCATCATAACACAAGCTAAACGTATTAAACTAAATAAAAATATATTTCTATATTTACTACATCCAAACAGAGAGTGTTATTTTTTTTTGTTTTCAACTCACTCTAATACCGCTCTATCAACATAATTTGTTTCTGATGGTATTTTAAGAATAATCGTTGGCTCCACAGTTGTAACAAACCATTTCATTACATTTTCCAACTCTATATAGTCTATCATATGCCAAGGGAAGTTCACTGCATCTTCAAGTATTTTGCTTGTGTTAACCTGAATGTGAATATTAGGTTCAAAGGAAATTTTGATAAATATTGTAAATAAGCGGGAGACAACAGTCGTCTGTTGCAGTACTGGTATTTTTGGTAGAGTTTCTGAAAACCATTCATTCCAATTGACGCGAATGAATATGTGACCGAGCATGGCATGCGATTCAGGAAGAAACTAAAAAAAATGTAATAAAATATTTTATATTAAGCAAAAAAAAAAAAATTAATTTTTTAAATATTTTATTGCTGCGTTATCACAATGTGTGTCCGATATCATAAGATTTGCTTAAGCAGTACTGTACCAACACAAGGACCGGAACTCAAAAATTATAAGGGTATTTATAGGTTTGTGTCTAATTTCCACAATATTGATATGAGACACATAAAGTATATATATTCTGGATCTTTATAGATAGGGAACTTGTACCTGTACGTGGAATCGATTTTTTGAAGCCACCAGAAGTGTTGGTCACTTGCGTCTTAATCTGATCTGTAAGGATTTTTCTTAAGACGTTTCGTATTGAAAACCAGCAAAAACATATCGGTACCGATATCAATGTATTAGTGATGGTACGAATATCAATTTTTAGCATTCGCGAATACGAATATTAATTTTGAAATTTAGTAGTCAAATTTAATTGGAAAAAATTCCCCCCTTTGTGTCAGTAGCAATAACTTGAAAAAAAAACTGCCACTCTACTATGGGTATTTAGCATTATTATGACATTACGATGCCGCATTTCAAGATAACTGCTGAACATTTTTAAATTATTTTACTAACATACATACATTTCGTTTTTCTCACTCTGTTTGCGCTTTTAATTAGTATTTCAGTTCTGTTTGGGGAAAAATATATGTATTCACAGATGGCGCAGCCACCATTACTAGTGAACTTTCACATATTAAATTTTTGTTCTTCTTTTTTTAATAGTTTTATAGAAACTACAACATCAAACAAAAATTATGAAAATTAAAAGCAAATTTTTAAAATATTTTAATTTTTGTTTTTTCTTTCCATATAAATTACTCTTTGACTTGATCTTTTATGTTTTTTTTTTTAATATAAGTTAAGGAAAATCTTACCTTTTGCAAAGTATCATATAGCATGTCTACATATTCCACCTGGGGTTTAAAAAGTTCCCAGGGTAATTCGGCTATACCCTCATGAATTGGCCCATATATATAGTATTCTATATTCGGAACACTGAAATGATGTATATACCAGCTAAACGTATGTGACAGAATTTTGTGTGAAACTAAAATAAGTACAAAAGCAATTATAACGTATAGCTGCAAAAAGAATAATTTAATAGTAAAGGAAACCCACTAGGTAAATTCTCCAAAACAAATATTAGAGTTCTAATAAAATTTTTAATAATTATTCGACTAGAACTTGCGTGTTGTTCACTCCAAGGATATAACATTTTTCCACTTGCACTGCTGACCAGCTGACGTATCCAGTTGGCAGACGATTGTTCTATTGTCTGTTCGGTGTAGGTAATAAGCCATGGCGAATACATTTCAATAATGGAACCAAATACCAAATCACAAACTGAAATAATTATTAGTACAAGGATCTGAAACTAGTTATAATCTAAAATAAACTCACTTTGATCGGCCAACAATTCTTGGTAAGTACATATGGCTGTCACTAACACACAGTGTCCGAAACAAGAAAACCACATAGATAATGGTCGACAATAATCTTTATGCTTAGGGTAAAGACCATGCAAGCCGTGTCTTAAACGTTCGTTTTGAAAGTGTCGAGCAAACAATGCAACAGTATCAGTAGTGGCTTTAAGACTAAATAGATTTTGCTTTCTAGAAAAATCCATTGAAATCTCTTCTAACTTGTCTTGGGAAGTTTTCAAATCCAATTGTTCACAATTGGATTTAAGCAGCAATGAATTGAGAAGATCCATTAGCACTATGGGCATTATTTTCTGTTCTGATATACGATCTAAAACTATTTGCATAACTTCACCATAGTGTTCGGGAAAATCATAATCGAATATATGAACCAAATGACGGCGAAATTGGTCTTGCAAAAGAGATGAGGATGGCTGTGACCAGGACTCCAGTCCTTTCAAAACAAGTTGCAGTAAATTATTTATATCGAATAGTTTTGGTCGATATGATTCCAGCCACAAAATCAAATCAAACTGTTTCAACACAAAATTATTAAAATACTATATTATTAAAATGTTTTAACAACTTAAACACAAACCTTGGAAAACAATACAAATAATATTTTTGTATCACAGCGTTTCAAATGGGAATCAATTAGAAATTTGTACATATTGAGAAATTGTGTAGGACCTGTACGGCTGGGCATAAATACACCTGATAAAGGTTTTATTAAATCTGCTCTTTTTAATGCCAACTCCAGTATTTTCAATCCTTCACTTTCTTGGTTTTCCTGTATAAACACCTAAATTTTTTTATGTAACACAAAATTCATCTAAAAATAATTATTTATTTTAAAAGTTTTATTTACTTACTCCCAAATCATTTAATAATTCTGTATAAAATTTATTTGTTGCATTAAATTTCATTGTGATGTCCGACATATTTTCAACGACATGATAGAAAAACTCCATACCCGTATTTGATTTCAATTGATTCAAAATGTCATGTTGTACGTTGCTTCTATTTAATAATAATCGTACGATTTGACCGATATCTCCAACACATTTGGCAAAATCATTAACATTTTCTTTTAGCATTTCATCAACGATTTTACCATGTCTTTCACGATACTTATTGATTTTCGCTTGTACATTTTCATTCTTACGTATCATTTCTAAAGTGGTTTTAATTCGTGCAGGATTTGAGCACTGACGGTTAAACAGCAGCGAGTTACAACTTTTAATTTTTATTTCATTATAAGGCACCATTGTATAAAGGTTTACGATATTGTCCATATAGTTCCGATTTATTGCATTAAGCTCTGATATTTTAAAGTGAAACTTACTGTAATACGGAAAAAGAGCGAAATATGAATTTAAAGCACTAAGAGTGGGTTTTTATTCTTTGAATTTATTTTTTAAAATTGTTTTTTTGCTAGCTTAGGATTAAATCACCAAAAGTAGATGGTTAACTAGGAAAAATAAAAATCAACTCAAAAAAATATATGCAGATATTAAATTTAACTTAATGTTTAATCTCGTTCTTAAAAAATCTGGCTAAGATTTTTAGCACCCGAAAATGGCAACACTGAAATTCGAAAACACTTTAAAATTTCAAACTACAGAATATCCCGCCAGTTTTTGAATTTTAGTTTAGGTATATTGATGAAATGCAAATATTTTATGTGTTACAGCATCAAATAATACTGGAAATAAAACATTCTGACTGATAAAAAAAAACATCATACAAAAGTAATAATTGAATTTATAAAATTTTTATATGGCGCATTTTACTAAATTGTGTTCGTTTACACAAAATACAGTAAATGAGAACACAAATTGAGAGCGTAAAGTGACAGTTCTTAACTGAGAACTTGCAAATTTTTACTGCAGAAATTTTTCGCAGTCAAGTTTAGTAAAACAAGAAAACATATGAATCAAAAGGCAAACAAACAAAAAAAAAGACATGTGGCACTCGGGGACTGCCGCGGTAAAGCTATTGCATAGCGTTTGTTATCAACTTATGCAATTATATTATTACGTTTTGTTTAATAACTCCGTTGTTTTTCTGGCAATACTGTATGTTAATGAAATCTAAATCAATAGCATACTTTAGGGCTTAACATACATTGGGCGATTTAAATACTTAAGAAAAACAAAAGACTTAAGAAACAAACCCAGTGTAAGGTTTTTTCGTTTCAAAAACAAAAGACGGTCGCCTCAAAGCCCGCAATAGCTTAAAAATATGCAATTTGTGACTAAAATATTTATCAAACTAAAAATTTAAGTAAAAATAAAACACAACTAAACGAACATTAAATGGAACTTGTTTGTGAAACAATTACCTACATGCCTTTTAATGGAAAATAAAAGTTATTTTAGTTTTGTGGAGTTGTTATTTTAATTCTTTGGAGTTGTGAAATTCTAAAGTACTTGCCACTTCATGTACTTTGAATAAATTTAACCACACACAAATTTGCAAAATCAAATAAAATAAAAAATAGAAATGGAAGAGATTACATAAATTAAATTGTTTATTTTTATTAAAATATTTGTGTTACAAGAAGTATTTAATCGAGTACGGATGAATAAATTGTTCAAATATCCAAAAATTAAAAATTTTTCAGCACTGCATTTATTTTCCAACAGCTGTTGCCTAAATCTTTCGAATTTTTACAATTTTTCCGTTCGAGTACTTTTTTGGGCAAACTTTTTTTTGGGAGTAAATTCTGCTGTTTACTCAGTTATTACTCATTTACTGCATTTTACTGTAAAAGTAAACAAACGGACCTAATGCTTGGAAAAAAGCATTGTCATTTGATTTATAGTGTTGCCAATTTTTAGCCTTCAGCAAACACAATTAAACTCGATTAAATTTTAATTCAGATTAACATAAGCGTAGTTGGAAACTAGGTTTAAACTCTATCCTAAAAACTCACTCTAAGATTTTACTCACACTGGATTTTACTATAAACGTAAAAACACGAAATTTAATTCGAAAAAAATCTTTTTTGATATTTTATCTACCTAATTCGGAAATTAAAACCAATATAAGTTTGATAATAACACATGGAAACGGAGATTTAAAAAAATTCCCACATTGGCCGCTAATTGAGCAAAAATATTCGGAAGTATGTCGGACAACAAATATTCTATTTTGTGAATCGGAAATTTTCATTCTAAGTGAAAACGTTCGGAACTCATGACAGACACGCATAATTGTATAATATAACATATTAACCATATATGGCCCTCTTGGGCTCGGTTTAATAATAAAGAAATAAATAAAAAAAATAAATAACTTACGTTGCTGTTCCGGTTAAAACTCGTAGCTTTTCTTTCAACTCTTTCAGAGAATGTTGCGTAATTTCTTGCTGGATCAATGAGAAAGGTTTAACATATTGCGGCGGCGGTAGCTGTGTATCATAGGAACCTAAATGGGACTTAATGCGTTGTAAGGGTGTAGCTTTGGTTTTGGGTTGAAGAGGAGTGCGTGTATTTGTGTTAGTTTTCAAACGGAAACACTTGCGGGCCCATTGATCGGCCTGGTAACGCTGTTCTTTGCGTATAGATGGAAGATATAAAAATTCGGTCCAATGACCCTACATAAATTAAAAAACAATTACAAAGTTCATTATACAATAGTATATAGTTTGACATCTTATAATTAAAGTTTCAGCTTTACAAATGTTGGTTGCAATATTTTGATGTGTTTTCACTTACCGCATTGCCGCTAAGAATTACTTTTAGTTTTTCATTGTTATATTGAGGTGGATAATTGGGCTGATCATTTAATGATTTGTTCATGGCCGTATCTTCTAGCCATAAAGTAAAGGTTTTCATAATTCTACAATAGCCCACAAAAATTAAATTTTTTCACATAAAAGGAGAATTAGTAATAAATTAAAACACATACTTTGCACAATTTCTGCACCAATAACTAACAGCATTATCTTGAGGATTTTTTTTCGCCTCATTTTCGTAAAACGTTTCAGCGGCTTTAAGTTGACTTTTAATTTTTTTCATTATTGTTATATTATAATCATAGAATTTATCTGAGACTCCGAAAGCTTGCTGAAAACTATGTTCGTCATAGTGTATTGGTATCCGCGTTAAATACAATTCGAAAAATTTTTGATTGATTATGGGGAAGAGAGCATGGTTTATATCCATACTTGCTATAAGATTTGCATATTTGTATAATACCAACATGTTGGCTGGGTACGTAGGTTTCTTGACCACAGCTAAGGTTTTCTAAGAATACATTTAAGGTGTAGCTTAACTAATTATAAACCTCTATTGGAAAGTTATAAATTATACATACCTTTAACACAGAATCTAAATTTGGCTTCGATCCTGCAGAATTCATTTGACGCAATAGTTCAGCCCATATATAAGAATCTTGAGTTTTAAATTCAATTTCAAGTAAAACTAATGCCAACCAAGGATAATAAGATGATATAGCGGGAATTTTAGATTGACTGCCACCAAAGAAACCTTTAAACGTAGATATTTTGTTAGCACCCTTCCAATCGGTGCATTCCCGGTAGTAGTTGGTGAAAAATTCTAAACATTGCATATGTGCGTCTGGAAATTGATATGAAACTCTAAGTATTTTATCCAACAAATATACAACATAAGTATTTTGCCAATTCGGCAAAGCAGTTAAGCAATTGAGCCAGATATTGATAAGATTTAAAGGTGATGAAAGACCATAGCTGAAAAAAAGCAAGTTACAGCTTATTTCGTGCAATATAATTACAAGAATGATAGAATTTTTTCTGCAAGGTGAAATAGTGAACTGTTTTTCTGTATGTATATATAGAAAAATAGATAAAATAAAGATATATTTATCAATAATAAATTAATTACCTTGTATACGAAGTTATTTGATGGTGTATCATATTATCAAATAGTTCTAAGACTGGTCCCAGTGTATTTGGATACACCATATCTTTGGCCATTTTCAAGTAAGTTTTATCAGCATTTAATAAAGTATTTAAAATAGATTGAAAGCTGTACAAAGCAAGTGTGTAAAATAAGTCTCAATAGATTCATTCTGCCACAACCTTACTACACTTACCATTCTGAATTTCCCAATGTTTCTGGTGTTTCTAAGAACAAAGGAACAATCAATTCCAAACATCTGATTACAGCAGCATGTCTGTGATCACTGAGCAAACGTTGCATCAATTCAAAGCCCTTCTGACATATTAGTGGTATCGAATGTCCGTGCAGAGACACTAATATGGCTACATACAAGGCCAACGGCCTATTCTCGGTTACGCCCTGATAAATTAAATCAATGCGTTCTAATTCAGAGACAAAAATTAAAGCCTGTGTTGGATCTCGCAGAGTCAGTTTAACTTGTTCTACATTTTGATCCATTATGTGCAGACGTAATATAGAAATCATTGTCCAGCACCAAGTACTAAACTGTTCTTTCGTCGATTGGTTAAAATCTATAAGGCTCGACACCTGGCGTACACTTTCCGAAATACCCGATAAACCTAATACTTCAGGGGCGTGTTTCGTCAAGGCTTCACAGATCAAGCATGCCATACGAACATGTATGTTGTGCGGTAAAAATAAACGGCCTTCACAATCGAATGACCAATTTAAATTACTTATTATAAGGCGTGCTAACATATTTTTGTCCGTTTTAAAATCAAAATGAAGCAGCCATGTGGAAAGTGTATCAAAACTTTCTATATTTGGCTTCCAGTTTTCAAGTGGAAGCGATTTAAATAAATATTTAACATTTTCACATTCTTCGAAACGTATTTTCAACTGAGCCAACAAACAGGACATTAAATCGTCATAGGCTAAAGTTAAATTAACCAACATATCTCGGGCAGTCTTGTAGCAAACATCGCGTGTATGGTGGTTGATAAAACCAATCTTTTTACAATATTAAGAGTAATAAAATTAAAAAGGTTTACGTATTAGTATTATAGTATAGGCTTACATTGAAAATGTGTAGAGAAATAGTACTTATTAGATCCCAGTCTTTATTTTTATCTCTATCGTTAGCCATTTCGAAGAAAGCTTGTAGCAAATAATATAAATCTTCATCGGATGAATCAGCGTTGGCAATATTAAATTTTGCCCAGAAATCTGAACATTTTAAAAGCTCCATATAATCTAAAAAAATATATATATATTTTATGTATAATTGTATTTACAATGTACTTTTGAAATTATGTCTTTTATTATATGTATTAAGCTAATATTTTTGATTACCTTCTGCTGATGTTGAAATATTTTCAGGAAATCCCACATTCAGATAATAAAATATTTCCCAAATTGTATCAGTCGTCATTGATGAAAACGACAATGAGGAAAAATATTGCCAAGTTGCTAAATTGCGAGTACGATAGATATAATTGCAAGCTTTTAAAAGCAAACTTTTGTTTTCTAAAGCGATTCTTTCACTAACACCCATATCCTTGCTCAGATTGTTTTGCCTACAATAATATAAATGAATGTGAACAAAATAAATCTTAAAGGTGCAACCAATATGAAGTACTTAAACAGCTCATAATAGTCGAAAACATATTGCAGAGAATGTCTCATTAAGCGACCAAAACGTTTGGCCAATTGTTTATAACGTTCATTGTTGTAAGTCAACATTCCTTCACCAAAAATAGTAAGCAGTTGGGAAAAGAAAGAAACAACTTGAAGCATTTTATCAGCTGTTATTAAATCGGTTTCGATAATATAATCATCTAAAAATTTTTCTACAGTTAAAGAAGATCTACAAAGAAAAATTGCATTAGACGCATAAAATCTTTTAAAATAACTTAAATGGAATTTCCACCTGAAAAGCGCATCAAATGGTATTTGATTGAGAAGAGCTATTAAATCACTTTCTTTTAAGCCAACACAATCACCAGCTGGAGTATGACTGTCTTCGCCATCGGAATCAATCAAAGTCCAACGTTCCTCTGCCACTGGATCCGTTATTTCCTTTTGAGACTTTAATTGCATTATTTTAAATTTCATAATTTTATAACTGATTTACTAACCTGAGTAAATTGTTTTAAATACTCATTACGTTTTTTAATTGGCATTGCGAGAACTTGTAACACTGACATACAATGAGATATTTCTGGCGAATTTAATTGTAGCGGCAGCACGTTTTTATGTTTAGACGTTTTTACCAATTGATTGCATGGTATTTGTACAAATTCACTTGCCCAGATACCAACCCCACTAGGGCATCTTAAGATGTTGAATAATAAAAACCAATGATCTTCTTTGGTAGCTAAGCGTAAATGTAGTGATATTAGTTTCCTGAGCCAATTTTTTAAATCGGTATCAAAATCCTATGAAATTTTAAATTTATTAACAAAAAGGTTTCTCAATATTGTCTTTGTTTTAATATCGATTACCTTATTTGGCGATAGTTTTCTGGAGAAATGAAATAGTATGCTTAGGGCTCTACGTAGTTCTGCAATAATAGACAATGCATTGTTATCTAGTTGGGATTGCAGTTTGAGAGGTCCCTCAAAATTTGTTGGATAATAAATTAATTCATCTATCATTTGATCAATCTAAAATAAATATTAACAAGGAATAGAATAGTGCAACAATTTAGTTAAAAGGTTGTAAAGGAGGAAACTTCAAATAAATTCGAACAGGGAATTGAAAACATATCCCACTTGCGTAATTTTTCGCAATAAGAATGTACGAATGTCTCAAAATTTATTTACATATATGTATATGAAATTGATTATATGAAATTGATTACTATTACAGAAAAGTTATTTTAAATAATAAAAAGAGTTTAAACTTAAGGAAAAAAACAATTTCAGGAAATGAATATTATTGCATTTTTTTCAAGTTTTATTTGATATGCATTTCATTGGTAGCAAAATACCAACTCATCAGTAGATCTTTCCCATCATGTTTGAGAACTTTCAAAACTCATCTAGTCATGAAGTCCCAGTAAGTTCTGTAACTACTGCTAATTATATTCAAATGATTTTGTCACGGTTTTAAAGTTTTCATTACGTCTTGAAGTTCAGGTGATTCAGATCATTCTTTACTGACAAAATATATGTATCACGCACAGAATCAGAGGTTATTGACGTTCAAAACTCAGCACATTAAAATGATTCAGCTAATTAAAATTAATGTTTTGACCTTTTTTACATTTTTTTATATATTTATAATATAATTTTAATATATAATAATCGGGCTTTTAATGTAAATTTATTTTATCCTTTTTTTGTCAATAATAGATTATTTTATATAGAAATTAGAAAAATAATTCAGATTGATTTAAAATGACTCAGTGTAATTTGAAAGTGATTCAGTGTGATTTAAAATGATTCAGTGTAATTTGAAAATGACTCAGTGTGATTTGAAAATGACTCAGTGTGATTTGAAAAGGATTCAAATTCATTTAAAATGATTCAGTGTGATTTGGAAAATGATTACTTGTGATTTGAAAATGTTATTACTTTGTTATTGGTTAACAAATATTTTTCTTGTATATTAATTGTAATTTTGTAATTACTTCGAACTGCTTACTATGAATAATTGTTGATATTTTTGTATAGGCTAAATTTCGTAACTTGTAAATTGTAAAGCTGTTCGATTTGGTATATAACCTCTTTTATCCGTTATTTTACCTACTATATTATCCATGCAGAAAATATAAGTTTTTTTTCAGCTAATCATTCACAAGCACACATACATAGTTGAAAAACGGTGATTCCTATTGCGAACTCATGTTTTTCTTGTTTTGTCTTCTGTATCGCATGTATTTAAATGTATGTGCATATACCAAAATTTCGTGTTCTAATAAAAATATTTGGATTGTATGAACTTTTTTGTGTTTGTATATAGGAACTATTAACCGTGTTTTTCGATTATCCGTGCTAAACCCGGTCCCCTGAGAAGCGAATAATCGAGGTTCAACTGTATTTATAATTTATTTATATATGCAGGTATGTACATGCATGTGTACATCAGCTTAACTAACATAGCGTTTACACATGAAAGTAATTTCATGAAAGTCGCAATGCACTCATAACTCTTCACTAACACATTCATACATGTATGTATTTGTCACTTTCAGTCAACTTTCAGCTCTGCTTTCAACAAAAATTTCATGAAAGTAATTTTTTGACACTTTCAATATAGGTACTTTCTGAAAACAAATGATAATAAACAAAGGTGTGTTTCCTGATAAAAAGCATCGTATACACCTCAATTCTAAATATTCCCTGGGAATATAAATAAAAACCGCAACAATTATTCCCTCTCTCTCATATTTGGAATACCTACTTTTATTCCCGGGGAAGAGTTTTCCAATTCGAAGTTCATTTAGAATAAGGGAAAAGAAAAAAGGGAAAATTTTCCCCAAGAAATTTTGTTTAGAATAAGGGAATAGGGAAAAAATTCCCAGGGAATTGTGATTTAGAATTGGGGTGATAATAAATAAGGTAGTCTTGTCCCTAAAACAAATACAACGTCACAAAAACAACAGGCATTTATTTAGTGTAAAATGTTTTCTGTGTGTCAGAAATAGAGAAACAAGAAAATAAAAAATACAAAATTTAATTTTTGTAAAATAAATTTCAAACAAAATAAAAACAAACTGACATACAGAAAACAAAAACACACGTCTACAGCTGCCGGGACAATTTTACCTTATTTATTATACCATAGGTAAAAATTAATCAAGCAAAATATCAGGGGGGTTATTATGTATTTTGATTCGAATCGAAAACGCTTTCGAAAGGAATTTCCGAATCGTAAGGAAAATTCTATTATGTAGTACGTTCGAAAGGAATATAGAGTTGTTTTAATAATTTTAAGGGAAATTTTCAAGTAATGACATATTTTATATGTAAAAACTTGGTAGCACTTTGCATTGTTTTATACAATTGTCAAGATCATGTTAAAACATTTTAAGTGCAATTTTAAAAATACGCAAGTAACTTAAATGGATAGTGTTTTGTTGTGGGAAAGTGGAGGTTTTTTTATTCAGAGAGATTATAAACGAAATTTATAAAATATTTATTTATTTATTCCAAAAATATGTCGCAAGCCCATAGGGCCAAATTGACTAGTCAACAAAATTATGTATATAAAAAATTTTTATATATAAATACATATATGTGCGTAATATAATCCAATGAAATGTATGATATTTAACAACATTTTTAATTAAAATACTTATTATTAGGCTTAAAGTATATTATTAAATGATATTAAGAAATAAAGGAAAAAAAAATCCCCTTGATTTTTACTCTTTTTCCCCCTGTCTCCATACACATACTCAATAAAAAAAAAGTCCATACTTGGTTGAAAGGAAATTTTACTTTAAGCGAAATCAGAATACCTCATACCAGTGAATACATTTCGCAGTACAGTTTAGTAAAACAATAAAACTGTGTGCATTATAAGTGCGAAAGACATATTTTTTTAAATGCAGATAACGAGTGGTTGAATCGGCGATCTTGGTATGGTATAACCGCATTCCATAATCGTGAGATCTTAACAATGTAGGATCTCTCCAACATCAATGAAACATGTGCCGTGCAAACCATAGAATGTGTTCTGCTAGAAGAACCAAAATAAAATTTTTCAGCCAGATAGGAAGGACATCCATATTTAACAGTTTTGTAGAAAAACAGCATCTGTCTTAGCTTGACGTATTGGTCAAACCCACAGCCTAACAAGTTTATTTGATAATGAGAAACATGTTCCCTAAACTTGATTTTAAAAATATAACGAATGACTCCATTAAAACAAATTCTCAGTCTTTCCATGTTTAAAGCTGACGTACAGGAAAAAATCTCAATACCATAATTGAACAACGGCAGACATAATGACATAGCGACTCGGCGTCTTACTGTAAGTGGCAAAAAATAAGCAATGTTATATAGTCTTCGCAATGTCCAAGCTGTACGTGAAACAACAGAATTTATGTGATGATTAAATGATAGATTGTCATCTAAAACAACACCAAGAGTCTTATAGTGAGAAACAATTTCCAGTAATTCTTTGTCAATTACAATATCTAATACAAGCGATTGCTTAGAAAATATCATTATTTTACATTTCGTAGGGTTTAACTGCAAAAAGTTTTCTCTGGACCACCTTTCGACGCAAGCTAATTCACAGTTTATTCTTTCCTGAGCAGCATGAACAGTCAATGAGTCACAAGATGCAAGAAGCTGGATATCATCAGCATAAGTATAAGCATCTAAGAAATTCAACACCCTAAAGACGTCATTCACATACAGAAGGAACAATAAAGGACCTAAGATGGAACCCTGGGGTACACCACGATAGACCGGAATAGTTGACGAGATTTCCCGACCTACTTGGACGAATTGTTTACGACCTGACAAAAAGGACCAAATGAGCTTACAACCACTGGAACTAAAACCGAATATCCGCACAAGCTTATTGAGTAGAATTTTGTGACTAATTGAATCAAATGCCTTCCTAAAGTCAAGGAAGATCAGCACACTAGTCCTGGATTTATCATAATTATTTCTTATTTTTTCGGTGATATCCAGAAGAATACCCGTTGTACTATATCCATTCCTGAATCCGGACTGGTTGGCATGAATTAAATTATTATTTCTTAGATGACATAACATTTGGTCCCTAACAAGTATTTCCATGATCTTAGAGCACACTGACAGAATACTAATAGGTCGAAAATCCGCACAGCAAGTAGGATTTTTAATTTTTGGAATGGGAGTCACTCTACCAACCTTCCAAATATCTGGAACGGTGGATGTTGTCAAAACTTTATTCATAATAAACGTCAACTGCTTTGATATCATGGGGAATATAATCCTTAGGAATTTTATTTGAATGTTGTCCGGGCCTACAGCTTGTGATTACTGAAATAGCCTTAAAAACATCACTTTCATTAACATTTCTAAATGTAAACCCTTCCACAACAGGAATATTGTCTAAGCCGTCTTCTGCGAGGCTAGGCATTCTAGAAAACTCGTTAAAGTCATCCACATTGATTGGAGCCTGGCTAATTTGAGGCGATTTGAGAGCTCCAATTTGTCTTAATTTATTCCACAATTTTCTATTATTACATGTTGAGAAAAATCTGAGGCTGAAGCTCCTTCGCACTTTTTGCATAATATATTTTAGTCTGTTTCTGTATCTACAATAAGTTCTAAAGTTTTCGAGGGAACTATTTTCCCTATACGCACGATATGCTAAATCCCTCTCACGTTTCGCACTACTGATACGACTGTCCCTAATCCAATCGTTATCACCATTCCTAACTACTCTGCGCATTGGCACATTATCATCAAAAATCCTATGTATAATAGAATTAAAGCATTCAACGCTATCATTTATATTCATGCTGTTGTAGATACCATCGAAATTTGCAGACTGAAGCTGAGAAAAACAATTATCAATATTTAGTCGCCGATAGTCTCTATAAGAAAAAGTGTCAGAAGCATAACTGCCATAAACATTATAAGATATAAATACCGCAGCATGATACGAGTTCAAAGCAGGAATTTGGAATTGGCATTTGTGTGTTACTAAATCAATATTGGAAACGAGATAGTAATCAATGAGTGAAGTGGTTGTCTGTTGAGGGGAAAAATGCGTTGGTAGTGAATTATGCACCACAGTTAGAGACAAGCGATCACAAACTTCACGAACAGATGTGCTTTTAGTGAACATGTTTGTATTAAAGTATATAAATATAAATGGATCATTATGAATCTCAGTGAAATTTCGGGAGTATTACATTTTAGTGAAGTTACGAATATCAATTTTTAGTATTCGCGAATACGAATATTTAAAACAGTATTCGCCGAATACGAATACGAATATTTCTTTTGAGGTTTATATTTCAAATTTAATTGGAAAAAATCCCTGCCTTTGCGTTAGTAACTATAAAGGAGAGACATGATGACTTTACTCATGGATACAAGTGACAGTGACTGTGAAAATGGAGATGAAATTTCTCAACTTAGTTTCCCAGATTCCATTCATCATTTACTTAGAAAAACTATCGCGGAATATATATCGGAAAAACGGGCGGCAAATGACGTTAACCCACTGATATGGTGGAAAGTAAATAAGGAAAAATACGAGCTTCTTTTACCTATAGTCAGGCAATATTTAGTGACACCACCAACGAGTGTTCCAAGCGAGCGAATGTTTAGTGGTGCGGGGCTTATTTATACACCGCATCGTAATAGGCTTGATGGAGAAAAGGCTTCAAAACTGCTATTTTTGAAATTCAACATTCCTCTACTGAGGTTTGATTACTAATTTAACATGATATAAAACTTTAATTTTTGAATACTAGTTGCAAAATACATATGTATATATTTTTGTTTGTTTTTTAAGAAGGTTATTACTTTGCGTGAAATACAATGGTTTTTTTTAATAAAAATTAATATATTTTTTTACATTTTATGTACTTTTTTTAAACTTTTGTATGATTTTTTTTTTGGAAAATGTATGGGAAAATTATTCGAAAAATATTCGCTGGAATTTGGCGAATACGAATATCTTAAAACAGCGAATAGTCGAATACGAATACGAGTATTCGTAACATCACTATTACATTTTTAAAAGTACTAAGTGTGTATGTACATATGTACATAAAACTACGTTCACATACATATGTATATCGAAAAAAACTAAACCAAGAAATAAACTAATAATTTATGTATTTCTTTTAATTCCAATATTTTTTTAATTAATGGCTCCATATTTTTATAGAATAGAATAATTAAATTTTATTTTGCATTATAAAAACCAAGTTAAATTACACTATCCCTAAGCAAAACTAGTTGTTACGTTATTTTGGACAAATATTTAATAAATGTGAACGCAGCGTAAATATTTCGTTTAGATTCATAAAAAAAAATTGCCTCACATTTACTTGCTAAACTCAATTAATAATGACTTACTGCCGATTTCACGATGTCGAAAGAATTTTAATTTTTTTTTGATTCGTACAAATACATTTAATAAAAAAAATTTTAGAATTTGTTTTTGCTTCAAATGAAATTATACGAATAAAAAATATTACAAAATTCCTTCAACATTGTGAAATAGACAGCTAAAAGTGCGATGTGTATTTTTAATTTTTTTTAAGTAATTAAAAACAATAATTATAAGATTTCCGCAATCAAAATATGTATGTACGTTAATAACACTTTTGACATTTGCTTTCGTACTACATAGTTGCACTTTCGAAAGGGAATTTCTTGCTTTCCGAAAGGGATTAAAAAAATTCCCATAATTTACGAAAGTTCGGAAATAAATTTTCGAAAATCGTTCTATGTTCCCCCCTTTCGACGAATTCGTAAATTTTCCGATTCGAATCGAAATACATAATAACCCCGCAGAGAGGATTGTTTTAAAAAGCAGTTACAGAAGCTACTTGTTTTAAGCGTTTATATAAATAATTTTAATATATTCTTTTGAAACATATGTATGTATATTCCGTACACAATTTTTCTAATTATATTTTATAAATATTATAAAAAAAATTGACATTTATTCGAGCATATACTCAAGAAATTTATGTTTTTAAAATTTTATTTATTTGTTGCGGGTTAGCAATATGGCTGACTTCCAAAACGTCAATTGCTTTGTGTTTGAACAAAGCATCATATTTCATAACGCCGCAGTACAATAGTTATACGATGTATACCATTTCAAAACGCCGCCGCAAAGTATTTTTAACGCAGTAAGAGTGCAAACTAGGCATCGGGTTTATAGTTGTTGCATTGTTTTCGAACTTTGCATATGTATGTGATTTAAATACAGTAGCAATACTGTATACAAACATTGTATACGAACGTTTTGGAAGTCCGCCTATCTAAATGCATTTCGTTGGCTGCATAACTTTACATTTAGTAATACTTTTACATTAAAGAACAAAATCAAGGCGAATTAATATTAAGTAATAGTGAATTCGCCTTGATCAAAATATTTTTCGGAATTTAAAAAAAAAAAATTTTTCATAATACAGTAGAATCATAGAAAAGTTAACTCGCGTAAAAGTTAAACACGCGGATAAGTTAACAATTTTTAGAGCGTGTACATTTTTTTAAACCACTATAAACTAATATTTTTATGCGCACGAAAAAACTGAGCGTGACTACCAAATTGAACACCCAGTACAAAGTAAACCTAAGTTTATTTTGTAATAATGAAAGCTATTAAGTCTTTTAATAAAAATATAAATTGTTTACTTATTACATACTTTATTTATTCCTTTATTTTCGACTAAAAAAAACGCGTTTAGAAAAGTTAAAAGTTCGAAAAAGATAATACCCCTTGGGACATTTTGGTTAAATTTTTTAAGATTCTACTGTATTGTAATGATTTAAAGCTTACCCTAATTTTAATCATATTCGTAGTTATGAAATTACTAATGTACGTATTAGATATTATATCAAACAAAACAGTTAAAGCAGACCCAGCGGCATTTAAATTTTTGTCATCAACTTGTATAATGCTGAAAACACCAATATCAATAGTTACAAATAAATAATTTAATAACTAGCTTATAAGGAATTTTAATTACTTGTATGTAACAGATTCTTTGACCTCTATTTTGTCGCCACATTTCTCTGAAAATTTTTTAGTAATAGGCACCTCAACCCATATGTGCTCTTGAGTGGCATCGGCTTCTTTTCGAAACTTTTTAACATCATGTAAATTCATTGTTAATTTACTTTGCATGTGATAGTATTCCTTTAAAGCAGCGTATAAAGGATCACTCTCATATGTCTCTAATAGAGAATTCATAAGGAATTCCATTTCGAATTGTTGAACTAGTGTCAAATCAGCACAATAGTAATATTGATACAACTGTTCTTGGGTCAAGGGTTGAAGTTTTGAAGCTGTTAAACGAAAAGCTAATTTACGTGATTTGTTAGGACTATAGGCAACAACTGGAGCTGCTTCTTCATATTGAAAACATTGTATTTGTGGGTATTGAACAACACTTGGAGAACTTATAGCTGCTGGTGTTTGTATGTTTTCCATACACGGAGGTGCCGAGGGCGTTATGGTATTGTCGGTAGTATTCTCATTGATTTGATCTTTAGTATCCGATGTATTTGTTTCAAAACTTATAGTAGATTCTTTATCAGTACAAATTGTATTATCTTCTTTATAACCAGAGGCAATAAAACATTCTTTAGTCAATATATCGTCTCTAGTGGCAGATGTCGATGCCACCAAATCATTTATGTTGTGAATAATAAGTTTTGTTGATGCAGTGACATCGCTACAGACATCGCTGGCAGCAGAGGAAGAAGGCAATTCTTTGTTAACAAAGACATTTTCTACTTCATTTTCTGATACTTCTTCTACACCAATATTTACTTCTGATTTTTTAATTTTTGGTTTTTTTGTTTTCTAAAAATAAAAATAAATGTTTTAATCGCTATTACTTATCATTTAGTTGTGTAGAGTAATATTTTATTACATTTTTCTTCGGCTTTTCCAAAGTCGCCATATTGATGACTTTAAGACTTCTGCTTTTCAAACAAAAAGAACTTATCAATATTCTTTATGGTTATCTTTTATTTTTGGAGGCTTGTCTATCTACATATTGCAAATTAAATTAATTATTAATAATAAAGACTTTTTTCTTTTATTTTCTATAAATATGCCAGCACAATATAACAAGTACAAATCGCAAACAAATTTGAAATGCACATCATGAGTGCAGTTACACGATGTTACTACTCTAATATATGTAGTCTAAACCCGCGGTGCCCGCAAGTTCCTTAAGTGCGGTCTACACCTGACATGAAAACACAGACAGAAACAGCAAAATCCTGTTACTGTCAGGTGTGGACCGCAAATGTTAATGTTTTCTAGCTGTCTTAACACGGCTATTAATACGTCTGTCTTGAAAGCTCCGTCTTAACAGAAAATGGCGTTTATCTGTCAAAGTTTTATTTTCGTTGTTATTTTAAGGGAAAAAAGTGAAATAATATTGTGGAAAAAGTAATAGTTGTGTATATTTTATAAAAAAAAGTGTGAAGTAAACTGAATTTTTGTAGCAAATACGTCCTGAATAGGAAAATAAATAACAAAAATAATGTGAGTTTACAATTTTAGTTAAAAAGAATTAAATTATACATATGTAGATATATACTACATATGTACATATGTATGTATGCTTTTTTTTTCGATACAACCACAAACAAGAGACAAAACTAGCGTAGTTAACTAAGACGGAGCTTTCAAGACAGACGTCTTAACCTGACAGTAACAGGATTTTGCTGTTTCTGTCCGTGTTTTCATGTCAGGTGTAGACCGCACTTTATGGAAGAGCAAACACCAATCCATTTAAAGATAAACAAATTTTTATTCAAAATTTTTTGTTGTAAAAACAAATACATGCAAAGAAAACACAAAAAATATATTTTTCCAGCGTCGAAAATCCCAAAATTAATTACCCATTAATATATATCAAAGAATTGACAGATTGAGTATGAAACGGAAAAGAATGCAACATCGCCAAATATTTTAGGATTAAATCCATTTATTCCATGGAATCAAGGCAACGTTAAACAAGTAGCTAAGCTAGTTACGAAACTAGACCACATGGAACACCAAAATCAAGGTTTACTCAAAACATTAAATCCGTTGACATTTTTGATAGTAGAAAAACTATTTTATATTAACCGGCACTTAATTATTTCATACATATATATATATATATATATATATATATATATGTATATTTTGTCCTGACAAACTGCTTAATATATTGAGTAGCTTACACGACCAAAATATGTACATACATAGTAATATTTTCTTAATTGTTTTAATTTTATGTATAGTTTACTAAATTTACTCTGTAATTTCTCGTGTGTCCACATACTTTTGAATTAACTGCTCTGATGGATATACCTAGTTATATGTGTACATACTTTTACGGACCTGCTGTCAAAAACAGCTGGATTTTGTTTATTCTTATTACAATGGTACACTTTGCTTAAAATATACATTTCTTTTGCCAAATAGATAAAAAAAATCGTGTTTAAATAAGTTTTTAATATTTTAGTAGTTTTGGTTCCTTCTTATCCACCATGTCATTCCATTGGTGCGATAATCTACATACGGCTGTTTTTAGCCCAAGGGACTATCAGGTCGAGCTTTTAGCAGCCGCTTTTGAACGCAACACTATGATATGTTTGGGCCACAAGTCTTCCAAGGAATTTATCGCTCTTAAGCTAATACAAGAATTGGGCCGTCAAAATCGCACGCAAAGATCAAAAATTACTATTTACTTAAGCCTTAATAACACATCCTCAATGTTTCACATGTTAGAGCATTTAACAGATTTAAAGGTATATCAAGAACCTAATTCGTCAGAAATCAATGATGCTTTACAAGATTATCATGTTTATATTCTACATCCGAAAAGATATCTTCGTTTGCTTATGGATGAAAAAATAAAAATGGAAAACATTAATTTATTGGTAATTGAAGACTGTCATCATGATATTGTTCAGGCTGATGTCACAGCGATTTTTAAAAACTTTTATAAACCCAAAACGATAAGAAATATGCCAAAAGTATTGGGTTTGGCTGGCCCTTTGCATAGTGCTAGTTGCGCTTTAGCCGAACTGTCGGCTATGCTAAATAATTTAGAAAATACTGTACATTGTAAAACCGAAACGGCAAGTGACATTGTTACGGTGTTGAGGTAAGTGCAATTCAGATATTTGTTGTTAGTATTTAAAATTATTACATGCTATAATATACTCTAGATTCATTAGATTCTTAATACCTTATATACATATGTAAGTTGGTTGTACGTACTACATGTACTGTTCAGTACTTCCAAGAATTGCAGCTTTAATAAGCCTTGGCTTTGATTTATTTATTTATTTACTCATTCAGTTCAGTAATACAAAGCCCTATGGGCCAAAAAATATATTACACAGTCTTAACACCTAAGTAGTTACTAACTTAAAATAAAAGATTAAAGAAAAAAATAATAATAAAAAAATGTATAAAGACAATAACATTCCATGTTCGTTTTACTGAATTAAAGTAGATTATAGTACGTTATATTCCAAACATACACATCACACCCCCACGCATCAATAAGCTACATATAACTATATAGAAACAAAACTTTCGTAAAAAATAAAGAAACGAAGCAAACAGTGCTCTTAAACCAAATCTGTTTTCCTTTTACATTTATTCTTTCCAAAAATTATATTATTTGGTACAAATTTGTGTCAGGTTTTTTGTTAAGAATTTCTTTGATAACCACTCAAGTCCAAAAAATTTTTAGTTTTAGGCTAACTTAAACAAAATCCTAAATTCAATAATAAAAAAAACGTACATATATCGAAAATATTGCGAAAGAATCCCTAAACTGCAATAATTGCGAAAAATTGAATTAATAAATAAATAAATAAAATAAAAATCACCTAAAACGCAAAAAATGCAAAAATTGCTAAACTTTAAAAAAACGTACGAAAATTATTAATATTAATTACTAATATTAATTTAAAATGTCATAACACTATGAAGTGAATATATTTTAAAATTTAAAATGGGTTTTAAAAACTATTGGAAGTTATTAAAACTATAGAAACACTTAAATGGTAGAAATTAGCAAACAAACTGTTAAATTCTGTGAAAATTTTTATAATTGTAGAAAAGATAAAATGCTGTTCACGGAAATACATAATAGCGGTAAAAGCTAAATTTGTAAAGAAGATATAGGATCAAAAACGTCTTAGGGGCTATTCACATATTACTTAACCCCCTTCTTAATGCTTTTTACACATTTTTCAGTGCAAAATCTGTAACGCCCTCCCTCATTTGGAGTGTTACGTAATATGTGCACAGCACCTTAAGTTAATAAAATAGTAACTTTAGTTAAAAAATGTAATTTGGAAATCATTATTAGTTTGTCTTACGACAGAATAATTGTACAACTAATTTTAAGTATATATGTATGTATATATTGTGATGTACTTATGTATATCCTACAGGTAGCACAATGGGACCACATCAGTTCCCAAGTAGGCTGGAATCTTCTTTATTTTCACAGCAACCTGCTAAACTAACGTAACCTATATACTTATGTACATATATAAAATAAGAATTAATAATGGTATTTCTGTGAATTTTATAAAAGTTAAATAATTGTTTTTCATTTTTAGATATTGTTCAAAACCATTTGAATACATTATTCAATGTGCACCATACAAACAGAGTGAATTGTGCTTTTTACTGCAAGATATCTTACTTACTCGCAAAGCATTTCTTAGTAATCATCGCTATGATCCTTTTGAAATTTATTGTACTGATGAGTTCTTAGAAGAATTAGAAGATATTCCAGATCCCAAAAAAGAACCTCTTGAATTCCTTGATATTATGATACAAGTTTTATTAGAAATGGGGCCATGGTGCGCCGACAGAGTTGCGTTCAATGTTTATCAACGCATAGAGAAGCAAAAAATAAAAACTCCTCACGAACGCCACTATATTCTTTTGTGCTTGGTAAATACAGCTCTTTTAGAAGTACATGCTATATGTGAGCAAAATTTTCGGAAATTCAAAAATAGTCATAAAGACTGTGTTGAAAATTATTCGAGCCCAAAGGTGTTGAGACTTTTAGAAGTTTTAAGGCTATTTAAGCCAGATGATAACACAAGCAAAAATGATACAATAAAGCGCATAAGTTATGAATTAGATACAATGGATTTTCAAAAGCTTACTCGTGTTCTGGAATCGAAATGTCATTCGGTTGAACAGGCTGTTGAAAAACAACAATTGGAGTCTCGATCGATTGTTGAAAATCTAGATTCCATTGTTAAACCCGAATTTCACGCTAATATAGCCACTGATATTTCCAATAGTGAAAAAAGAATTGAAAATAAAGCAAGAAATAATAACACTAAGACTGATGATTCAAATACTCTTAGCAATCCTCATCCCTCGTCGAGCTCAAATCGTCACCAATCTACTGGTCATAATAACAATCGTCCAAAAAGGCGTCCATTTCGGCGTCATCGTGACCAATACGATGCGACAGATACTTTATGTTCTATTATCTTTTGTAATTCTAATTATACTGCCCGTGTACTTTTTGAATTATTAGCCGAAATGAGTAGACATGATTCGAGTTTGAAATTCATTAAGTGTCAATTTACGACTGACCGTGTAGCCGATCCACTAACAGAACCTAAAGAAGCCGAGACAGAGCATCGTAGACAAGAAGAAGTTTTGAAACGTTTTCGCATGCGCGATTGTAATATTTTAATTGGCACATCTATTTTAGAAGAGGGAATAGATGTACCCAAATGTAATTTGGTGATAAGATGGGATCCTCCCACTACTTATCGTAGTTATGTTCAATGCAAGGGCAAAGCTAGAGCAGTTCCTGCATATCACGTGTTACTGGTTTCCTCAGACTGCAATGATTTTGTTCCTCCGACTGTCTCAAATGAACAACTTAATGATAGAAGCCATAGTTTAGTCTGTAATCTTGATGATGACGATGAAAACTGTACAAGTGAGGCAGAATGTTCCGACAAAGAAGACGGTGTCAATGGTGAAGAAGAAAGCAAACAAATTAACGGGGTTTCTATGAAGCAAAAGTTTGTCTATGGTTCTAGCAAAGGTACAATTAAAATATTAAATCCAGAAGTTATAACCTATAAACATCCTACGACGCCTTCTGTGGCAACTAGCAATGATTTAATATTAAAAGAAATTGAAGATGGATCTTTGACTATTCGGAATATTGAAGATAACTGTACAAATAAAGATTTTCAGCATAAACTTGCCATTACCAATGATACATCTAATAAAACAGTGGCAAATGAAGGTGACAACAATACTTTAAATAATTCCATTGGCTTAAACCATAGCATTAATTGCAACAAATCTGTACTAGATACGTACGATATTGAGAAAGCAATAGATATGATGGAAATAAATGATAATAATAGTAGCATTCATATAGACGAATCTCATTGCAAAACAATAGATTTTGACAGCAGTACCGAAACAAATAACAGCGAATATACTCTGTTTGATATCGATAATTTGCTTCATGATATTGATAGTCAGAAAAATAAAATAAGTGAAGATAATAAGAAAAATAAAACAAGTGAAAATAATAAGAAAAATAAAACAAGTGAAGACTTAAGCTCTGTTAATAAATCAAAGGTACAGATAAAGTTTGCTTGTCTTCTTCATGACTGTAATACAGTAGATCCGCAAGTTAATAAATCTTATATTGAAGCCAAGCAGCTCGAAAATATGAATATCACAACTAATAAAATTGTTCAGCAAATGGCTGAATATCGAGAAATTGAAAAGGTAATAAAACATTTCTAAAATTTTTTAATAGTTTCTAAACTCGTATGCTAATAGACAAAATCTCAAGCAAGAAATGAGAACTACAACTGCGAATGCAAATTAGTTTGGATAACTTGTACAAACAAGACTACAGACAATTTTAGACATGAATCCGTTTATATTTCTTGTATCTTTTCTATGTACAATTAGTCAACTTTTGGTGAACAATAAATAAATAATGCAGATAAATAGATTAGCTTACCCACGACAAATAAATTTAAAATTAATAAATTTTTTAATATAACGTTTTATTGAAGTAAGTTCTCAATATTTTAGGCATGGTACAATAATATACATACTTAGATATGTATATTGTATATTATGGTATATTATTGTACCATGATTTTAGGTTTTCAAAAAATTTTTTATTTTTATATTATTATTATTACGAATAAACGTAATTATTATTTGAACTTATATTGATTTACATATGAAAAGTAATATTATCAGGCTCAAGTTCAGTTTTATTGAATTAATGAAAATTCAAAATTATTAAGAGTTTTTTTATGTTGGAAAATATTATTATTTATATCCAATCAGTTTTTAGCAGAACGTATCAGTACTGATTTCAAGGCCGCTACACCTCTCATCAGCGTTCAATTGTCCATCTTTACAATTTTCGTAAAGTGGATACTAATTGAGAAGAATATCAACTATTTAACCAGTTTTCAACAGAAATAGAATATGAGAATTAATTTTTAATTCAATTTTTTATTCTACTATGAAACAGTGCTGGTTAGTACGAAATTCCCTCATTACTGTTTGGAACTAATAATCAACACAAACTCATAGTCCGTTATCATCAAAGTATTCTACTTTGTATTTTAACGTTTTTGTTGTTTTTACTCTATATTAGGGAAATTCACATATTACTGTGTCCCCTGTTATTAGGGGATTTATAGCTCGTGCCCAAGCGGAATTAATATTTTTATATTATTATTATTACGAATAAACGTAATTATTATTTGAACTTATATTGATTTACATATGAAAAGTAATATTATCAGGCTCAAGTTCAGTTTTATTGAATTAATGAAAATTCAAAATTACTAAGAGTTTTTTTATGTTGGAAAATATTATTATTTATATCCAATCAGTTTTTAGCAGAACGTATCAGTACTGATTTCAAGGCCGCTACACCTCTCATCAGCGTTCAATTGTCCATCTTTACAATTTTCGTAAAGTGGATACTAATTGAGAAGAATATCAACTATTTAACCAGTTTTCAACAGAAATAGAATATGAGAATTAATTTTTAATTCAATTTTTTATTCTACTATGAAACAGTGCTGGTTAGTACGAAATTCCCTCATTACTGTTTGGAACTAATAATCAACACAAACTCATAGTCCGTTATCATCAAAGTATTCTACTTTGTATTTTAACGTTTTTGTTGTTTTTACTCTATATTAGGGAAATTCACATATTACTGTGACCCCTGTTATTAGGGTATTTATAGCTCGTGCCCAAGCGGAATTAATATTTTTATATTATTATTATTACGAATAAACGTAATTATTATTTGAACTTATATTGATTTACATATGAAAAGTAATATTACCAGGCTCAAGTTCAGTTTTATTGAATTAATGAAAATTCAAAATTACTAAGAGTTTTTTTTATGTTGGAAAATATTATTATTTATATCCAATCAGTTTTTAGCAGAACGTATCAGTACTGATTTCAAGGCCGCTACACCTCTCATCAGCGTTCAATTGTCCATCTTTACAATTTTCGTAAAGTGGATACTAATTGAGAAGAATATCAACTATTTAACCAGTTTTCAACAGAAATAGAATATGAGAATTAATTTTTAATTCAATTTTTTATTCTACTATGAAACAGTGCTGGTTAGTACGAAATTCCCTCATTACTGTTTGGAACTAATAATCAACACAAACTCATAGTCCGTTATCATCAAAGTATTCTACTTTGTATTTTAACGTTTTTATTGATTTTACTCTATATTAGGGAAATTCACATATTACTGTGACCCCTGTTATTAGGGTATTTATAGCTCGTGCCCAAGCGGAATTAATATTTTTATATTATTATTATTACGAATAAACGTAAAAACAACAAATAATAATAATATAAAAATATTAATTCCGCTTGGACACGAGCTATAAATCCCCTAATAACAGGGGTCACAGTAATATGTGAATTTCCCTAATATAGAGTAAAATCAACAAAAACGTTAAAATGCAAAGTAGAATACTTTGATGATAACGGACTATGAGTTTGTGTTGATTAGTAGTTCCAAACAGTAACGAGGGAATTTCGTACTAACCAGCACTGTTTCATTGTAGAATAAAAATTGAATTAAAAATTAATTCTCATATTCTATTTCTGTTGAAAACTGGTTAAATAGTTGATATTCTTCTCAATTAGTATCCACTTTACGAAAATTGTAAAGATGGACAATTGAACGCTGATGAGAGGTGTAGCGGCCTTGAAATCAGTACTGATACGTTCTGCTAAAAAAACTGATTGGATATAAATAATAATATTTTCCAACACAAAAAAACTCTTAGTAATTTTGAATTTTCATTAATTCAATAAAACTGAACTTGAGCCTGATAATATTACTTTTCATATGTAAAAAAATTTTTTATTTGTTAGGAGTAAGCTAATCCACTTACATATGTAGATTGGTAGCTAAATACCAACTCATCAGTAGAACTTTACCACCATTCTTGAAGTTTTCAAACTCATTTTTATATAAGCAAATATACATACATACATACATATGTATGTAAGTACATATATGTATGTACCTATATTCATACATATCGCTCCTTTTTTCATATCTCATATCATATGAGATATGACTATGTTGTAATAAAGGAGCGATATATAAGTATGTATATATACATACATACATATATAACCAAAATACGTTGCGCTTTGCAATTAATGAGAAATTGAATTTTTTCCTGTGTGAATATCAAATGAAAAATAATACTTTTAGATGCTTTTACAAAAATGTGCAAATGTCGAACCCCAAGAAAATGAACATAGAAATGCTGACATTTTTAACAATTGCATTAAACCATACAAACCTTTGGCTGGTCTGCTTACGGGTGCTTCTGTTGATTTAAGCAACTCAATAGCATTGGTTAATAAATACTGTGCCAAATTACCCAGCGATACTTTTACAAAACTTACTCCATTATGGCGCTGTGGTCAATCCAAGCGCAATAACGTAAAAATGTATCAGTGCACCATACGATTGCCAATTAATTCGCCGCTCAAGTATGACATTGTGGGTTTGCCCATGCCAACACAAGTGCTGGCTCGAAGAATGGCAGCATTGCAAGCCTGTATTGCATTGCATAAATCTGGTGAATTAGATGATAATTTGCAACCTATTGGAAAGGAAGGTTTTAAAGCCATTGAACCAGATTGGGAAAATTTCGATTTGGAAGAGGAAGATGAAAAGATTGTTACGGAAAACTCTGAACCGAGGCCTGGTACTACAAAAAGACGGCAATATTATTACAAGCGGGTAAGGTTTCTAAAAAAAAAACAAATCATTATTAGGATTTTGGAACAATTTCAGATTGCTTCAGAATTTTGCGACTGTCGACCTGTTGCTGGAAAACTATGTTATTTATACTTGCTGGATCTTACCTTACAGTGTCCTATACCAGAAGAACAAAACACCAGGGGTAGAAAAATCTATCCGCCGGAAGATGCTTTACAGGGTTTCGGCATTTTAACTCTAAAGAAAATTCCAAAAGTTAGTTCATTTCCGATTTTTACTCGATCGGGTGAAGTAAAGGTTTCTTTAGTTTTACATCCACAACGTGTTGTACTAAATGAAAAAGAAATATTAAGTATAAACACGTTTATTAATTATACGTTTTCTAAAGTTTTGCGTCTGAAAAAATTTTTAATGCTTTTCGACCCAGAATCAACAGAAAACTGCATCTTTATATTGCCGACAATAAAAGGAACAAATGGTGATAAAAGTATTGATTGGACATTTTTGAATCTTATTGAACAGAATGCCAATATGATGCCCATACCTGTGCCCGAGGAAAAACGACACGCTGAAGAATTTTCGGCCGAAAAATTCAATGATGCCGTTGTAATGCCCTGGTATCGTAATCAAGACCAGCCTCATTATTTTTATGTGGCCGAAATATGTCATCAACTATCTCCGTTAAGCACATTCCCAAGTAAAAAATATCGTACATTTATGCATTACTATTACATAAAATATGGTTTAAAAATTCATCCAAAACAACCGTTGTTAGATGTAGACCACACCAGTGCGAGATTAAATTTCCTAACTCCTCGGTATGTCAATCGTAAAGGCGTTGCATTGCCTACAAGCTCTGAGGCAACTAAAAGAGCTAAGAGAGAAAACTTGGAATTGAAACAAATTCTAGTGCCCGAACTATGTACTGTACACCCATTTCCTGCATCGCTATGGCGTACTGCAGTATGTTTGCCTTGCATTTTGTATAGGATAAATGGTCTACTGCTAGCAGATGACATTCGAAAGAAAGTTGTACGAGATATGGGATTAGGCCAAATCAATTTAAGTAAAGATAAGGAATGGCCAATGTTGGATTTCGGCTGGAGTTTAAGTGACGTTTTGAAAAAAACAAGAGCCAACAAGCTTAAAAACTCAGATAGTAATGAAAATGAGGAAGATCAAACAAAATCTGAGAATGTTGTACAAAAAGATAAAAAATCCTCTTTGAATGATTCCGATAACCTCGGCGGCGATTTTTTAAAGTCAGAAAAACAAGATAAAAACTCTTTGGAAACAGAATGCAAGAATGATGATGGGTCGTCTGGTTTTGTAGAAATTGGAACATGGTCGAATGAAATGGCTGATAAGTTGGACTATTATCCACTTTGCGACTTTGACACTGATGATGAAGATTTCGATGAAGTTTTAGACGGTTTAATGATGGTGAATTATAAAATTAGTAAGTGCACGCAAATTAAAATAGTTTTTATGTGTGTATATTAAATATTTTAAACTAAATTCCAGGTGACAAGGCTGTCAGAGCTACATCTCCAACATTTAGGGACATACAACTGGATGATAGCGAAGACGTTCCTCCGAGCCGAACACTCAAAGCGAAAAAACAAGAACCAACTTTTGCTTATTATGATTCAGACACATCATATGACGAATCATGTTTCGATAGTGATGTTGATATTATTGATGATACAGAGTCCTCCGATGATGATGATATTGTAATAACTTCTAAAAATGAAGCTGAAACAATAGAAACTGAGCAAGACATAGAAAAATTAAATAAACAACTTTCGATTATACAAGCGACTAAGGCCAATGATCGAGATTATCAAGAAACCAAAAATCTTCAAGTGGGCTACAATTTTCAGGATATTAAGGATGAAATTTCGGAAAGTATAAAAAAATCTCTAGATTTATTTGAGGAATCCATAAAACAAATTATTTATGATATACAAAATTCTGGTATGTTGGTAGAATATGATCGTAATATTAAATTACCAGAAAAACCGAAAGAAACGAACAAGCAAATAAATAAACAAAAAATATGTTTAGAAACATATAAGCAATTTATTCCGTACATATTAGATAGTGATTTTTTAAAATTACTTCTAAATGAAGAAATAATCAACCACGGATTAAGTGTTGATGATTTACACATTTTTAATTTGAGCTGGTTAAGGAATCACCCAGAAGAATTGTATAGAATTGATGGATGTGGAGACTTATTTGATAATTTTAATGATTCGGAAAATCTAGTGTTGTCCGAAACAGAAAAACAAATTCGAATCGACTTCGAAAGCCAGGGGAAAGAATATAGTAATAAAAACGAATTGAAAGATTTTACAAATGCGTACAGCAAAAACTTGAAACATTTTCCAGCAGAGAACTTTAGTTTTGATTACCAACCTGATTTGACTACACACCCTGGTCCTAGTCCGAGCATTATACTTCAAGCTTTGACTATGTCGAATGCTAATGATGGAATAAATTTAGAAAGACTGGAAACAATAGGTGATTCTTTTTTAAAATACGCGATCACCACTTATTTGTATATAACATACGATAACGTGCATGAAGGAAAACTGAGTCATTTGCGATCAAAACAAGTAGCTAATTTAAATTTATATCGGTTGGGCAGGAGAAAACTGTTAGGCGAATATATGATCGCTACCAAGTTTGAACCGAGTGATAACTGGTTGCCACCGTGTTATTATGTGCCCAAGGAACTGGAAAAAGCCTTAATAGAAGCCAAAATACCTCCACACTATTGGAGCTTAGTAGATTTAGTTAACATTAAAAAGCTAACGAACGCAGAAATTTGTGAATTGGTTCGGAAGAAGGCTGATGAGTGGGGCTGTAATTTTTCGGTATTGGAATTATTTTCATTGCATGCTTGTTTTATATATTAAAGTTTTTATAACATTTTAGGAACGAGATGATTTCGATGATGAGAATTGCGGAAACTCAACAGCGATGTATCATGATTGGGATGATCGGAGCGTCGTTCCTGTTGAGTTTTCGTGTTTCATACCTTATAATTTAGTATCTCAGCATAGCATACCAGGTAGTTTTTTACATTAACAAAATTATTATAAAAATTATTAAACTGTAGGAGTACGATTTGCTATTTTTGTCTGTAGATAAATCAGTAGCTGATTGCGTTGAAGCTCTTATTGGTGCCTATCTTATTGAGTGTGGCCTAAGAGGAGCTTTACTTTTTATGGCTTGGTTGGGTATAAGAGTAATTCCATGCAAACGTGAACCCTACGATTCCGAGAAGGAAAGAATGGCTGGTACTACTTTACCTGACAATGATGGAATGGTAATTGTTTATGGCTCATGGGATCCACCAAAATCGCCGCTTTTACACTACACACCAAACGCTCTAGAAAGTCTGGACGCCATGCTGGAGGGTTATGAAGAGTTTGAGAAAAGATTGGGTTATAAATTCCGCGACAGATCGTATTTGCTGCAAGCCATGACACATGCTTCCTATACACCAAATAGATTGACAGATTGCTATCAGCGTCTAGAGTTTCTAGGTGATGCTGTTCTGGATTATTTGATAACGAGACATTTATATGAAGACCCTAGACAACATTCTCCAGGAGCTTTAACAGATCTACGATCGGCATTAGTTAATAATACAATATTTGCTTCCTTGGCGGTGAGGCATGGGTTTCACAAATATTTCAGACACTTGTCTCCTGGTCTCAATGAAGTTATTGATCGTTTTGTTCGTATACAGACTGAAAACGGCCATAGTATAAGCGAAGAGGTAAGACAATATAATTAATGACTGTATGGATACTCTGTATATTAAACTTAATATTTACGAACGTCTTTAATCTTTGCTCAAAGTATTATTTGCTATCTGAAGAAGAATGTGATGATGCTGAAGATGTTGAGGTGCCGAAGGCATTGGGAGATGTTTTTGAATCCGTCGCTGGAGCCATTTTCCTTGATTCAAGTATGTCCTTAGATGCTGTATGGCTAGTTTACTATAATATGATGCGTCCTGAGATAGAACAATTTAGCAACTCTGTGCCAAAGTCTCCAATCAGAGAATTATTAGAACTGGAACCGGAAACTGCAAAGTTTGGGTGAGTTAACGAAGTAAAATTGTTCGAATGCACACATCTTATTACATAGTTGTGTGCACATATACACACACATACATACACACATATATACATATATATACTAACTCAAATGGCACCTACATATCGCTCCATAGCTCGTGTTGCGCCACACATAATTTTTAATTTTTTTTGCTTTTGTTTCATTTTAGCAAACCTGAAAAATTGGCTGATGGTCGGCGTGTTCGTGTAACTGTAGAAGTCTTTTGTAAAGGAACATATCGTGGAATTGGAAGAAACTACCGAATTGCAAAATGCACTGCTGCAAAATGTGCTTTACGTCAATTAAAAAAGAAAGGTTTACTAGAAAAACGAGTTTAAGTAAATTAAAGAATTTTCTTTATATGTATTTCTTTTTTATATTATTGGATACTATATTTATGTACATATGTATGTATGTACTTATTGGTCCACTTTTGGCTTATAGATTAGCTAACCCATAACAAATAATAATTTTTTAAAAAATAAGTTTTTTTTATTATTGTTTATGAATATAAGTATTAATAGAGCTTGAGATTTTGCTTATTATAAATAATATTTATGTATTTGGATAATTATGTAAATATTTTTTATAAAGATCAAGCTCGATTAATATACTTATTAGTGATGTTACGAATATCAATTTTTAGTATTCGCAAATACGAATATTTGAAACAATATTCACCGAATACGAATATTACTTTTAAGGTTTAGAGCCATTTAATATATAAAATTTAATTGAAAAAACCCCTCCCTTTGTGCCAGCAACAATAAATTGAAAAAAAAACTGTCACACTACGTTAGGTATACACTATTATTATGACATTGAGATGCCGAATTAGAAGACCACTACTGAACATTTTTAAATTACTTTACCTACATACCATACTTTGAGATTTCGTTTTTCTTACTCTGCTTGCACTTTTAATTAGTAATTCAGTGTTGTTTGGGAGAACATATTTTCGCAGCCACAGGTCTCGGTGGACATTCATATATTAAATTTTAGTTCTTCCATTTTTGAAGTCCAACATTCCTCTACTGAGAATTGATTACTAACTTAACATGATATGAATTTACATATAAGACAAACTTTTAAGTGATAGATACGAAATATAATTTTCGTTTGTTTATTATCTTGCGTCAAAGATAAAGGGCTTTCCTTCTTTAAATAAAATTTATTATAAATTAACATATTTTTGTACATTTTATGTACTTTTAAACTTTTTGTATGATATTTTTTTTGGGAAAATGTATGTGCAAATTATTCGAGAAGTATTCGCTTGAATTTGGCGAATACGAATATCTTAAAATAGGCGAATAATCGAATACGAATACGAGTATTCGTAACCTCACTAATATTTATGTATTCATTATAATTCAAACAAGTTCGAATAGATAACATAAATTTTATATGTATTTACTCGTATTATTTGTAACAGTAGATTTTTTGGCACATTTTTGCTCTAATCGGTATGAATTGAATATTAATATTTTGAAAAATTAAGTATCACGTTTTTTACTTAATAAATTTAACTAATTTCAAATATGAAATAGAAACGTTTAATTTCATACTTAGGTTGCTTCATCCAAAGTCCACAGATATTTAAAACTGAACTTATGTCATCCCATACAAATCAAGATTTTATTTTAAAATACTATAAATAATTTTTATTTATATTATTACGAATAAACGTAATTATTATTCGAATCGTATAATCGGTACTGATACGTTCTGCTAAAAACTGATTGGATATAAATAATAATATTTTTCAACATAAAAAACTGTTAGTAATTTTGAATTTTCATTAATTCAATAAAACTGAACTTGAGCCTAAATAATATTACTTCTCATAAGTACATAAATAATTTTTTGTATACATTTTTTTTATATTTCTCCTTTAAAAATAGAAAAATAATTTTTAAAACTTACACTTATATTTCTAACTAACAGCTCGAAATATAATTTCATATTTTGGCTAATTAGGACACTAACATTTTTTAGCCAAATTGTTGCGATGTATTTTTTATAAAACAAAAATTATAGAAGGATACTTATGTACGTTTTTCTGTCAGCTTGTTTTCCTTAACATACCTGTTTGCAAGTCATGGAATATACTGGCTATAAAATAATTCTACCAACACTAAATCATATCGTAATAATACTGACAAAATCAAAACCGACTTCCAAGACAAAGAGTCAATCAAACAGATTACAAAACCTATACAGGGTAAATTTGAATCCTAATATAATCCATTTCAAGTTATATTTTACTTCCGGAATACAGACTTGAAAATATGCGACCAAACAATTTTTCCCAATTCGAGTTGTTATGAGTTGTATGTTATCTAATGAATTTCTTCAACATAGAGTACTTAACTTTTATTTTTGGTATTATTTGCTCTGTTGTGGATCTATCAAATTTCTAATAAATCTATTTCAAAAAACATTTTTGAGATTATTGCCATAATTTACAGAGCAATTATTTATCTTTTTGGAATTATAATAGATCTACATTTCTCGTTGCAGACTGAATATTAGTAATGATTTTGTGCATCATACGATATATCCGAAAATACCCAAAACATAAACTTAAATTTCGCAAACAGTTTTCAAATATGTAATAACATCGAGTATTTTTTTATTCGTAACAATTGTTTTTTTGTTTTCTTTATTTTTTATATTAGTTTAGGATATTTAAATTGTTTTTTTAAATGCTAGTTTATAATAAATCAAACAAAAGAACTTGTACATGTTTTTTAGCCCTTAGCGACTTTGGCTTTGCTTTTGATCTTTTTAACACGCTTTAAACCGTCCATACTGCTTTTCATAAATTGTGCATACATAACCATCATTTTTGGAACATCCTCATGCTTAACCACTGTGGATATCTAATTTTTTATTTCTTAAATTATTCCATAAAAAAAGTTAATACAAAATTTTATTACCTTTTTAGATTTAGATTGAGCCCTCATTAGGCACATGTATTCGTCAGGCTCGGGTAGAGGTGTTCTTCCTTCACGTGGCTTAGGTTTGTCATGTCCATTGTCTATAAATAGGTGTTTAATATAATTAATCTAACATCCTACGATTTGAATTGTTTCAAAAGTATAATGTTAAAAAATACAATTTACTTGTTATGGATTACATAATATACATATGTATTTGCTGCATTTCGTTGGTTGCTAAAGCCATCGAAGCAGCAGAATCTACCAGTACAACTGAGTAAATTTTTAGCTATTATTTATTCGCAATATTTATTCTTCTATTTTAAAGTAATTTTTATTACATTATTATTGGAAACCTTATATGGATTTTCAAAGAGTAAAAACCCTAACGTTGCTTAAGTGTTGCTGGCCGGTTTTTGACGTAGTTAATCTTACCTTTCCGACCTTTACGAAGTAAATTAACTTTATTTATATTAAATAAAGTTGAAACTATTGTCATTGCTTTTTAACACTTATTAGTTAGATTTAATATTTGATAATAATAACAGGCTAAAGTTCGTAAATGTTTATAATCAGAGAAGTATTAGGTAGATATTGTGTGCGTTCAGCAGACACAGTTTGCTACACAACTGTTGAACAAATATCTGCTGAACCCTTTGATTACTGAGCGACATGTTTAGTGAGCGCTCACTGTTTTTGGTAGCAAAGAAAAAGTACGATGCATATCAGCGAATTACGATATTTCAGTTCAGTTTGACTTTTGAATCAAATTTCATAAATAAATATTATAAATAAATATTATAAAATCTGTTTACAAAATAAAATTCAATAATGTTAATTGAAAAGTCAAATTTTTTGATATTTTGACACAAAGTGAGCCGATCGTTCAGAAAAGTTAATCAAATTAAAAGCTGCTACATCTAAACTGTTTCGTAGCTGGTTTTTCTGCTGAACGCGCCCATTGTTAACATATTTAACAAAGGAAAAATTTAATATTTATACATCCCTTTTGTAGATTTTTCAACAGCACTGGCTGAATAGAACAAACGTTGTTTTCGGTAGAAGCCACTAAATCTCGTTAGTATTCATATGCAAATACTTTCACTACTTGTTAGGCAGCTTCGTTGAACGTATTACATATTCTATACACAAATACAAATAGAATACGCGACTTATTTCTACTAATGGATGCTAGCTGGGGAATTTTTTTTTTTTTTTTTTGTTTTTTTATTTATTATCGTATATTAAACATTACAGTGCTGCCAGCGAATTATATCCTACAATGTGTTTTTATTTCTTCGATTTTTCGTTCACCGTCGGATATATGTACATACATACGCCGATACAGCTATGCTTGATAAGTTTTCTAACTGAAACCGCAAACGTTGTCTTAACATTTTAAACAATTTTACCTGGACAACTCTTATAGTTCCGAAAATTATGTTACTAAAAAACAATCGATTTTATATATCTTCAACTGACATGCAAAATTACTTAACTACGCTTTTTCAAGTGAATAGATAAAAATAAATGGAATTATTTAAGTGGCTAAAGTAAAATCCTTTTTGATTTCGTTTCCAATTTCTCTGATGCATATAATAAAGGCTTGCAAATTTGTGAAGAACCGCGTTTCGAATTAATTCACAATAATGTATTAAAAAGTTGATTTCGAATTTTTCGTTATTTAGTTTCGCATTTTAGCTAACGACACATACAAAGCACAGAATATAAGCAATGTTTGTGCGATATGCCGATTGGACTTGCGGCCAAGTAGTAAAACTTGCTAAAAAAAAATTGTTTGGTCATTCTCGCACAACCTAAGGCCCAACTGCCTTTAGACAGTTTTACAGACAAATTTAGAAAGCACACAATAATTTATTAGGAACTGTTAACTGCATTTTTTAATTCGGTTCGAAAATATCAAAACAAAATACACATCGGATTAGATCCTCTGAAAAGCGATAATTCAGTTTTTCAATTTTCATTATTTGCAAGAAAACGATATAGGTACTGTCATACATACATATGTACATACATACATATCCATATACAAAGCTAGCTATCCACTGTAAAAAAACTTTTATAATTTTCCTTACGCTTTTGCTAAAAAAAAGGACACAGTTACATTTCTCTGGGCTATAAGAAAAATTTTTAAATAAAAATGTATTTTGCCTTTACTGAAAATGTTTAAATTTTTAGAGGAACTTGTGCGATATGTATGTAGATCTCTTCCATAAAATTGCATGATGTACAAACATAAGTATGTATACTTTCAATATAAGCTGCATATATGGCGTACATATATGTAAGTAACTATTTACAAATTATTGAAAGGCGCTTTCTTACAAACTCTGCAGTAGAAAAACTGCATTGTTTGACTTGCATCTTCTATTTGATGGAATTAAAGTTTATGAACAATTTTAACACATAATAATATGTCATACAAAATGAATAAAACTCTGCTATTTGTTCATTGCAATTGACACCTAATCAGAGATTTGGAAGTTATCATGCAATAGATGAGTTTTCTTTAAGCATAAACCGTAATTTGTGATGGATATAGAAAGAATCCGGAATAAATAATGCACGATTTACTTTCATTATTGTACATACTTACATCTTTTTAAGGTAACAGTAAATGACGAATCCTTTTTTGCTGAATTGGCGACTTTTTGCAAACGTAAAATGAACTGAAATTAAGAAATATTAATAATATATATTTATTTTTTAATTAAATTGAATAATTATTACTGCAGAGTTATCAAGTAAAACCATTTTTTACGTGTTGGCAGGTTGGCAAAATCGTTGTAGGAACCACAGGTAGGAACTGGCACAGCATATGGTCTAATAATATAAGGTCTGCTTATCAACACAACAATATAAAACGATATGCATTTTGTTTGTGAGAACAATAGCCAATATTGTCAAAAAAAGCTGTATACAAAACAAAACAAAATGTGGTTTGCAAAAACAAAAAGCATAACGAAAACAAATATATTCATGATGGCGGCAGAAAATGTAAACAACTTTTGACAACACCAAAGAAATTACCATTTTTTGCAGATTATATAACGGTCAAAACACAGCCCTACAAAGAACCATATTCCTTGTTTCGCAGACCTTCTATTATTAGACCATGCCACAGCAGATGTCAAAACGTTTTTATAACCGGGTTGAATAATCAAAGCAGATAATGGCAAATCTAAAAACATATGTCAAACATAAGAATATCTAAAGCTTATTTTAATGTTTTTGGAGGGTTGTGTTTTCACCATCAATAGTAAAGATATCACTCTTCATATAAAAAAAATTCAACACATTTTCTAATGTATGGAGGTGGTTTGAAAAATTGAGCATTATCGTATTTTCATTGTACTACTGCTAGGACCTAATAATTAGAACATGAGATTTGCATTGACCTAATAATTGGACCCTCGATTATCGATGCTCTTAATATAACAGTATCCTAAGGTAAATAATCGATGGAAATATGTTATAGCTAAGTGAAATTAAAATTTTTTGTGTAGAGGATGGGCGGATAAACCCTTGTCCATGCTATGATACATTTTCAAGAAACATATTAATGTCGCTGCCTCTCATCTTGCTATAATAAACTAATCTACTACTAAATTTTGCATCTCTAGATTTTGGCATGACTAGTGAAAAACAATTTATTTTTTTGTAGCCGATTGTTAGCATTGCAGAAACAGAAGAAAATAAAGACTAATTATAATTAAAGAAGTAATTTTTAAAATAATTTAAAGCGATGGTAAATATACACCTGACAACTTGATATCATGTAGTTATTGTAACCTTTTTCAAGGGACAAAATCAATCAGCTCAGGGAAGCTCTGGCGATAAAAAAGATGACAAGGACAAAAAGAAGAAATACGAGCCTCCAATTCCAACTCGAGTTGGAAAAAAGAAGAAGCGTGCAAAGGGTCCTGATGCCGCAATGAAATTGCCTCAAGTTACACCGCACACGCGTTGCCGCCTAAAGTTATTGAAATTGGAACGCATCAAGGATTATTTGATGATGGAGGAAGAATTCATTCGGAACCAAGAGCGTCTTAAGCCGCAGGATGAGAAAAACGAAGAAGAGCGTTCCAAGGTTGATGATTTGAGAGGCACGCCAATGTCGGTTGGTAATTTGGAAGAAATAATTGACGATAACCATGCAATAGTATCGACCAGTGTAGGTTCAGAACATTACGTCAGCATATTGTCTTTTGTTGATAAAGATCAGCTTGAGCCTGGTTGCTCAGTGTTACTCAATCACAAAGTTCATGCCGTTGTCGGTGTACTTGGTGATGACACAGACCCGATGGTAACAGTAATGAAGTTAGAAAAAGCTCCTCAGGAAACCTATGCCGATATTGGGGGTTTGGATACACAAATTCAAGAAATAAAGGAATCAGTAGAGCTACCATTAACACATCCAGAGTATTATGAAGAAATGGGTATAAAACCTCCAAAGGGCGTTATTTTATATGGTGCTCCCGGCACAGGAAAAACTCTTCTGGCAAAGGCAGTTGCTAATCAAACTTCTGCTACGTTTTTGCGTGTTGTAGGGTCTGAATTGATCCAAAAATATTTAGGCGACGGGCCAAAGTTGGTAAGAGAGCTTTTCCGTGTTGCTGAAGAACATGCCCCTTCTATTGTTTTTATTGATGAGATTGATGCAGTGGGCACAAAACGTTATGATTCAAATTCTGGTGGTGAAAGGGAAATTCAAAGAACCATGTTGGAATTGCTAAATCAATTAGATGGTTTTGATTCCAGAGGCGACGTTAAGGTAAAAAATATTTTTTTTTTTTATTAAATAGTACTATATGGTTGATGTATTCAGGTGATCATGGCTACAAACCGTATAGAAACATTGGATCCTGCTCTTATTCGTCCAGGCCGTATTGATCGTAAAATAGAATTTCCCCTACCTGATGAGAAAACTAAACGCCGAATTTTCAACATACATACATCACGTATGACATTAGCAGAAGATGTAAATTTGAGTGAATTGATTATGGCTAAAGATGACTTGTCTGGTGCTGACATAAAAGCTATATGTACGGAAGCTGGTTTAATGGCTTTACGAGAACGGCGCATGAAAGTTACCAACGAGGATTTTAAGAAATCGAAAGAAAGTGTGCTGTATCGTAAAAAAGAAGGAACTCCCGAAGGTCTTTACTTATAAACTTTTTTTATTATAAAATACCATGATAATTTAATAAAACAACAAATGCTTAAAACCATGAACAATTTTTACATGAAATCTGTTGTTCTGGTTTGTACAGTTAATAAATTCATTGCCACTGGCATTGTTTGTGCGAATGTCTTTGTTGTTTCTTCTACATATTCCTGCGAAACTGGTTCTGTGTTATTATCATCCAGCCGAATGGATTTTAAGTTCATAATTGAAGTTTTATTAAATTTCTCTTTTTCTATCACTAAAGCATTATTTTTGATTTTGTCAGTATTTAGATGATTAAAAAAGAACCTAAATTTTTCTAAATCGAATCCTGCAGTTAAACCATCTCTATACCCTTTGTCAAATCCTTCTTGGAAAATGCTTTCTCGTCCATCATTTGCGCCATCAGTGTAACCAATCTGAAAGAGTCAATTATTAAAGTTACCGTGATCAAATGTATACACATATGGCCCATTTGGGCCATGTAATTAAAGGGTAAAATTTTGTATTGTATATAATGCTGCCATATTTTTTTTTTAAATGAACTACACATTTAAAAAAACCGGATTTTCCAGTGAAAAAACTGCATATAGAACAAAAACCAAAAAATTTACCGTTTAATTATTTTATATATAAAACAACTGCTTTGTGAAAAAAAAAAACAAATTCAAAACTGCTCAATGGTTCGAAAAACTGTAAAATATGGATGAATCTGCACATTTGGCAACGCTGATTGTATACAATGAATGAACACTATAATCTAAATAATATCAGTTGTTTATTCCGTTTATATGGCAACCTTCATTCGTCTTGTTCTTCTTTAAATGGTAAATAGTGTATTTTATGGTAAATAAATTGTAAAGACAACGTGCTGTAAGTTAGTATTTACCTTAATTGCTTTGCTTTTTATTTGCTGGAAATTGTTTTTATTAACAACTTCAATGTCTGCGCAATCAACAATATCGTTTGTAGTTGTCATTATTGTTAAATTATTGAATAAATTATCTTAAGTTGGAAACTTTCGTGCTTGGTGTATCGTTTTCTCACTTTATTTTTAATTTTTTGGCATTACAAAAAAAAACTTTCTTTCTTTAGGCCGATTTTACACAAAAATAAGGTAAAAGGTACGTAACACAAAATGTCTTCTGATGATATTTCGCACCAACTATTGGCTTTGATACAAGGCATTCCAGGAGGTGCAAATAATGATGATTTAGAAAAAGGTTTGCCGGGTGTTTTTGCCGCTACCCGTGTTGAAGGCCTTAATAAACTTTTAAAACAAGGCTCAATTGAAATTTTGAAGAAAGGCGATAAGTTATTTTACCGTTCAAAAGATCCCAAAAAGAATGTCCTATCCAAGGATGCCGACAATGAAGAGAAAATTGTTTATGGTATTATTGAAGAAGGCGGAAACAAAGGAATATGGATACGTGACATACGTATGCAATCAAATTTAAATATGACTCAGTTGAATAAAATACTGAAGAACTTGGAAACAAAACAGCATATTAAAGCCGTAAAATCAGTTAATGTAAGTTATTTATTATTAATAACATCTGTGTTCCAATTATGATTATGTGAATACATGATAAATTATAGGCAAGTAAAAAGAAAGTTTATATGCTTTATAACTTGGAACCAGATCGTTCAGTTACTGGGGGCGCTTGGTATCAGGATCAAGACTTTGAAGCAGAATTTGTCGATGTTCTAAATCAGCAGTGTTTGCGTTTTCTACAAATGAAAAGAGAAAATGCTATAAAGAAAGGAGATGGCCCCTTGGCTTTTAAACAATTTTCATGTTGTACAGTAAGGGAAGTGCACAAGTTCATATCTGACTTGGGTATTAGCAAGGTGAGATTTTAATGCCTTTTTTTTTTTTTTTTTTATTCACGACATGAAAAGAGATTTGGTCTGTTTTTAGCGAAAGTTTTAAAGACAACAAAAAATTTATTACTTAATTACAATCCAGTGATATCATACAAATTCGTGTCCTTTTAGGTAAATCTTGACGAAGATGACCTGCAAACAATTCTGAAAACTGTAGTATATGATGGCAATGCAGAAAGAGTTTTAATGCCGGATGGTTTGTTTGTTTATAGAGCGATTAATTCACCTCTTCCTCCCCCTGGCCTAGTACAGATGCCATGTGGTATATGTCCTGTTATTAAAAGTTGTTCTAAATTTGGCGATGTTACTTCCACAAAATGTATATATATGAAAGAATGGTTGGACTAAATAAAAACTGATATACTTATTAAATTGTACGTATGCTTTAAGCAAACCTGTCTGATAAGCTAAACATCCATGATATGATCGTTCGTTTTGTGTTTTTAACTACATAAGTAAATTTGAAAGTGTTTTTTTGTAAAATAATACGGACTATTTTCGGTGTTCAAACGGAATATATACATAATCAATATTGCAATAATCAAGGTATATATAATATACCTTGGCTCTAAAATTAGTTACAGTCAATTATAAATATCTAAATGAAAAAAAACAAGGATTTAACGGGTTTCGGAGATATATTTTGTGATTGTGTAAAAACGCTCAGTGTAAAAACGATCAGTTTGACGTGGCTGTCATTTCCCCAAAAGTATTTTGTGAACGAAATTCCTTTGTGGTGGGATAAGGGAATAAAATGATAGAAATATTAATGAATTCAACAGAATAGGAGTAAAATTAATTAATAAGCTGTACAGAAAGTATTTATTTATACTCTAGATAAACAAAAAAAAAAACGAAATCGACAATGGGTCTGTGCAAATGTCCCAAGCGACAAGTGACTAATCAATTTTGTTTCGAGCATCGCGTAAATGTTTGTGAACATTGCATGGTACAGAGTCACCCTAAGGTATCAAAAAAAAAGTATAGGAAAATAAAATAGAAACGAATCACAGGTTTTGTTTTTTTTTTCTTTCTTAAAATAGTGCATTGTTCAATCCTATCTGCAATGGCTTAGAGATAGTGATTACATTTCAAATTGTACATTGTGCTCAACTGGATTGGAAGAGGGTGAATGCGTGCGTTTAGTGTGTTACCGTGAGTTATTTTAAAAATATTGGCAAAATCTATTATCATAATACTGAATATATTATTTTGACAAGATGTTTTCCATTGGGATTGTTTAAATGCTAGACAATCGGCATTACCATCAAACACAGCACCTCATGGTCATCAGTGTCCTATATGCGAAACTGAGATATTGCCAACATCCAATTTGGTCTCTCCAATAGCAGATGCATTAAAGCAACAATTGGTTGAGACAAACTGGGGTCGTAATGGATTGGGTTTAGCGTTGGTATGTTGATCAAAAACTTATTTTCTAGTTTTTTTCAAAAAATTAATATTTTTTCGCGTTTTAGTCGAATGAAGGACCAGCCTCAAACCCAAAAAGTTTTCCCAATAACACTTCTTTAAAGGCATCAAACGCCACTCCTGCGGCTGCTCCTAAGAGTAATATGACTAAAATTCATCATAGCAGCAGTAACAACGTTAACGAAACCAATACTTTAGAACGTTCTAAACCAAATGCTAATTCTGCAAATACTATATTGAAACAAGAGAGTCCACATTCCGTTTTACTTATGGATGCGTTTAATCCACCAACAAATGCTGATGTAAATGGTAAGTTTTACTAATATTTATTTAATTTCTTATGTTATTGAAGAAAAATTCAAATGTACAGCTAGCAGCCGTCGTCCCTTATTACCACGCCAATCACCAATTGGTGGAGCAGATCGTGATGAAAACAAATATGCTAGACGTACACCAGCAGAAATATTTTCACGTTGGTCCAGGCGGTTTTATGCCCCATCATCAAGGCCACCTTGGAGACGAACTTGGTTTTTGGTTCTTAGCGGAATTTTAGCTTTTCTGGTGTTGATTTATTTAATGGCAACATTTGGGCGAGGAGGTAAGCAAGGGTCTTTAGATGTTGGTTGGAACAATCCCAATCAAAACGCTATGCATTATGAATAAATGTTACTCTTGAAAATACGAAAAGTTTTTATATAAGTATGTATGTATGTGTATTTATTTTTCTCATCGACACATGCAAAAGAATTTATGTTTACCCTTCTTAATGGCACTCAAAATCAACAATCGATTATTCAATATATTATTTTTGTCCTTGTAATTGATTTTAATCGATTAAGTCGTGCCTAAAAGTCGTTAGAACGCATAATTAAAAAATTTTTAAACAAATAAATGAAAATTATTAAAACCTCTCAAAGGGATAAAACTTCAATATTTATACAACTTAACTTTAGATTTTTATTTTAAATTCATAAAACCGATTTTGTGTTGATTTATAATCTGTTTAAAGTGAATGGGTTTTTGGTAGCATCCATTCTGTGCGAACGGTGACATGAATATACATAAGTAGATTAAGTAGTTTTTCATACTTTTAATTTACTTGAATATACGATTAATCATTTTCAAAATTCAATTGCACTTTTATGTTGACAAAATATTCATCTTTATACAACAAATTAAAATTTAAATCGATTTAAATTGAGAAAATATTAGTTACTATAAAAAAATTATAATATATTAATTAAGGATACTGCGAAAATGCAAAAGGATATTAGAAGTTTTTAATGTAATAAAAAAATAATTAAGTTAATTAATGTAAATTAAAATTATTTTCCTAATATGCACATATTAATTGAGTTTTTCAAAAATTGATTTTAATTAACCAGTTTGAAATATTTTTTTTATTGTTTATTATTTATTATCTCGAATTGAATCTGTATATTCAAATTTCAATTCTATGATGTATTCAAATTAGGGATGTAACGATACGCCATTTCGCCGATCCCATACCGATACTCAAAAATAAATATCGCCGATACCGATACGCATATTGAAATTGAGCTCAAGTAAAAATTAACATAACTCAAGTTTTATTAATGAGCCATTTAAATCATCAAAATTTTCAATACATTTCAGTTTCTAAAATTCAAATTTGCAAACTACAAAACGTCTGCAATATTTATGATTTTACAACATAAACGTTGGCATTCAGTTTAGATTGGCTCAAGAATTGAAATATTAATAAGACTTAAAAACGAAAGAATTGAATTTGAGATCATGTTAAAATTAAATTAAAATTATAAAAACAACATTGCAAAAGATTAATATTTATAATTGATATTAATAAGATTTTTGTTCAAAAAACAAAGTGTTCTCAAATTTTGTTTGAAGCAGACCTCCAGTGGAAAATAGTCTCTCAGATGCGACAGAACTCATTTGAAAACTTAAGTATTTCTGCGCCATTTTCTTTAAGTTTGGGTAGGATATGTTAATGCGCCAGTAAACAAGAGGGTCTGCGTCCCTAGGAATATTAGAAGATCTAAGGTATCTCTCGACTTCTTCGTTAGCAGAACCACAGCTTGGGATGGATTCTCTTATAATTTTTTCACATACGCTCCAAAGGCGAGCACTTCTCGTAGACTTATCAGAACTTTTGCGAGGTGTAGGGAGGACTGTGTCTTCAACACTTTCGAAATGTAGAGTCATGTTAAGCAGCTCAATAAGACGTTTTTTCGATAGGATTGAAGTCGATTGTCTTTTGAAATATTCGAGCTTTGTATAGAGGGTCAAGAATTGTAGATAAATAATAGGTTTCATTATTCTCTTAAGCCTCAAATCTTTCATTCAGAATTTTTCAAATTTTTGGGACTCCGAACTACTCTCCATCTCCGTTGCTTCATGTAGCCTCTAAATTTGTACATGTTGACATAGGGGCTGAGATGTCAGTTGTTATTTTAAGTTGTAATTTTTGTAGAATTACCACCAAAGTGCAAAGCAAAATAGAAGAAACAATTTCATTATGTATTCTATTTTGATTTTATGTTCTGCTTTTAATATGTTATTTCTCATAGTTGTCATGCAAAAAAAAAGAGTTGAAAAGTGAATATTTTGTTCAAAAAACTCTAAAGAAAAATATAAGAAGTATCGGCGTATCGACAGTAAAATATCGCCGATATCGATATATCGGAAAACCAGAAGTATCGCCGATATATCGGTATCGGTTGCATCCCTAATTCAAATGGTATTTTAAAATGTCATTAGAATTTAAAAAACTGCAGGATTACACATAGATCAAAGCATTTTGATATTTTATGTTTGATGACGTTTCCTGTGCTATAAGAGGAAGATTCTCCCATGGCAGCAAAATTGCTTCTGGGACTATCATCATCGAAAATAATATGCATTTTAACAGTTTTTATTCTCTTCTCTAAATAAAAATTTTCTTACAGATACAATTTACCTGCGCTGTTTATTATATGCAAACCGTACAATATGTATTCAATATTTTTTACCTGGGGCCAAATCACCGCATACGATATCGAATTAACTATCGTATCGAAACACATTACGATGCGTGTTGAATAAGCAAATTATGGCATACGATGCGACAAATTGCGATACAATTCATTCGATATCGTATGCGATAATACCAAAATGAAAAATTTCGATAAATTCTATTTTTGATAAAAACAAAGGTTATATGCTATAAAAATGTACATAGAGAATAAACTGCCATATTTACATGCTACTTGATAAATTTTTTACTTGTAATTATGACTTCAGTCAAAAAGTTCAATCATAAGTAGGAATGTAGCGGCGCAAATCGAAATTAAAACGACGCAAAGCGGGTTCAACCAAATTTCAAAAAAGCGATGTAAATCGAAACGAAGCAATAAGGATTGACGCAAATCGGCGCTCCAGTGTACTATATAAAAACAAATTTGGAATAAAAAATACACATATTTTTTTATTATTATGACAGCAGTTATTTTTTCGTCCCAGTTGAGCGCCACACGACGAATTTACGCAACGAGCTTTTACCAACGAGTTCGTCGTGCTAGACGAAATTCGTCATTCGTCCCAATTGTGTTCCCAGCATTACTCCACTCAGTGTGCTTCTTTTTTAATTTAAAATTGCATATGCATACATTTTGTTTAAAATTTTCAATTTCCATTTTTAAATTCAAGTTATATCAAGTGAATACAAGTACGTATATATATCGTCACATAAAATGAAAAACGGCCTAGTGTAATTTTTAAACCAATTTCAGGAGAGATTAAAAAAAACTTATTGATACAGGATACAAACTATAATTCAGAATTTATGATAAATTCACTCTTTTGCATTTTATATGACGATGTGTATTATTAAAATATGTATTCGAAGCAATGTATCAAATATTGATATATTTTATTTCTCTGTATCACAACCATTTCTTTGATGACTAGTGTGGTTTTGAACTTGTCTGTAAGTTGGCATCGCACAAAATTTAACACATAACCAATCCACGAGCGGTGTGGGACATAATGTGAATAAAATTCGATACATTTTGTAGCTAAAAATATAAAAATAAAAATAATGAAATGTTGTATTGTTAATATTTTCTATTAAATAACGGCTTGTCCCACGATCTCGACCGGTATCGTTCGCTAGATTTCTGACGTAAAAAAGCCAACTTATCTTTCACTAATAACCACAAAATATACATAAGTACATACCTGTATACCTGTGCTAATAACCTGTTTTATTTAACTTGTCATTTCTTTACTTGAACAAATGCCAAACAAATAAATAAAATGGATGGTTAGAAGCGCGATAATTAGAAGGTTTGCGTTTACAATTCCAGCATTATCGAGCGTTCGATATCGTGGGACTGCCATAAGTATGTAATATGATAAGAATCTTACCGCCATGGTTCATGTATGTATAAAGGCTTTGGTTGGGTATTTGTTAATGCATCTTTAAATTTATTAAGTAATTTAGTATCATCCATACTATTGGGCGGCTTAAAACCAGAAATTATATTTAAATAGTTATTGAAAGCGAAAAAATATGATGCGTAAAAATCGCGTTGTTCTGATGTAAAATTGTTGAACATTTCTTTAGCATGTTCTCGCTGCCTGGCAGATATATTACTAGACATAACAAAGGAACCTGGAATAAAGTTCACTACCTCGACGCCATAAGACTGCATTTCAATCCTTAAAGCGTCGGTCCAAAAGCGTAAACCAGCTTTAGAAGCAGCGTAAGGGGATAAAGTTGGCAAGGCCTTTTAACGACAAAAAAAGTTTTTTATTTATAAAAAGAACATATCGTCACCTAAAATCTAAAAGGCTGTAAATGACAAAAAACTCAAAATTGACTTTTTTATAGAAAATAATGTAATGTAAATAATGTAAGTATTAACAAGAATGTAATCGTTTCTAACATTTTTTTTTGTATATTTTCAGAAATAACGATTTTATTAATAGAAATTAATAGTAATAAATTTTTAAAGTGTTTTTTTATAGAAAGGGTCTAACTCATATTTTGAAATCGCGTTTTACCGCAACATGATATGTTTTGAAAAATAAATATTAGGGTCTTTATATATTAAGGTAACGATATCTACCAGGTACCTATGTATATACATACATACATACATACATATGTACACAGTACTTTGCTGTTTTATTCGAAAAAGTTAATAACAATTAGTTTCTCACCTGTAGACCACAATGGCTTGTTATATTAATAATACGTGCCCGATGTTGTCTTACGAGCGGTATTAATTCTCTTGTTATTCTCATGCTGCCCAATAAATTTACATTTATTTGCATTTCAATTTGTGACCACGTTTGCCATTCAAATTCACCAAAACACATGACGCCTGCATTGTTTACCAACGCTGTAAATTGATAGTTCTGCTTTTCCAGTATGTCTTCTAAAAATTGCTTTGTGCTTGCTATCGTTTCCGGCTTCAACAAATCCAATTCAATTGTTATCATACGCTTGGGATCATTTAGGTGTTGCAACATTTTCGCTCCGTCAGAGTTAACATTGTGACAGGCCGAAATTACCGTCATGTTAAGCGAATGACAGTATAAGGCTAAAGAAAATCTTGAAAAAATATATATATGTATATGTAAGTACAAGATTTATGTATGCATGTGTGTATGAGCATCATATATTATTTATACGATCTACGTGTGTAGATATGTACAATGTACGTATCCATGACTTATATAAAAAAGGCGGAAATTGGATTTTTTTCCTTTTTCTTAGAAATATATCATATGCACCTTTCTTTCACAATAAAACATATTGAAGCATAAGATTTCATGCATCTTTTTATTAAAAATTACCTTAAAACTTTGCTATACCTAAAATATTATGAATTTTATTAAATGTTTTCTTTCCCTTCTTAAGTAAAAAATAAATATTTATGTACATAAATACATACATATGTAAGTCTTTTTTCATTGAAAATTCCAAAAATGGCTATAATAGTATTTTTTGAAAACGTCAAATGGTTTTAATATTTGTAGTGGACTATGCTTTTGTGTTGAAACATCGATTAGCAATGCAGGAAATTTGAAAAACCAAAAAATATTTTTAGGTGTCATTTTGAAATTTGCAAACAAAATATTTTTTATTTTATAAAGACCGGCTATGCAGAGAAACGTACTGTATAACCACTGTTTTATATAAAATCTTCAAATGCATATACATACATATGTACATACTGGGTCTGAAAATAAAGATCACCGCTAATTTTTTTTTATATAATATTTTCTTCTTATTTTTAATTTTCTATTTGTAGCATTGTTTTTGTTTTGGACCGAATTCATTCAGAAATGTATTAGATATTCAGTTTTATATGAAAACTTCAGAGGTCAGTAACTCGAAATCTCTGCGTTTCCGGGAGTGTTACCACATCAAATTTTCGTCTTATTTTTCGATATTCTTTAGCTCTATGTACCTACTTATTTGAACATATACACACATACTTATGTATGTATGTACATACATACATGCATTTTTGAATTTCTTAAAACCCTTATTAAATTAAATTTTCATGAAAGCATCTAATGAACTTATAATTTAACCCTGATTAATATTGAGTTATCATATACATACATAGGTATGCAGTCGGCGTAGCTAGCGAATGACTAGCTATTTCGCTAACTGCCCTGCAGTCGGCGTAGCTTGCTATAAACTAGCTATTTCGCTAACTACCAGTCGTTACCACTACCTACCAGACTAACTACATACTAGCAATGCACTCGACTGACGATTTTAACATGGGGATGACATTGACGGTAGTCAATTGACACGATCAGACCGATGAGATCACTGGTCAGCAAAACCCAACTATTTAGCTTGTCATAATGTACCAGTTAGATAACTAATGATATTTCCTTAATGAAAATACTACAGAAATTTAAATATTTTGGATTTTTGTTTATGTATTTATAAAATTTCTTTTTCAATATACATACCTATATAAAATTTTCAGTTAATTGCTCTTTTCCTTTTTTTTATGCAACATTTTAGTTGACTTCTGTTGCTCATTTTACCTTTCTAAAAATAAACACTTTTTACTAAAATATTAACATTCACTGACCACGAACTTCTAATTGTACGCCAACACAAAATCATAAGACTTACATACATAAAATCTTTTTTATATTTATGTAGATTTTCTTTGGAATAAGGGCACAGTTTTTTTCAACACTTAAAAAAAAATTGCGTGTACATGTTCATGATTGAGAGAGTAAAAAGGCGAACTTTCGCATTACTTGTGGCCACTGTAGTAGTTAGTCGATTTTTCTTTAGGGAAATACCTAACGATTTTGATTCAATTTTTACTTTTAAAACTGCAGGGTACTTGCATTTATTTGAGCAACAACTAAACGAATACATTTTATTAAGCCTAACGCGTTTTACCGTTTATTAACTCACACATTATGTTGATTACAAAAATATTGTTGTTATTATTACTACATTGAATATGTACGAGTATGTATGTATGTACACACACTGTATTACTTTTTTATGAAATGCTCTAGTGACTCAAAAGTAAAGAGATTAATAGATTTTCGGCATCTTTTTTTCTCACACCTTCATTCATGCAGATATTGGTTGCTAAACTTGACCTTTATTTTAAATTCTTAAGTTTTCTTTAGATCGTCCGCATAGTAGTTATATTCCCGCTATTAGTTTCATATCGTTTAATATTAGTAAGTGCAGTTAAAGAAATTAATACATAAATCCATACATACATACATACTTATGTAAATAAAAAAATGCAAATAGGTACCCTATGTGATCCAATAAAGAAAAATAAAATAAGTTCAATAAAAGTTAGCAACAAGTGCTTTTGTGGGTGCAAATTGTAAAAAAGGTGTCTGCTGCATACATATACAGTACAACTTCGACAGTCCGGTCACTCCAATAATTCGGACGCTTCTACATTTCGGACAACTTAAAATTTTTACCTCTACAATCCTGAAAAATTTTTTTTATGCAAGAAAAAATTTAAATTCCAGTGGTTTCCCATTTTTTGGTCGCATCATTTGTTATTCATACTTTTATTTACATTTTGCACTATCATTACTTCAGTTTCGGTTAATTCTTTCGCAAGCGTGTTGTCTAATTTCATACCAAGTGACATGTCTTTAAATAATAAACGCAAACATAAAACACTAACTTTAAAGGAAAAGTGTGATATTTTACAAAGTCTTGATGAGGGAAAAACTGTATGGCAGGTTGCCGAAAAATTAAATGTTCCTAAATCAACGATTTGGAGACGATAAAACAATTTATTTTGAACACCTATAATGGACCCGGTAACATTTGAACGAAAATAATGTAATAAACCATTTTCATAATATAATTTTTTTTCAATTCACTTAGATTATTTCAATAATTTTCATTTCATTTCATTTCATTTCATTTATTCATTCGTAATACATATAGCCTTAGGCCAATTTAATTCGTATTACATGTGATTATTATATCTATGAGTATATATTTAACCATAAAAGTAAAACAGTACACGTTCTAACATCCCGGCGACTCCCTCATCACCATAAAAAAAGACGTAAAAAATTAAATAATAGGTGAAATTTTCACTGCTATAGTCCGGACAACTCGATAATCCGAACGTGCCTAAAACTAAGTATATGTGTCCGGACTGTCGAAGTTGTACTGTATATGTAGTAGGTTTGTATGCACATACATACATACATATGTACATATTTATGTACATACATAATTAGTAAATATGTAATATATACTACGTACATACATACATTAAAGTTAAAAATATGTATGCAAGTATGTACATAAATCATCATTATCCATGTGAATTTATATAGTTTTCTAAGATATACCTATGTAATGTAATAGTTATCTATTAAGTGAGTAGGTATTTCCAAAAAAAAAAATATAACGCGTCGTGTAATACATACTTATGTATGTTTGTTGTTATTATTGTGTCGGCACTGCATAAGTTATTTAGTGAGAAGAGGCTATTGAATTGAACTCTTTCAATCTTCAATGTAGTAATAATAACAACAACAAAATTTTTGTCATTAACGTAATGTGTGAGAATCGGTAAAACGCGGTCGGTTTAAAAAGAAATTTGTTCGCGCCTTTGTACCTAAAATGCATGCAAGTAAGTAAAACAACAACAATAACATTATTCGGTCATACACAAATTTATATTGTATGTATGCAACCTCATAACACTGACTTAACTTTACTTAACATAAAATGACTAAATTTAACATTAACATCAATTCAATGTTGTGCGACTGTTAAAATTAAATTTTTGCTCATAATATAACATTGATGTTAGAGGATTTGTTTTAACATCGGTGTTTGTAATTAATTATTATCGTTATCGTTATAACAACATTTAATTTTTAGTATAAACAATTTAGAATATAAAATTTGCAAAAATCTAACATATGTAGGTATTCAGAGGTGTCAGATGTGACGGCTTTTTATCACTTTAACGATTTTTTTGGAGCTAATTCTAATATTCCCCGATAAAAGGAAAAAGATCTCCCGGTGTAATTAATGTTAAAGCTCATAATCAATTTGTTGATTATTGCTTATCATTTTATGTCAAATTATGCTTTTATATGAAAACATTTTCACTTTGGAAATTCTATTAAAAATAATATAAAATACTGTTTTATGCCTTCCCTCAAATATTTTCCTAATTTGGTACATACTAAAGGGAGATAACAGTGATTAGAAAATAAAATAAGAGAATTAAGATTTTTAAATTTGTACGATAGAGTTTTTGATATCAATATCATTTAGCAAAAGAATTAAATCAATAAAATTGTCAATTGGCCAATATATTTAAATTTATACCAAATATGTATATGAGAAGAGTGACTTTGTGGAAAACTATAGGTACGAAGGTGAAAACCAATTTGATCCAAAGGAGTCTTTAACGGACGCAAAGTATCCCTTGATATAGCCTCGCTTTAGCCTTCAATGAGTAACTAAATTTTCGAATTAATTTCCAATATTAGCTGGACTATAATCATTGCAAAAATTATTATTGTTTCCTTATTAAAGCTTCTTATAAAAAACAGTTAATTTATTAAAACTTTCATGTTGTCTACCTTATATACATACATATATCTGAGATATGTCCTTGACATCGTAAAGCTTTTACAATCCCTCAATATGTGTTTTACAGGTTCGCTCAAAATTTTTCAAATTAAATTTTCCATTCCAATGATCAAGTGAACATGCACAGCTAATATGTACACACATGTGTACGTAAATACAGATTAAATTGAGTTTGAAAACGAAACACGTGAATGGCACGCACTAAGTCTAAAAGTATGATCGAGCCTACTTATTCCCTAAAGTTGAATCTTAAGAACAAAACAAACAAGTATTATTCAATTTTATACTCATTCGCTTTTTATGCACAAACAGAAAATTCATCAACAAGTGTAAATCATTTCCATCATTTGATGCGAACTGATATTTAAAAAAACAAAAAGTGTTGTTCATAGACAGTTTGTTTTTTGCAGGACGGATTTGTTGTTCATGATCTGATTGCATGATACAATGAATATAAGGTACATATATGCAGAAATACAAACAACACTAACTCTATTTACTTTGTTGGTAGAAAATTTGATTTCGGAAGTAGAAAGTATAAATATGTATGTACATACAAACATATCTGTGCATGTTTCAAACTGTGACAAAAATATAAATAAAACTTAATTATTCAAATAGGAGTACAACTTTACTTTAACAACTGAATAAAACACTTGTTCCGCTAACAACACAACACGTTGGCTTCTATGCGAAACGAGTTTCATACAAATTTAGCACTTGTTGCAGATGTCTGATCTGGAACACAATGTTCTATCATAAGATGTATAGTCCGGTCATTCTGGACATTCGGTGATACAGAGATTTACCAGCTGAAAATCAGTAAAATATAATTATAAATAAAATTTTGAAATTTCCCTCCATTCCGGTGTATGAAAAAAATTTTATTCATAAAGAGCTTAGCAAAAATAAAATATTCTTGCGATCATTGTTCGTTTTTTATAAAATGCGTAAAAGTTTATATAAAGGGTTGTAACACTAAAATTAATAAAATTTATATTTACTAAAAGAAATATTTATAGTTAGTGTCAAGAATGGAGTCTAAAAAAGGAGACCATAAGCGAAGTACAAAAGGATTTGGGTATCACAATGTGAATTTAAGCAATGGATTCGGCCTTGACCAAATAATAACACAAAAGCAAGATGTTTTTATTGCAAATGCGATATCACGCTTAAATATCCAACCTTGCTCGGCATGCTGGAACACGGAAACACATTGCAGCTTTAAGCCCATTTAGCTACAACCGAAATCAACAACCAGCATTGTACATAATGGCTGACTTCCAAAACGTCAATTGCTTTGTGTTTGAACAAAGCATCACATTTCATAACGCCGCAGTACAATAATTATACAATGTATACCATTTCAAAACGCCGCCACCAAGTATTTTTAACGCTGTAAGAAAGCAAACAAGGCATCGGTTTTATAGTTGTTGCATTGTTTCGGAACTTTGAATATGTATGTGATTTAAATACAGTAGCAATACTGTATACAAACTTTGTATACGAACGTTTTGGAAGTCAGCCAATGTGTTATCCCATTGTATGCCATTAGCAGTACAATTTGAATCCGATGTCGAAATGTTATCTAGTATTGAAAAAGGGTGGAGAATGATTCACTTCATGCATTGGCACAATATTATATCAACATTAGAATTTTGGACTAAAGTTAAATGTTGTAAAGACGCAAAATTAATTTAATAAAAATTTTAAATAAGAAAAAAATCTTAACTTGGTGCGTTTTTTGTTAAATAGCGCGTTTTTTTCTCCATTTTGGTGCCTTTTGAAATTTCAAAGTTGACAACGCTGCTAATAGGTGCAATTGTTGTTGCTTCTTGATCGCTATTTAACATGTACGGAGACAATGATCGCTCACGAGTATTTGTGTTTTGTGTAGTATTCAGGTTTGTGTTTACTTCATTTTTTTGTCGTCGTTAGCAACCAAAGTTATATATTGTACATTCCTACTGCTTGTAGGTTTATTGTTGTTGTTAGAAGGTGAACTCATTTAGAGTTCTCTTTTTTGTGTTCACTTATGAGTTGGTGTATGCAAATATTTATGTACATATTTACACACAAGCAAAAAATAAAATAAAACCAGTAAGATAACTGTTTAATAAATGTTTTGTTTTTGTATATTTTTTTTTTGTGAATTTTCTTTCAATAAATTTTTTATATTCAGTTGCGACGATTATAAAAACGCGTCTGTACACTGCAAGAGTTGAAATAAAAAAATGATATGAATACTTATGACTGAATATTATTTAGGTTACCAAATATCCAAAATCAAATATTGATGTATGTATGTATTTTAATTGTCATCTACAAATAGACAAAACAACAACACATACATATTTCACAACACTAAGCTATTTAGTGATCAGTTGTTTTGAATAAACTGCAAGTTTTGGCTATTTTTCCGTTCGCATACTGTTTTGTGCAAGAGCCATTCTTGAGAGTGAAATTTTCAAGTTCTACAAAATTTTACTGGAAAAGTAAACAAACGGACCTAAAGTAACAATAAATAAAACAATATCAAAATTATTTTTAACAGACAAATTAGTAACTAATTTACCTAACATTGTGTAAAATAATAGGTGGACAAAATATTTTATTAACCGACCTAAGAGAGTTTTTTTCCAACTTTCTTAATTATGTCTGCATTAACACAGAAAGGCCGACATATCCTGTTTGGATGAAATTTTTACACATTTGAGATATTCACACTGTGTCATAAAATAATAGCACACCAAAATATGACAAGTGTGAACACCCCGTGATAAAGGTATGTATGTATGTGTTAGAAATCGATTCGATTTGAAATGAAATTGAAGACTTAAATCGAATCAAATACATTTAAGTGTGATGGAAATGGGATTGATCCCATATTCATTTTTGTTTCAATACCAATAAGAAAAACTTCCTTTTTCTTTTTTGTTTACAGATTAAATAAATATTTGACGCAAAATTATTAATTTTTTGCAGTTTTAACATGTTATCTGACGCTGTTGCAGGAATCTATTTACATGAATATTTTTTTGTAACCTCCGCTGGAAAAATAAAAGCAAGAAATGTCGATAGTGAAATTGTACTGATTGGCTGGTGAATGTGTCAACAGTACTACTGTGCCATAACCATTTAGCAAGTGCTCGTCATTGAGAATGTTGACTAGGTAGTGATTACGTAGTTCTTCTCATGGGAACAAGTGGAGACATTCGAACCAGAAATTTAATAGAACATTTTTATAATTTTTAATTCTAACCGTTAAAGCAAACTAAAAAGTGTAGACGTATCTTTGACCATGTCATCAAGATGTCAGCAAAGTAGTTGACAAATTAGTGACTTGAAGACACTTGGCCCCGAGCTTACTACAGGGTTTACACATTTTATGTACATATATATACTTATGTATGTATTATATTATGTATAAGCATACCCCAATCCAGAATCACAGCCAGTAATAAGAACAACATTTGAGGGCGAAACTTTCACTTGCAATCCTCCTAAACCAAAGATTCTTGTAATTGCCCTCCAGAACATTGTTGTTTATCTGTGGTCTTTTAGCGTTATCAAATTAATTAATTAATTTTCTTTAATTTAAACAGTGTTTTGAACTTGAATACACAATTTATTATTACATTTGTGCGATACAATCAAAAACCGTATTTTGATGTTTTCTGTTCCTTCAGCACTACACTGTTAAGATGTTTTCCGTTTTGGTCTTATCGTTATACGTTTAACTTTCAGACTGAAATGTATATGAAAGAAATTCATAAATATGTATACGATTATAAAAATGCAAATGCAGGAAATTTGTATCTTTGGTTGTTGTTTTTCGTTTTGGGACCTTTTTTTTTCTTATTTTTTTTGGAAGTGTCTACATACATTACAATATTTTAACAATGAACGAATTTTATAGTAGTTATGGCGTGTATCTTTAGACCTATAAATGCGCTACATACTTACATATGTATATCTACATACAACTGTTTACATATATTAAGCGTAAGAAATTTAAGTATGCACATATCGTTAGCTAAACAGAATCTTTTATGTGGCATTTTTAATTGATTTATGCCGTATTAGATCGAAACATGTGACTAAAATTTTTACAATATTTATTACAAAAATCAGATAAATTAAAAACGAAACTAAACAGCCCGTACTTCAGTAATCTGAAATGATTTTTTTTAACATTTTCTCTAAAAAATTACAAATTTTTAGTTATGTATATATGTGATTGATTTTACATATCAATTAACTGCATGTACTTATTAGTGATGTTACGAATACTTGTATTCGTATTCGACTATTCGACTATTCGCATGTTTTAAGATATTCGTATTCGTATTCGTATTCGCCAAATTCAAGCGAATATTTTTCGAATAATTTTCCCATACATTTTCCAAAAAAAAATCATACAAAAGTTTAAAAAGAGTACATAAAATGTAAAAAAATATATAATTTTTATTAAAAAAACCCATTGTATTTCACGCAAAGTAATAACCTTCTTAAAAAACAAACAAAAATATATATAAATTATAATTTAAGTTGTCTCAAATGTATTAATAAAATTAAAAATGCTTTCGCAGCAGTGAATTGAACAAAGTACATCATCTATCGGCAATAAATTGGAATATACTCGTATAACTTAAATGCATGATATTTAAAGAAACTCGGTGAGATGTTTTGATTCTGTTTATATGTAAATGTATAAGGGTGGGAAGCTACAGGAATCAAACTAAAACTTTTTATATATGAAATTCCACTGACACAGGTGGATGCGCCTTCTGCAAAAATATGTTCGCTAAACAGCACTGAATTATTAATTAAAAACCCAAACAGAGTAAGAAAAACGAAATCTGAAAGTATGTAAGTAAAATAATTAAAAAATGTTCTGTAGAGGTTTTCAAATTCGGCATCTTAATGCAATAATAATGTTAAATCACTAAATTTTTTTTTTCATTTATAGTTACTAACGCAAAGGCAGGGATTTTTTCCAATTAAATTTGAAATATAAACCTCAAAAGAAATATTCGTATTCGTATTCGGCGAATACTGTTTTAAATATTCGTATTCGTATTCGTATTCGCGAATACTAAAAATTGATATTCGTAACATCACTAGTACTTATACTTTACATACATATACATATGTACATATGTATGTAAGTATGTACGTATATATACGAATTATATATATATGCAGATAAAAACGCACATATTGCAGTAAGGCTCATAGTAACAGTCTTTAGTTAACTAATAACGATGTTAAAACATTAAAACAAAAGATTTTTCATACAAATATCATGGGTTAAGTCATCATCATTAGTTAAGTAAATATGTACTGTAAATTTGGGCCTAGGAATGTGAACAGATTAAAGTTTGATGAAAATTCAATACATAATTTAAAAATTGCTATTTTAAATGATTCAAATAAATATCAAACGATTTTGAGAAAAATTCAAAGATAATATTAAATCATTGACTTGATAAAAATGGGGCGGAAACATTGGCGTAGATAAGGGAGGGCTGGGGTGGGCAAAACCCACCAGACCCGCTTCTGCCCACCCCAGACTTTCTACTTTTTTTAAATTGCTATTTTCGTTTATATTTTTTTGTAAATGTATTGATATTTTCAATAGCATAACATAAGTGTTTACTTTGCATTTAACAAAATTTTTGGATCTGCCTAAATATATTCCTTCAGTTGATTATTGGAAGTTAAATATATATTATCCAGTAGTCGATACCCTAATTTCTAATATGGAATACCGATTTCAAAACGTTCCATTAGCTAAAGCTGTTAACGATTTCTTTAAATTAGATTTGGAAGGCGCTAGCGAATTCATCATTAATTACAAAAATGTTTTGCTAATTGCTTGTGATTCAATGAAAGCTGAAGCACTAGTACTTAAGAATATGTTTGAAAATGTATCTAGCGAAAAAATTAAACTTTGATATGCTAAAATCCAAAATTGACAAGAATATTTATCCAAACATTTACAAACTTTTACAAGTGGCAATAAGCCTTCCTATTAGTTCTGCTATTTGTGAAACAAGTTTCTCAGCTATGCGTAGAATAAAAACATGGTTAAGTAGTGCAATGCTTCAGGAACGATTTTCAAATTTAACAGTTTAAAATATTGAAAATGAAATAGTCAAATACAAAATAACTTCAGAAGAGGTAGGTATTAAACTTATTTTGTAAAAAAAAGAAAACTAACGTTAAAAAAATAAATTGATTTTAATATAATTATTATTAATATATCGCACCCTAAATACAAAAGGGTCACAACTCAAAATTTTCTAAAACTGACTTTTTTCCATAAATTAATTCAGAGTACACATCTCTAGTACTTCAAAAATTTCTTTCACATCACTATCTTCTTTAACTGGAAAAATACAGTTATGTCTATTCTTATGTTAAGTGTGTTGCTCCTGCACGAAAACAGTTTTTTGTCTCTCCTGAAAATTTTAGTATTTTGAGTTGTGACCCTTTTGCGATATATTAAACTTGAAAACACTACATAGTTACCTTTAACTTTTTATATACTTTGTTTTTGTTACATTTTTTGCAAACTGAATTTTTGTGATATATTTTTTAGTTTTGAAAATTTTACATTTATTTGAGCATGTACTCAAGTATTTATGTTTTAAATTTTATTTATTTGTTGCGGGTTAGCAATATTTAAATATACATATATTTCGTTGGTAGCCATACTCATCTACTGATGCTCAAATAAATGTAAAATTTTGTAAAGGAGAGATTTACTTTTCATTTTTTTGCCTTATAAATACTTTTAATGGCAACCAGCGGTTGTGTAATTGTATAGGTGTAGAAAAGTAAATATATTCATAATGGAAAATTATTTGTTGTGTGTGTTTAAAAAATTTTTGAAGCTATTTTTATGCTCTGTAATTCACAAAAATATATTTTGAGTTTTGAGTTTTTGTATAAATAGATGAGCTTTAAAATTTTTTAAACTTACAGGGTAAAACATCTACATCTACATATTATGGGCGGAAAATAAAATACATTTACTGCCTGTTTTTAGAAAATGAAAACAAAATAGTGAGTGAGAATTTATATTAAAAACAAAAACAAATTTTCGTATTTTATTGTTGTTTTCAATATAAATTCTCACTCACTATTTTGTTTTCATTTTCTAAAAACAGGCAGTTATTCAAATTAATCGAAAAATAAATATTAAAAACATATTTAAACACAAATCGCAAAACGCAGCACAGCACATCCTTTTTCATTTCGTTTCCATAATCAATGTCCATCACATTTTTACCCTGTAGTGGCTTACGTGGTTGCTGTACTAAATCTTAGTAAAGCTTAGACCACACGAAATATCAAAGCTCGTTTACTTAATTTAGAGCTGCCGGTGCAGGAATGAAGTTTTAAATAATTTCCAATTATCGAAAGTCAGTTACATGCAAGAGCACAGCTGGTGGTGTGTTTTTATACATACATACATATTTTCATTGACAATTGTCGAAAATTTTTCATTATCATTTTCTTTCTACACAATTTTCTTTAAGTTCTGCTGAGCAGAGCTGTAAAGGAATGATTAAAATTTTATTTTTAATTCAAAATGATTTACAAAAAGTTTAATTGATTAATTTTACACAAAATGTGAATTGAATTAGAACACGAATGCATTTCTCATGAATTAAAAATTCCCGCATGTATTCACATCACTAAAGAGATTAATTGAATTAAAGTTTGAGTGAATTCATTGGTGATTTACTGTTTTTACTAATGAAAAAAAAAAATCAAAAGCGTTTATCATTCGTAGATTGTTTCAAAAAGGAATCATTACTTTACAGCTCTGCTAATAAGCTATTTTTGACAATTGTAAAGTTATTTTACACAAACAAAAAGCCTGTTGTTTTTTTAATATTTTAAGTTGTTCCCGAGATGCATGTACTTCATATTCATATACTTCGTTATAATTTAAAATTAATATAAAGTTTTCGAAATCTAGTTTGGATTTTCGAAATTATGTTCGAATTTCTGAAATTAAATTTTCTGAATTTAAGTTTCGGTTTGTCGAAATTAATTATATAATTTAAATTTACTTCTAGTGCGCTGCCTGGAAAATATATTGGAGAACTTTGATATATGGTGTGAACTAAGTTTTTCTATAAGGAATTTTTAGGACGGGATATCGAATTTAAAAATATTTTTGTTTACATATTTTATGTTTCCTGTCGAATATCAAAGCGCTTTGTCTTTATTTAGAGCTGGATCATCACGAAATAATAAGTTTATAATTGTTGAAAACAAGTTCCTAATTCCGAATTTTAAAACTAAAGCTACGTTCACATACATTAAATATTTGTCGAAAAAAAGGTGAACAAGAAAAAACTTCATAATAAGTTATTTCCTTTAATTCCAATATTTTTTTAATTATGGGTTCGCATTTTTTAAAAACTACATATCGTAGTCGAAAATCCAAAAGTACGTATCATCAAAAAAATCAAACTCGAGTTTTTGATTGATTATGATTCGTTAGATTATCTTACATGTCTCTACCAATTTTTAGATTTTTGCGACCAAAAATAACGCTTTTATATCCATAATTCAAAATAACGTATCAACGTTTCTATATCTGAAATATTTTTTATTTATGCATCTCCTTTAAAATTAGAAAAAGTGATGTTACGTACTTTTGGATTTTCGACGACGATATATAAAAATACTTTTTTGTAGAATAATTAATTTTATTTTGTAATATAAAAACCAAGTTAAATAACATTACCCTTAAACAAAAATAGTGGTTAGGTTTTTTTTCCGACAAATATTTATTAAGTGTGAACGTAGCTTTAGTTTAAAACATAGGTTAAATTCCAAATATAGTTTGGGGTTTCGAAATTATGTTAGAATTTCTTAAATAAAGTTTAAAGTTTTGTTGGACTCTTCGTACCCCAGCTGTAAACATTTTTTAAATTATTTCGGTTTATTTTTAAATAAATTATATAACATTTTATTTGAACAAGTATTCAAGAATTTATGTTTTCAAAAATTTATTTAGCAACCAATGAAGTGCATACAGATTAAAACGAAATAAATTTTTTATACTATGTTTACACGACGAACTGAAACTGATGGCGAACCCATGTGTTCATACGACATATTCTAGATTGGTTCGTACTTCGACATTCTTTTACTGTTTAAAATACGGTTGACTATTTATTGCCTTTTCATTTTATTTAATTATTTACATAAATATAAATATGTATATGCTTTATATTTGTTCAATGTTTTTATTAAATTTTAGCACTTATCAATTGTTTTTCTTTGTTAAAGTAATTTTGGACAAGTAGTTCAGATAAACTAGCGATAATTTATTATATAAATTAGAGATGATAGTAAATTATACGGGTTCGCAACAAGGTTCAAAATGAAACATGTAGGTTCGCTCTCAAAATTTTGTATGGCGAAACATGTATATAGGCAGCGTTACCGTTGGCAATTATCAAAAGGGTTACAAAAAGGGGATTTTCCAAAAAAAGGGGCACAAAAGGGGGATTTCTATGACAAAAAGGGGCATCTTCAAAAACAAGAAAACATAAAGCAAATATATACGTTTAACTTTTAAAAACAAAGGTTAACAAATATTTTTATTAAAAGTATTTTGATAAAATACATGTATGTACATATAACGAAAAACAAGCAAGAGAAAACAAATTTCTCATATGGTATGTACATAAATTAAAAACAAAAATAAATATAAAATTCGAAAATATATGTATTAATTTTATGAAAAAAAAGTATAGCTACGAAAAATAAAATATAGTAGTTCATGGTAACAATATAAACGTACTTAAGTTTTCTGAAGGATAAGACACAGATACATAAATTTATTTTCTTAGAGGAAAAGCATTTATTGTTGATAACAAATGAAACATACGATTTGCAAGAGAAAGACAATTTTGTAAATTTTCTATACATCTCATTATTAAATTAAAAGATATAAGCAAATTATAATACATGTATAGTCATATAGTTTTGCACTCAACATCCATTTTTTTGAAACTGCACTTCTGTATTTTTGAATAAGTTCATCACTATAGTGATGAATGATTCCTATAGGAATTCAATCTTCCAAGTCACTTTGAAACAAATTTAAGGCGGATAGCATGGACTGACAAGGGTCTAATTTCAGTCTATTTGTTAATTATTTTTTAGTAATGCTAAATTTATACAAGTTTGGATATAATTTGTCGTCCAAACAGTTTTTTTAAATTTCCTATTTCATGCCAAAAGGTATTCAGGCTTAGTGTCCCTTTAGGGGCACAACGGTAACGCTGTATGTAGGTTCAATCAAGGTTGGCCCGCGAACCAAGAATGAGAGCGCGAACCTCTATAATTTCTGTCCGTGTGAACATAGTATTACTTCTCATGCATCAGCTGATTTTATCGGCACCTGGGGTTTTCGCTAAACATAACGTTAGGTAAAATCCAAAACTACGTAACTAACAAAAAATGAGAAATCGTTTTTTTGATTGATTATAATGCATATCATCAACATCCATGCCCCCACCAATTTTTACTCTCATATAATAAAAATTAGATAAGCGAAAACCGAAAGTATGTAACTACTTATAAAGTACGTAACATAAGTATAACATATTTTGTTTCTACTGAAAAATAATCACCCCTATCGTGAATAAGAAGTGAAATTTTTGTTCACATGAAATTTTAATTACACTCTGAATTCTGAAAAATTATTCCAGCTATCAGTTCTTAGTGAATGTAAAAAAGGGAAGAAGATTAAAAAAATAAAAAATCATAGAAGTTTTTGTTCAAAAATATACACGGACATATTTATTTTAAAGAAAACATGGTGGAATAATAAGGTGCGCGTAAGAATACAACAATAAAAAACGACATGCATTTTGTTTCTGTAAAATTCATTCAAAATTGTCAAAACAAAGCTGTATACAAAACAAAACAAAAGTTTTTTTGTATGTATTTATTGGTTATGCAAAAACAAAAAGCATAACGTAAACAAAAATATTCATGATGGCGGCCAAAAATGTAAACAACTTTTGACAAGACCGAATTAACTTACCAGGAAGGAATAAATACATATAATTTCTGTTCTATTCCCCATTAAATAAAGTGAAAATATCAATGTGAGAAGTGAAAAAATTCCTAGCGAAATATTTATTCACGATAAGGGGAATTTTTTTCAGTGAACATTTTTCACGTTGTTATTCTGGACTGAATAACATTTTTTCATGCGAGTTGTTCACGATTGCAAATACGTGAAGAGTGAAAAAAATTCATCTGGAAAATTATTCACGATAGGGGTGAATATAAATGTTAGATACGTGGTTTTGGATTTCAGCTAACGATAAGCTAACGATAAGATTTTCAACCTCGATTCGATTAAAATTTTCAACATCTTGCCTTGATTGATTGAACACAATACGACACAATCCCGCCCGCGTTCATGAAAATTCATTTTACTTACTTTCTATTTTTAATGAAAATAAATGTTTAAGCAATTGCGTATAGTTTTTTAGTGTTTTATTTTCAAATCGTTATTTTATTTTGAAATCATTTGGTGTTTGTTTTAAAAATGTTTTATTCCTATTTATTACATTTTAAACATATTGCATTTATTTATTTTAATTTATAAATTTTTGGACATTCTCAAATCGTCTATTTTGTGTTCGATTTATACATATGCATGTATTTAACTTTATTAAAAAAAATATATATTATTTTATTCATGTCAATAATGTCATATGCAGACTTTTTGCCATTTTAGTAGTTGATCGAGTAAAGCTAAAAATTTTACCATTTGTTTCCAGATTTAGAAATTGCTTTGTTTATTTTTTTTTCTTACATTTTATACACTAAAGAGCATAATTTTCTATAAATCTCTTGTGATTATTTTTAAAATAATTTTACTTTTTATGTTGTGTCAAGCTTCCAATATTTGTATGTACTCGTATGTATGTATAAATATATCAAAATATTTAAATTAGATGTAAGCAAAATATATATATGTATATGTAAGTATATACATAAGGCTGTCATTATCAATGTTTTTATTTATTTTCATCATATAAATGATACATATCCATATCCATATATATAATATATATATGTATAATTTTTTTATAATTTCAAAAGGCCATATTTTTAAAGAAAAATTTTATAAAAAGCAAAAAATATGCATGAATTCCATCTACATATTTATTTTTAAAGTTTTCTATTTGTTTTTAATTTTATTTATAAATATCACAACGCCTGGCTTTTTTAAATTGTTATTATTTTTCGTTTGTTAATTAATAAAAAACCATGTTTTGTATTAATTTTTTGTTTTAAATTAAAATTCTTTATTAATAAATAAATTTTTAATTGCACATAGAAAAAAAGTTTAAAGAAAGTAAAATTGATACGAAATACGAAAATAAAATTAAAGAACATCCACAAAAATAATGAGCAAATTAATTTAAAAAATTAAGTCGATTTTTTTAAGCATGATTTCTTATGAAAAGAAGTTGTCATGCAAGTAATTTCGTTGCTTAATATAAAAGAAATATTATATAAATATTTTTAAAACAAAAAAGTCATTTATGTTTATTTGTTTCTCAAATAATCAAAATACATAATTACAAATAATAATACAGATTAAAAATATATCGTAAAAAAATTAAGTTCTTGTTAGTAAAAGTTGTCTGCTTTATTCTTGTTTTTTTTTTACATAGAAAATATTTAAATATCAAATTAACGCTGTTTTAAACATTCAAAGTGTTGTTGCATTTCTTTAAAAACAAAGTTCTTATAAAATTTTAATTAAAAGTATCTAGGAAATTTGCTTAAGATTAGAGTAGAATGAAAAAATCATTTCTTTATCTTTTAATTTTAAATAAATCATTATTATTTCGTTAAAAAACTATGCATACCTTTAAAAAGTATACTTTTTTTAATGTTTTATAATTCAATTATCTTTTTTTATCTTTTAATAGTTTAATTGTTTTTTTTAAGACCAGCTTCGTTTGCACTCTCTCCTCATCTTCTCAGGTTTTTATGCTCTTGTTCTCTTTCGTCCATTAAATTACATTTATTGTTATAAACTGACCAATTTAGATGGTTCGCTAGTGGGTGTCACCAGCTCCAGGGGATGTTTGTTCTGTGACGAACAATTGGGAACTAGAGGACCAGAAACCGGCGTTAGACCAGTACCACCATCCATAAGAGAATCAAAATTGAACATACCCGTTGACGGAGTCTGTATGGCTACGCCATTGATATCTGTCGGAGGCTTGTTTTGATTAACATTTAAGCCAATAGTTTGAGCCAAATTTCTTGGTATTGTTGGCAATGAATTGGGACGTTGTTTTGAATTTGGTTTTGTTAATGGAGCACTAAGTGATGGATTGTTCGAATACATGGAAATAAAGCTAACTGGAGCTGTAGTTACTATGGGCGTATTAAGGGAAGCCGAAGTGGCCGCCAAAGAAGCTGAGAGCGTACCGACGTTTGGTAAAGGCGGCGGTATCATGGGATTATTGTTGCTTAATAATAATCTTTTTGGCGAAGGAGGACCATCTTGATCTAAGGATGAGCTTGAATCTAAAGCTGAGTCCAAAGGTTCCGCTTTAATTTGCGCCAATAGATGGTCATTCAATACTGGTTTCAAATCTAAAGGTGAAATACTTCTAGCTGTTGTTGCTAAACTGGTGTCTAAGCCAGTAATATTATCATTGGCCGTTGATATGGTGGAAGGCATCAGACCATCGAATGTATTGACAGATAAAATATCGGCTGCTTCGACTCTTTGACAGGTAGGACGGTGTGCTTCTAAAAGAAATTCTAAATCTTGTTTGGTACCATTCAGCGACTCGATTTGTTTTTGCAACTCTTCACGTTTTCTTTCCAACATTTGAACCTCGTCGGTCAGTTCATTGGTTTGGTCTACTCTACGCTTGCGGCACCTTGCGGCCGCTAATTTATTACGTTCTCTTCGTATACGTCTCTTCTCTTCTTCTTCGGGTGACATATTGCTATTAGTTGTGGGACGACGTCCACCGCCACGACGTGTAGGTGTATTTGTTGTAGTGGCACTTGATGAGGTATTATTGTTGTTATTGTGATTGTGATTTCCAGCACTTGATATTTTAGCTGCTGCTGTCGCCACCGCCAACGCAGCCAACGTGGTAAATTCATTTGTTGATGAATTCGAATTATTAAGATTATTCACACCCAGACCATTAAGACCATTTTGAAATGAAATTGTATCTGTGGCGGCACTTGCTAAAATGAGTGAAGAAAAAAATCAATTATTAAAACAAAAAATATTCTATATTTTGTTTAAAATTGTAAAAAATTACATGTATCGGTTGTGGCCATTGAATTCTCTTCATTCAAATTATTGGCCGTCCATGATCCCTGAGAATTTTCCGATTCCGTATCGTTTATGTTGCCGTAGTCGGGCAAACTAGCCCCGGCACTAGTGTCACCCACATACACATTATTCAACGCCGCATTCGGAGAAATACCCACAACTGATGTTGTGGTTGTAGTTGTTAATACGCCATTATTATTGTTGTTGTTATTATTATGTGTTGTAGTATTCGTCGGTGTGGAAATATATGAACCCAATGGTGGTGGTATAAATCCTGCCTGATATGGTGCATTTATTGGCTCGCTAGTTAGCTGTATAAATGATTCTTCTATACTTTTGAGCGTTGTAGGTGTTAGGGTGGGAGTGGTCAGAGTGGGTACACCAGTTTGCATGCATTCCATTGAGACGAGCTATAAAAATAAACATACAAATAAATTTTCTAATTGTTTTGCATTCGATTAAATAAAATGTGAAATGTAAGTTTAATAACACTGATGGACGGATTGTTAGAAATCCTCTTCTTATAATATGTACCCAACTACTATTTCAAGAGACTTAGTACGGAGCCGAAATAAAGAAATTTTGGCTTATTATCTACATACATATAACTTTAGTACAGTCAGTGTAATCGGGGTTTAGAAATTAGATGTTACAGATTATCCAGACTTTGGAATAATATCTGCTCATTGAGAGAAAATGTAGTCCTGTAGAAGTACATAAAGTGATTTAAAGATTTTATTTAATTGAATTATGTATATATCCATCGGTCTTTTTACTAAAGTAATGTTTGCGTTTGATCCGTAAACAAAATTATAAAAGAAAAATATTTTGAATTTGAATAAATCAATTGTTTCACAGGCTTTTTATTTAACATAAAATTGAAAGCGTTCTGCTAAAAATTGATCGGATATAAATAATAATATTTTCCAACACAAAAAAAACTCTTAGTAATTTTGAATTTTCATTAATTCAATAAAACTGAACTTGAGCCTGATAATATTACTTTTCATATGTAAATTGAAAGCATACATATGTATATTGTTTAATTATACTCATGCTTCAGGGTACATATGAGCCGTTTATTTTGAAAGTGGCATAAGTCACTTTTTCAAAAAAATGTAAGTAAATATCGTTGCAAGCTCTTACAAGGATGTTCACCATTTCCTAATAAGAATTAGGAATGGTAAACATGTAATCCACTACATATAAGAATATTGTTAGAGCATACAAAACACAGACAAACAAACTCTCTTCTATTTTTGTATGTTGTATCTTTAAGTGGTTCGAGAAGTAAAACAAATGGCTAACAATTGTGTTTAATTTGTTTTAATTAAAATTGTTTCATACAACAAAATTACGGATATGGGCATTTCCGCAGAAAAATATACTTTTTGTCACGTCACGTGACGTCACGCCAGCAATTCAAATTGTTTATCAAAGAAAAAATTATACAGTGTAACAACTGAATTATCGCAACACCCAAATTCTTAACATTAGTGACTCTGTTAACGCAACTTTCCAAAAAAAAAAGATTTGTTTTTCTCTTTCGGTTTGATTATTAGTTTAGTGTTTTATAAGTGAATTGAAAACTACTACCGCACGCGCATACAATTTTATGTTTTCGTACAAAAATCATTAATTTTAACGCTATTCTGTTTTTAAAATCAACTCAGTTTAAAAAATTCTTTGTTTTCCTACTGGAATAAGCAAAAAAGGCCTGTAATGACAAAATTTGTTAAACCCACAAAAGACCGAAAGTCTTATGTAACGTGAAAGTAGCGTACCTGTAAATGATAATTTTGTTTAAGATCCAATACCTGCAAAAATAAAATGTCACAATGCTTTCGAAAACTTTAACGTTTGTCTTCAATAAGCGAATGAGAATAACAGCTCTTTTGGAAGACATAATGATCTTGCTAAGGCTTCGAGAAATTCCATTTCAAAAAAATATTTGTGTTCTAAAAAAAACAGAGTAAAAACATTTTTTTCGTTAAAAACTTGAATCTTTGACTTGATGAAAAATATCAGCACAAATTTACGTACATTTATTTGAATGTTTTTTTTTTAGCTAATTTTAAATTTTTTTTTACATTTTTCATTGTTTTTTCTTCATTTTAATTAAATAAATGCATTTATTTTAAAAGTTAACATTTGTTTTTCTAAATAAACCATTTATTTATTTTAAATGAGGTTTTTAATAGAAAAATAGGCACAGAAATTTTTGTCTCGGTTTTAGCAACAACTCAGTTCTCGCAACGGTCCAAAATTTCTATTGGTTACGTTAAACGAGGTTGCACTGTATATGTATTACTTATTTTTTGTGTGTTTTTGGTGTAGCGCACAAGTAGCTCTACATGGGTCGAAACTACAAGAATAAATAACTGTTGGCGTTACGTTACAAAAAGTGGAATTTTATGTGGAAATGCCCATATATAAATACATATGAGCCGTTTATTTTGAAAGTGGCATAAGTCACTTTTTTTTGTTGATTGCAAATGTTTTACAAATGAAAAGATACCGTTCAATTTTATTTAGTGTTGCCATTAACTCGATTTTTTTGAAAAAGTGACTTATGCCACTTTTAAAATAAACGGCTCATATATGTATGTACAAGTCCATATGCATGTATGTACATATGTACATATCGTTAGCTGAATTCCAAAACCACGTAACTAACATTTTTATTATTTTTCAGTAGAAACAAAATATTTCATATGTTACGTACTTTCAGTTTTCGCTTATAAAATGTCTAATTTTTATTATATGAGAGTAAAAATTGGTGGGGGCATGGATGTTGATGATATGCATTATAATCAATCAAAAAACCGATTTCTCATTTTTTGTTAGTTAGGTGGTTTTGGATTTTAGCTAACGATATGTATGATTATTTGAATTCATCTTTAAAAATAAAACATCGACAACGTGTGCGCCAATTTTTTTTGCTTAATTTAGTGTTTTTCTTTGTTTTTTTTTTAATTTTCTTCGAAAAAATAACAATAAAAATAAATAAATTTAAACAAATTAGTTAAATGGCAAAAACAGAAATACACTTGCAAGCACACACACATACTAAATATACTAATGTGCAATAAAAATCTTCGAGCCCAAAAATACACTCAGAGAAAACAACCGGATTCATTACCATTCGCAAGAGTTTCCAGCTCTAAAGAATTTTCAAAATCAACTACGATTATCGAAAGATTTTGGCGCCAGAGGAAAAATTTGTGCATCTGCGCAAGGCGGTAAATGCAGAAACTCTTTACTAACCCCGCGTCTTCATGAGCCATCAACTTGAGCTACGGTAATAATATGTCCATGTTCTAGTATGTGGCGAATACGTATACTCGTAGATGTTCATGTGCTGACTAACCATAATTTTTAGTTTATCAAAGCGTTCACATGGTTCAAGTTTTTCGATTTGACATTTTGTTTTGTGTATTTTCCAAGTGATAATTGTATTTAAAAGTGTTTTTGTTGTTGTTGTGGTTTTCGTTGTTTTTTGTGCAGTATTTGGTGCAAAGCATTATTTTATTGAAAAATAAGTAGCCATATCCTAAAAAAAAGAAACTGTCAAACCGAAAATGACATTTAATGGCCAACCTCATGGCGAACATTGTTGCTCAGCCATATGTTCGGGTATTGATATCAGAGCATCGACGAAACCTGGATCTTTAATTTCCCTGGCTTGAAACATACATATTTTATGGGACCAAACTGTGGGCAAACAAAAAATAATTATGAAAATCGGTCTATAAATGCAGGAGGTTTTCGCAAAATAAATATTTAAGATAAACAAATTTCCCCCGCTTTTATTAAAAATTTTATTGAACCAAACTTCATGCCAACCCGACCAATCAAAAAATTGTTTTGTAAATCGGAAGAGCTTTTAGAGCATTTATGCGATAAACAACATTTTTGAACAGTGGGTCGACAATTTTCTCCGATTTCCCAAAAAAAAAAAAAAAAATTATAGGACCCAAATGCAAGCAAACCATTTTAAGCCACCAAAAAAACTAATTAAAATCGGTTCATTAAAGATAAAAACAGCTATTATGAATGTGCAAACATTAAACATTCTTCTCTTTTGTTCGTGTCCGTTAAAAGTTATAACTTTGAAGGACTACTTGCATCCAAATTGTACATCAGATTAAAACAAACATAAATCGTACGATAGTGTACCTGTTGCATAAATAGCTCGTTGGCAAGGAAATTAGCAATTTCACCGGCATCCATTGTCAGTTTCTCACAATGACTATTCGTCGATTGTTCTGGAGCAGAATTTATAGCAGTAGCAGTAGTAGTAGCAGCTGTAGTAGAGGTAGCTAGAACATTACTAGAGCTAATAGCACACGGAGTTGTGCTACTGCTACTACTACTACTACTACTACTAACCAGGGAAACAGATGATGTTGACATTAAAGGAGTTGAGTTTAAATTACAATTACTACTATTGTTACTATTGTGATTGTCGATATTATTGTTATTTATTTGCAATTGCTGTTGCAACAGTTGAAATTGTTGCCGTTGCTGCTGATGTTGCTGCTGATTAGCTTGATAATTATTGTAGTTTTGTTGATGTTGTTGTAAACTGTAATTATGATTATTATAATTGTTTAGCAATTGTTGTTGCTGCTGTTGACTTATAGGGAAATTATATAAATTTTCACGTTGATTATGATTATTATTGTTATAAAAATTATTTGGTGTAAAATTGCCAGCACCTGCTGATGCTACTGCTCCTGTTGGTGCCGAATGACATGAAGAGGAGGACGAGGAGGAGGAGGAGATTTCATTGCTCGCCATAGCCGTAGAATGAAAGAAGTAATTAGATGCTGGTGGTGTTGCTATGGAAGCCATTGAAGAGATGTTAAGCGAGTTTGGCCTTTGTGGACGAGAGAGGGCACTATTATTGTGGTTATTGCTATTATTACTGTTGTTGTTGTTGTTGTTTACATTACGGGTATTGTTGTTACGATTGCTGTTATTTGTAGTTAAATTAAAATTGTGACTGCTGCTGTTGTTATAGTTGGCATTAAAATTAAAATTATAATTAAAAGTATTTGCTTGATTTAAACCCAACATATTGTTGAGTTGTTGGCCTGTTGGTGTTTGATGGTTAAAGTTTTGATGCAGTTGTTGCTGTTGCTGCAACCTTTGTTGCTTTTGATTCGCTAAATAACCGCCAAGCGTAGGTGGTGGTGGTGTTGATGAGTATGATGACGATGATGATGACGATAATTGGTGGGTTTGATTATTATTGTTATTGTTGTTGAGAGATGTTGGTAAATGTTTACAGCCAGCACAACTTGTTGCAGTCGTTGGTAGCAAATCATACAAATTACTTGAGTTATTATATTTTTGGTTAGTGGGTGTAGAATAGGGATACAACAATGTTGTTTGGTTTTGTAATTGTTGCTGATGTTGTATGTTTGCTGGTATTTCAAAGGGATGATACGCTTGGTGGTATTGTTTTATATTTAAATTTTTCATATAGATTATTTTCTATTTTTATCAAACACAAACAATACTTTTTAAACTAATGTTAACAATTAATTCTTTTTAAAGCTTTTTGTTTTTGTTTAAAAAATGGTGGGGTTGGTTAATAATAAATAAATGACTAGTTCAGAGTATAGACTTTTCTAGCTAATAATTATAAATAGTTTCACTAAGAATACTTAAAAAATAAATTTAGCGTCTTTTTAAGTTTTGTATGAATAAATAATTATTAATGAAAAAATTAGGTATAAACTTTTCTTGGAAAAGATTTCTTGGTTTAAATTATTTGTTTTTTTTTTTTTGTCTTAAAATTTAATTTCTCTTTGTTAAATCTAGTTTATAAATTACAAAACCAGTACAATATAAAGATCGTTAATTAGTTAATAAAATATCTTAATACATATAATAATTTATTAAAACTTATTTTAGTTGGAATTTTATTCCTCTTTTATTTTAAACTTTATATTTTTATGTTACAATTTATTTAATTTTTAAAGCTTAACTTTTTTTTTAATCTATGGCACGTTATTGTTTTATTTCGTTTAGTTATATTTTTTAACAGCTCCTTTTAATTATTATCTTTTTAAAGTTCGTTATAAGGTGTGTTCGTTTAAATCGTTTGGAGAAAAATGTCGTCGTTATTATATCGTTGTTCAAATTTGTTTATCAAATATTTTGACAGTCTTTTTCAGGTTGTTTTAATACAAGCAATTTGTTGTGATTTGTGAACACTTTTGTTTCTTGAAATTGTGGTTGACTTTTAAAATGTTCTAAAATTTGGTCACCTTTGACCAAGTGCAAAGTTGTCAAAATCCACGTAATCATAATATATTATTTAATTTTCTTTTATTTATTTAATTTGTTATATTTAAAAAATTTCAATTTTAAAATATATATTTTTTGCTATTTACTAAATTTTATTTAACAAGTTTAACAAACTATTAGTGTTATTGAATATTTAACTTAAAACATTAAATAATAATGGGAAAAATTAACTTAAATACAAATTATTTATAATTTATTAAAAACAATGACAATATTGAATTTTGTTGAAATTTTAAGATCTCAAATCAAGACTTATGAAAATGGGTGGTTGGCCTTATTACTACAACAACATGTGTGCATAGAAAATTGTTGTTAAACTAGTTTTAAAAGAAGTTCGACTTTCAGTTAAAAGTTGTATGATTTTTCATAAGAAATTTGACATATAAAATAATAAGTGGACTAATAAGTTTACCAGTTTATCTGGTTACATCAGCCTTGAGTCAAACTATTGTTTCAGATTTTATTATACGATTTTCTAAATATTCTTAAGGTTTCTATTTTTTGTTTCTTAATTAATTGTCAATTTACAGTTGTTGTACATTTAATTTATTTTCATATTTGTTGTAAGTTTATTATCTATTTATTTTGACCGTTAATTCAAAATTTTATTTCTTTCACTATTAATTTTTTTAATTGCTTCACGTTGTTTTATTTCCAAAACTAACTTTCAAAACATTTTAAAGTCTATATTTTTCTCTCTCATTTGAAAATGTCGTTACTTGTTTTGAATATAAACAGTTATCAGAGAGGGTTTTCTCTTTACAAGTTGTCGTTATTCGTTGGTTTATCAATTTTTTTTCTTACTTTTCTTTCAGAATGTAAAACAATTAAAATTGTTATATAATTATTTAAGATTTAGCAATTAGTTTAAATTGTTGTATGTTATTTTTATTATTAATGCAACTCCAGTAATAGTTGTGAACATCCCACGTTGAACCACAATTTGACATAAACCTCTTGCTCTCTTATAAAGTCGCCTCGCTCTCTAAATTCTCTTGAATATTTTTTATTTTTATTTTTTGTGTTTTTAATTTCGCAATTATGATTATGAATGAGGCTATGCTTTTAAGTATTATTTTATTTTTATTAAATCGTTATAAATTCGTTGTAATTTGAAGAAATTTTATATCAAACTTATTTATTTATGTTGTTCATTTTCTTTTTTTGTTTGATGTTGTGAAACAGATCCACCGCCTGCAATTTTCGGTTTTAAGACGGATGGGTATTTGCTAAATTTTAAACTTTTATTGAAATTATTCTCAAAAAAAAAAATATATAATTTCGTTTTCGTTATTTTTTCTTTCTATAATTTCGTAAATTATTTTTTTTCCCAACACCCGTTAATGTATTACCGCAGTGGCTCGTTACTCGTTTATGACTAAATTACACTCTGAAGAAAAAAATTTTTCTTCAAGTTTTGAGAATTCGTTTTTTTCATCTGTGCAAAATTGAAAATTTTAAATATCTTCATGATCATTGACTGGTAGTCGCAGAAAAAACATCAGCAGCCATCTATTTATCTTAGCCATAGAATTTAGTAGTTGTCGTACAATTCGTTCATGCACACACAAACATACAAATACACACAAGATTCTGTATTTGGTTGTTTTTGTTAAAATTAAATTAAAATTCTCAATTCAAGAGAACTTATATTTTTTTAAATAAATTAGTAAAATAGAAATAAAAAAACTATTACTACCTACACATTTTAAGAACAAACTATAGATATATTCGTATGTATTTACATACATAAATGCATAACTATGTATGTATGTATGTATGTATGTATGTATGTATGTATGTATGTATGCATGTACAAATAAAATTTGAATTAATAAAATTATAGTTTCTTGTTTAAATAAATTACATGGACATTTAATTTAATATGAAAAAAAATTTTAATATTTTATTACATATTTCTATATTTTGACATTACAACGTTTAGTACAGCGTTTCAACATGTTCACGCAGGCTACCTCCTTACCAATATTCTGGATGTTTTCGTATACGAGTTTTTTTGAAAAATAAACAAGAAATTTAACTGAATGGGGATCTATTGGGTTATTGCATGTAGTAGTTTTCTTTGAAATAAATGGTCCTTCTCTAATTTATTTTATTGGTTTGCCTTATCTTAAGTATTGATATTCCACCATCCCGTTATGGGATGTAAAATTGCCGGGAAGACGACATGCATACTTGTGTTCGTTAGTTTTGTTCGCAAGACTTCAATTTCATGAAATTTTCTTTTATAAAATTTCTGTATAAATTTAAACAGTTTCGACATTTTTGCTTTAAAAACACAAACTCTAAAATCTAAAATTAAATTAAAATTATTAAAAAAAAAATTTTGGTAATAAATTTTGTCAAAATATCCTCTTATTGCCACTGTGAAAGATATTTTGGAAAATTATATGTTTCATTTGATATATGTATGTATGTATGTATCCGTTTCCTTCTCAAAATCGTAAACAGTACTTGCAAGCCTACTCTCAGTTATCAAAAATAATAAAAAAAAATCCATTTAGGGTACATTAAGATTCGGTTATGCTCTTAAGCTAATTTATTATTAAAATTAGTCTTCTTTTTTCCACTTAATTGGTATTTTTAGAAAAAACATTTTTGTTTTTGTTGCTATTGTTAAATTTTCTTTAGAGTATTTTCCGTTCTTAAATCGTTGCCAATTTTATTCTCGTGTTTATTGTATTTTTTTCTCTTAATTGTAGTGTTTTTTTTAAATTTATTTTTGCTCATCTGTGCATTTTTATTTTCATTTATTCTTAATTCATTTAACATGTTGTTGATATGGATGGTGTTTATCTTTAAAATTTCCTTAATCTTTTTAACATGAACAAAAACAAAAAAAAAAAACTTATAGTTGTTATTTTCGTATTCTTAAGATTGAAGATTTCAAAAAAAAAATATCTGCCATAATGAAAATAATTCATAATAAAATAATAACAGGTGTTTCAGTACTTGTAGTGAAGAGAAACAAAATAAAAATAAAAAGAATATAAAAAATTCTAGAACATAAACAAATAAAAATCTGTAATAAAGTTTAGATGACATGACGATTTGGAAAATCTATAAAATATATACATATTTATTTATATACTCTGTAAGTATGTACATACACATCCATATATATACACATGTACTCGTATTAATGCATAGATTAGAGTTTTACTCCTCTAGAAAAGTGTAACAAATTTTGAAGAAATCCCGGAAATTCTCCCTGAATGTACGTAAAATTAAATAATACATTTTGGGCCTTTGCTGCAATTAAAATTAATTCATTCTGGCAAACTGAAGTAATTCTGTTTCAAAAAGGAAAAAGTATTCTTCACATTCAAAAGTATCTCTGGGTAAAACTTTCATATTGAACGATTTTTAACGAAGTTCTAGCACAATTACTTGCTGTTTTCCTTTTTCTAACTAATTTTATAATATGGAATAACGGCTTAATTTGACTTATAAAATATTGCATTTCAAATTGCATAACTTTCTTATGGTGAGCAGAACCATGTGTTAAAAAAATCAAAAGACTCGAAAAACGAATGATCAACTTTTAGTACAACGCGATTACATTTTTATCAAGCCACTTAAACATTTAAAACTGCTTTTCTAGATAACTATAAATTATGGCTTAAGCACTTTTTCCTTATCGCCACAGAATGAATGAGATATTTATACAGTCAAACTTCTTTATAGTGAATTTCTATACCATGAAGTTTTCTTTACAAAGAAATAATTTTGCAGATATAAGTTTGAGTTTCTTGCGCTTTTGTCTCCATATAATTGGGGTATATACACTGCAGCCATAAAGTCATAAAATCATATGTCATAAAATAATAGCACACCAAAATATGGCTGTGTCATAATTTTGCCAGCTGATAAATATAAAATTATTTAAATATACTATTTAATAACAAAATGCCAAAATCAAGTGAAAAAGTAAAATAATAGCTGGTTAGTGCGAAAATTACGTGTCAAACGAGTCAGTATGACATACTTACTTGTAAATCTTCTAAAATGTCTATTATCAATTAATAATAAATATAAACAAAAGCAGCTATTGCCGGTAACATGAGCTGAAAAATTTTTTTTGGACGGTAGTAAGTGGAAAAACATACACAAGCTGCCAGGCATACAACTTACACAAAGACATATTTTTATTCTTGTGTTATTTATAAGTAGCAGCGGCTTGTAAATATTATCGCCGTCTCGACTAAAGAGTTTCAGCTGCTCGACTAAGATTTCTACTGTTATTTTACGACCACCAATAAAAAAACCTCAAAAAGTCTTATTATTATATGACTTTTTTGCTTGATGCACAACAGCAATTTTTAAAAACTATTGTAAAATAATAACACATGACAATATGACTGATATGACTACAGTGTGAACACCCCAAATGAATTATATCAAACAAATTTTGTTACGCTGACTAACAACACTGTGTGAGGAAAATGAAGTAATAATAATTAGGTGATTCCCAAAAGATGAAAAACATAAGAACGAAAAGGAACAAAGTCCCATCAATAGACATGAGGAAAAAGTTGCCGGCTAATGTATTTAAATCTCTTAATGTATTAGAAGCTTTTGTTGAAGAAAAAAAAATGGAGTAGCATTATCCAAAATAAAATACCTGATTATCTGCATAATGTGGTTTCTATATAATGAAGAAATTTTCTCGCCCCATGCAGATTCATTATAGGGATTTTCGTCTGATTTCTTGGCGCATGCGATCGTTTGGTATACGGAATTTTTTACTTAATATCGGAACTTTCTTTCGAAAATTTATAATTCAAAACCCTATTTCGCATATTTGAATTTTCACTTTTCGTGCGCACGCTATAAATATAGACAAAGAGCTTTGATGTGAACTAAGCTTTTGTATAGGGACATCGATTAAATATAAAGGAAATTATCAAATTATGTGGACGCGGTTGTTTGCTGTTAAATGGACATTAGGGTTGCTTGAAAGTTACAAAAAAAAATTTTTTTTTTAATTCTTCTGTATTATCAATGCATGTTCCTATGGAAAACCTTAGTTTACATCAAATAGCAAAACAATTAAGGTACGGTCACATTTAGCAAATATTTGCACAAAAAAGCGTAACCACTGGCGCGAGAGATACGACCACTATTGCTGCTAAAGTGTGCGCGCCATGTGCATTCCAGGCGCCAAGGTCCTAATTATCTTTGCAATAAAGTTAGTTTTTTTTTGATATTAAACATATTTTTGTTTGTTTTATTTTAATTTAAAGTTGTGAAATTTTAAAAACAATAAAAAGCAGCTATGCACATACGAGTACAAGTACTTTTATATTTAAAAAAACCTTTTTTTACAATTTGTTGTTAATTATTACTCTTTGCTAATTAATTTGTTTAACAAAAATTAAAAAAAAAATTATATAAACAAAATAAAGCGGATCGTTAAATATACAAAATTGAGTTTTTTTTTGCAAACATATTAGTAAATATTAAATAAAAGACACACAGTGGGTTGAAATGGAGAGCGTATGACCTTGGCTGAATTGGTTAGCCAGCTTTAGTATAAAGCAAACTATGATTAGGAACTTGTGTTCAATACCTGGTCGGCGGAATAAAATATATCATAAAATATCTGCTTATGCAGCTTAACACAGTTAAAGCATCTACTTAACACCAGAAGCGCTGAAATTAACAGAACACGCAATAGCGCAGAGTTGCAAACGAATTAAAATTTTCTTTTAAATTTTCACAATTTATCTTCTCTACGCTACACATTTCCAAAAGAAACTAACAGATTTAAAAAGAAAGGTGTAGCACATATAACTAACTTTTATAGGTAATTTAACCATTTGTCACTTTTTTTTCTATGACGCCCCACTGTGAGGCGGCACGTTAAAGTGAAATTAAAGTGTTTTCTCGATTGTACTTTTGTTTTAGTATTTAAAATTAATATTTTTCATAAGAATGGCAATTTTTATAGCCATCAAATGACTTTTTTTTTGTTTATTTTGTTTGCAATTAATATTTGTATGTTAAATGCATAAAAATAAATTGCGGCAGCCATAATAAAACATTAACCCATTTTGAGCGTTGTAACAATTCATAGCAAATATTAAACGACGAATTTTTTCGACTGTATTTTCACGTTTATCTTTTTGTGAGTTTATTTTTTCACCTCATTTTGCCTACTTTTGGTGACTCAATAAAAAAAAATAACAAAGTTCGTTAAACTAAAATTGAGAAAAAGAATATATTTGTACGAGTAATTATAAAATATTTTTAGTTTATTTTCGAAGGTTTAAATTAAAGTGTTCATAGAAAGTGTAACAAACATTTCACAAATAGCAAACAGCCAAAAAGTTTCAATATATTTCTTCAAATATATGAGCAATTTCTTTAGACTTTTTATATATTTTTTTTAAACATGCATGAAAGTATGATGTAGTTTTAAGGCGTATGATTATTAAAAAAATCATAATACGAACATACATATTTCAAACATTTGAAGCATGTTGATTATTAGTTTGGCAATCGTACAAATCGATGTTGTGTGAAAAAAATTTAAACATCTGTTCATCTGTTCTTAGTTATTTTAGTTTTTGCATCACATACACAATCTTTTAAATAAATAAAATAAAATTATAAATTTATCAGATTTAAAAAATTATATAAATTAATCATAATGAAGAAATTTATTAAATTTGTTCAGTGCATTCAGCGGCATTTACATACATGCATTCGTTCATATATATGTATTTCGGCATGTTGTATACAACAACATGAGTAGGTGGACTTTCACATTTAAATTTAAGTTCTTATATTTTTGAAGTCCAACATTTCTCTACTGTGAATTGATTACTAACTTAACATGATATGAATTTACAAAAAAGACTTTAACTTTTAAATGATAGTTACGAAATATAATTTTGTTTTGTTTTTAAGAAGATTATTATTATTTTGCGTCCGAGATAAAGGGCTTTCTTTCTTTAAGTAAAAATTATTATAAATTAAAATATATTTTTTTTTATTTTTATTTTATGTACTTTTTTAAACTTTTTGTATGATTTTTTTTTTTTTTTTGGAAAATATATGTGCCAATTATTCGAGAAATATTCGCTTGAATTTGGCGAATACGAATACGAATATCTTAAAATAGGCAAATAGTCGAATAATCGAATACGAGTATCCGTAACATCACTACTGTATACCTATACATTCAATTTAAATAAAATTGTTCGATAACTTTTATTCGAAAAATATGAAAATCGCAAAAAGCTAGATATCACCGTTGTTCTCCGCGTGAACCAAACTTTAAAGAACTGGCTCAAGACCGCATGTATATAATATTGTATCGCTTACAAGAAGGATAACAAAAATTTTAAATTAGAAACTTTTAAATTTTTTTCGGGATCTTGACCAAACCACTTCAACATTATCCTGACTCAATTTAAAATTACTTGTGGACCCCAGTAGAAGAGCATTAGAGCTAATTTATTTCGGCCAGCCCAAACACCGGCCTTCCAAATTTTACTGATCATTATTTTTTATGCGTACCTATAATAGATATACATACGCATATACAAAATTCACATATATACACATACACCTACATTCTTTTAAGTATTTAAATTTCAATTTTTCTGTTTTGTTGATGACATTTTTTTGCCAATTCAAATCGTGTTGACTCCTTCCTTAAAATAAAGGATTTTTAGTGCAAAAAGTATATTTAACATACGAGTAGAGCCGTGTTATTTAGAAGTGTTATTTATAATTTTGTTGAACAGTATTATTAACTATAAATAAATTAAATAATAAAACTGCGCTTTATAAAATTAAACAAATTAATGAGTTTTTTTTTTCTTTTGTAATTTTTGCTAAAACAAAAACTAAATACGTAGGAGGTAACGGACATTGTGAAATTATCTCTAGAATAGAAGGAACATTTTCGTCAACTGTATCTTTTGTGTTTGATTAAATTTTGACACCAACAATGTTCTTGTTGGCTTTTTGTTTTAATTAATTTTTGTTTTTTTATTGCTTCGGCAATAAATTAAAGTTAAATTATTGCAATTGTTGTAAATTTAACTTGTTTTTTTTTTTAATTCAAGGAAAACACAAAAATAACAATGAGTTTTAAATTTAAAAAATTGCAAAACGTAATTAAAAAAAAAAACACGTTAACAACAATTACATATAAATTTTCAAAAGAAAAAATGTTAAAAAATGTTCATACAAAACAATGTTGGTTGTTGCAATATTTCCAACAGATGTTGAACAAACAAACAACAGCAACGTTAATAATAGTAAAAATAAAATGTATTTAATACACGTTCTAGTCGTATTATTATTTTAACTTGAACTTGTCAAATTTGAATTGTTTGTTGTAATTTAACTTATTTTGCTTTTGAGCTAAACTTTAGCTAAAGCTTATTTTTGATATACATGCGAGTATATTGGCCACCCGGATTATTTAATTAAGACGATTTGATTTTATACAATTTATATTTTGTGAAATGTGGAATTTTAAATAGCTGTTGGTGTTGTTGTTGTTGTGATATATTTATTCTAAATGACATTGACGATTTAGCGCGGTGTACAAATATGTATTGGGGCAAGTAAGTATGTACGTATGTATGTATGTAATGTACTTGAAGGCTTACTATCGAAATAGTCAAAACAGACAGACAGACAGACGTTTGGTCGGTCATGTTTGTAATTGAATGAAATTTTAAGAATAACAAAACTAAATTGTTTTAATTGTAAATTTGTATGAAATATTGATAATTTAATTCTTTTTTGCACACAGGCCTTTTTAATTTTTATTCGCTAATTGAACAATTTGTTGCATTTACTACTCTACAGTGTATTAAATGTGTGTATAAAAATATTTGTTTTTTTTTTACATTACAGTACATATAACTGATGAACATTTAAGCAATTATTTTGTATTTACTAGTATATGAATAATTAATCGAACGATTTAATAATAATCGACTACGTTTGTGTTTGTTCGACTGCTTAATTTGATACCAATCTCTGTTCATAAGAAAAATTGAAACGTTTGAAATTTAAACAGACGTTTCATCAAATTGAAGTCATCATATTTTTCCTAACGCTTCTTCATACCTCGTTTCATCCAAAGAAAATTTCACAAAACATTTTATGGAGACAGTTCACTTTACAAGGAATAACACAGTAGCACATTTTTCAACTTCAAAATCTTGAACCAATTGAGAAATTTGAGCGATTTTAATTCCACACAATTAATGAAAACATTTTGAAATCTAAAGTAGAGTTTTAAGTTCAAATATACTTTAAAGATTTAGAGGCGCCCGCGACTTACAAACATATGAAATAAAAGCAGTTCGTTAAGTAATTTATAAAATATTTTCGGGGTCAAAAAATGAACAAACTTACATCAACGATCTCTCACAGTGTAACGACTTGGTACATACTCCATTTTGCTAAATTAACTTGAAACTTTTTAAAGTTTTATTAATATTTTTTGATATTTATACTGGCTAAAGTTAATAAAATTTAATAAACAGAGAAATATTAGACATTGTTAACATATTTCAAGCAAGAAAGGAGAAATTTAATATCTTAACATAACTTTTAGATTTCAACTACACGGCTAAATAGAACAGACGTTGTTTTTTTCTTTTTCTAAAAATGTTTATATATATGTATGTTTAATAATACAATAATAAAATAATTTTTCCCAGAATTCCTAATAGTTTCCGCTTCCCAGGAACACAAAAAATTTGGGAAATCCCAAATCCTGCACAAAGCCATTCCATCAGCTGTTGCCATGGTCTGCTAAAAACAATCTAAGATGCTTTAAAATATCTCTTAAAATTAAACAAAAATGCTGCTGTATGATAGATAAATTTGCAAATTTGCACAGAAACAAGAGAACAATATTTTATTCAAATTTAAAACTCGTGCTATCACAATCGTATGTACTATCGAAAGTAGCAAAAAAAATCTAATTTAATCAATTACGTCACCGAATGTTGTTGGCGTAGTGCGACAAAAACATTAAAATTTTTTTTATCTCAATTATAACAAAAACAAGTACAACGGCAGGCAGCGTGTACAATAAAAACGACACAATTTTCTTACGAAAAAATTAAAATGCTCAAGTTTTTAAAAATAGAACAACACATCAGTTGTTGATTTTTGTGAATGTATAGAATTATGTATGTATGTATGTATGTATGTATGAATTTCGTATCTATGTATTTTTGTATGGGTTATTATGAAGAGCGCATGAAATACATTTAGAATACAATTGATAGTAAAAGTGAAAATTAGTTCAAAAATTCCTTAAGTAGTAAATTTTTTTTAGCGCTGTTGCACAAATGCGTGATTAGTTTTTAGGTTCTTCACCGAAAGTAGTTTTTAAAGATTTTGATGAAGAAATATATGTATGTATGTACGTGTAAAATGGTGACCATTAAACTGTTTTAATAAAAAAAAGTTTAAGAAAAAAACAAAAATAGTTAATTTTTTGAAAGATTTCAACTTCATCCCCATAACTATCACATGTATATGACATTGTCCGAAAGATATACACAGTTTTTTAAAATTGGTCTGAACCCATAACAAATAAATAACACTTTTTTTAAAGTATAAATTCTTGAACTAGTTATTATATTTTTATCAATGTTATTTTAGTTTACCAGCACATTTGAGGGTGGTGTTGGCTGAATAATTTATGACCTGAGCAAGTTAGCATCGAGTCAAATTGTGACGACTTTTTAATCCTTTTCAATTCAAATCTATATCCGTATTTTCAATTTTTGGCACACATAATTCATATTTTTTTCCGATAATACCTACATACATATTTTCTAAAAACAATTTTATTTTGTTAAAATATATCTTGATACGATCTATTAAATATTGAATATCAAAATTTTAATGCCAAACCTCTATCGCTTGGAAACAGGGTTTAAAATTATTTTTTTTATTTTTATTTATTATAATAGCGACTAGTGAGAAAATATGATCCGTTTCCATTTTAGATAATATAGAAACTAAAAATATTTACCCGATAACAAATAAATTTCCAGTTTTCTAAAAAAAATTTTGTACTTGACAACTAGTAAAATTTTTTACTAGCACACAAAATGAAAATAATTTCTCTGTAATATATTGTTCAGCAACAATTTCTCGTCAATGAAAACTAGCCAACCACACAAAAATGCAAAAACACACATATTCAAAATATTCTTTTCATACAATATGCCGCTATCAAAAATACCAAAAAATAAAATATATGCCAATCCAACCAAACACAACTTCGACTAGTTGACAAACATGTCGATCTTACAATGACTAGTATTTAAAAATTTGTCTCCTTGAATCAACAATTAAATTAGCAAGCCAAAAATTTCACAAAATATGCATTTTCGTGTGTATGGCTAGTTTTCATTGACAAGAAATTGTTGCTTTACAATATATTACAGAGAATTTATTTTCATTTTGTGTGCTAGTAAAAAATTTTACTAGTTGTCAAGTACAAAATTTTTTTAGAAAACTTGAAATTATTTGTTATCAGGTATATATTTTTCTAGTTTTCACATACAATTATGGAATATGAGGGGAATTTTTACTAAATATATTAGTTTTTTTAAACCCTGCTTGAAAATATTCTTTGATCTTAAGTTTATTTGCATAAAATACATTTACTAAAAACTCAAAAATTAATTTAAATATTTCTAATATTTTGTTTATACATCAATAATCTTAATTTACTTCTTTATCAAAAATTATCGATGGCTCGTTCAATATGTACAAAGTTTAAATGAACAGTTCTTGTATGTTCGTACATCATGTATGTATGTATGAGTATTTGAAATTTAAATGAATCTTTGCTTTAGTTTTTTTTTTTTTTTAAATTTAAAGATCTTTGTCAAATTGTCCTTTGAAAGAAATATAATTTATGACTGTAGTCAAATGTGGTCAACAGAAAATGCGGGGGAATAAAATTTATAAAACTCATGTCTTTTAATGATCAAGGAAGAAAGCGTGCAATAAATAAATATGCGTTTTGTATATTTTTTTTTTTATTATTTATTTATGAGTGTGTTTTCATGCTTATAAGATATATCTACTCGTATATATACATACATACATATGTATATATAAATGTACATATGTATTATTATTTATCGGTTTAATGTACATGTGTATATATTATTGTTTATTTACTTTATTGCCAATTTTATCAGCCAAGATAATTTAGACTGTATGTGAAAAATATATTTAATCAATATATATACATACGTACATACATGCAGTGCAAACATTATTTCAAACGCAATTAATTAGACTACGTTTTACAATTTTCAAAACCAATACTATTGAAAAAAAACCGCAAACAAATTAAAAAGATCATAGATTTTTTTTAAAAACCCAGCAACAAAAGTCACAGATGACTAGGGTTGCCAGATGGCCTTGAATGAGCTTGATTGTCAAGATATTTTGATGGCTGTCAAGTTTCAAGTTCAAGCAATATTTGTCAAGCTGGAGATGAAAATTTTCAAAAATATATTTTTTTTAATTTTTTACATCGAAAAAATATTTAATTCTTTAGCAGCAAAAATAAATTGATGGCAACATTTAATTTTTCCCTCCGCCAACACAACACACTCGTGCCAACCCACTTCATTTTTATTATCCAATTGTAATTTGTCCAAACACACATCAAATTTTAGTAAACAATGTATTTTTTAACAAGATTATAATATTATTGCGCATTTTTAGCTTTTACGCAAAGATTAAAATTTATGAAGATCTTTTTTTTTAAATCAAGCTCATTTGCACTAAATGAAAAGTTGTTGCACATATTGAATCTGGCAACCCTAGTTGTGCCCACAGTGCTCTTAATACCGTGTGAATATATATGTTCCCAAGACCCCAAGTCATCCCGACGGCACACAAGTGTGAACACGACTGTCACATCAGGTGGCAACTTCTTATGCATGTACCACCCACCTTGCCTACACACCCGCTGAAGTGTTCGAGCTATCTAATCTCTTTTCCCAGTTGTTTCACAAAGAGCACCGAAGTCCATCCAGCTACTAGCACTGGTCGAGCATCAGTTCTTAAATCAATAACTGTCCCAGCTTTTGTAGCAACCACAGCCACCTCATGTACTCCCAAAGGAGACCTTACGGAATCATGCCATCAACGAGGGTAATGCGATGGCTCCCAGCCTATCCATCCTAAAAGAGAAGCATAGCCATTTCCAAGAGGACATATATACATCTGGCATTATCACATCGCATTGTGAGTCCAATACAGGAACATCACTCTTTACCCCCGCTTAGACGCTATCCCGTGGGTCTTACCGGCTGCTGTGGTACCAGACTCACATAGATTACATCTTATATGTACATCCGTGATGCTCTGTTGTTTTAGATATTGGGCAGTAACATATAAGTTTTATAAGTAATCGACCAAAATTAATATTTGAAAAAGACAATTACCATTTTCCCCAGAAGTCACAGCATCAAGATGTGAATATGACCAAGATGTTAAACGTACCGGCCGGGGGACAACAAAACTTACAAAGCTTTTGTTAGATTTGGTAAGAAAAAGCTACAATATTCTGCACTTGCACTTTTGCAAAATCATTTGCACCGAACATTGAATACAGCCACAGTTTCTTTGCAGATCTATTACACAAAAAGAAATATCATCTATAATTAATTTTATGAAATTCCTCTTGATAGGACATGGTGTTGGGTATCACATGCTAAAAATTTGGAATAGGAACACAATGGGTTAAAAAACTACAAATACACTACCACAAGGATTTCATGTTATTTCCTGAGAAAATTAATTATTTTAATTATTTTGATACTTAACAAAATCATTTTATAAGCAAAATGTAACTGATTTATAAAAAAAGGTTATCACAATAGATTTCTCACTACTTTATTTATAAGCATACTTATTATAAGCTTATTTATAATCAAAATGATAATAGTTTTTCAATACTTTATTATGAATAAAACCTTATATGTATGAGATTATTCTGGAATTAGATTTTTTTACTAACACAAGCAAATTATCCGAAATGTCCAATTTTCCTTATGAAAGAATTGTTAATAAAGTCTCCAATAGCATGCACAACACTTGTCTAAGCTAAAGAATTGTGTTGGTGTAAGCTCTGCAACAAGTGATTTCTAAATAGTTTTGGTTTGTTGGGATATGTATGTACATGTAAGTGTGTGTACATTTTAATCCATTCTATTTCCATTCGCAATTTTTGTTATGTGATAATCTTCTATTAAATATTTTATTTGTTAAAAAAAATTACCTTTGATCCACTATAATACGAAAAATGCAGCTACATGAAATATTTGTCTACGAAGTCTTATTGTAATAAATGGCATGGATCTATACAATTAATAAATTAAAAATTTAAACTTTCAATACAACACGAATATTATCAACATTGATTTATTATTTATTTTCATTTATATTTTAGCAAATATCTAGACAGCAACACAAGTATTTTTAAAATATTTTTGGTGAGAATATTTTCAGCAGTAATTTAGCAAATAATGTTTAAATTATAATTTATTGTAAGCCACTGTTTCCAATCATATTTTTACCAGCTCTATAACCATGTGCGCTCTTCGTGACTTCTTTTAAATAATAAAAGGGGAAGCTTATTGAATTGAGGGTCAAAGGTCAAATTACACTAATTGATTGTAAAGTGATATACTTGCATATATATGTATATATCTTTGTGTGTACCAAGGCAAAGTTTACATGTCATCTAGCTCAATTTATATGATCTAAAAAAGTCACGACACTCATTTAATCGTTTTATAGTTGCGTTTTGTGATGATAAAAATACTTAATTTAATTTATGCTTGAATCGGAACTGCCGCAACAGCTGATTGAACTTTTTTTTAACACTATAATTGTGCTTTTGCACAAAATTTTACATTAGTTTGTGACAGAGATCGCCAAACTCTTTTTTTTAGCATCTGCCAAATAAAATGAAATTATGGTAAATTCCTTTGCAAATTACGTTTTGCAATTGAATTAAATATTCATGTGATCAAAGCCATAAAATTTTCGTGACAATCTGTCTGTTTTCAATCCTAAATCCAATACGGGTTGGTTTTGTACCATTTTCTATAAAAAATTCTAGTTGATTGCGTTCATGAAATCCGTTTGTGTGCTTGAATTTGGGAACTTTTCATTCGGAAACGGAATTAATTGTTCATAAATATTAAATCTGGAGAATCTTAATTTATGGATTTAAAAAAAAAAAATATTATTTCGATACGACATATCATGAAGTCTTCTACAGTTGCAATTCCATAAAACGGCAGAACTTTTAAAAATTTGGAGAAATTAAAAATTCAATTGCTTTTTTTAATTAAGCTTTAAAACAAATTAAATAAATTTTAAGCTACCAGACCGATTAAATCTAATATTGGATAAACGTTTCTTAACCTCAAACTATTGAAAGTTTGGTTAAGGTCAAGTGTATACCATATTATATTTGAAATATGTGATTTAAAAATATTTGTCTATTACTGAAACTCTTTTTCTTATAAAATATATTTATGTTTATATTTTAAAATTTTCCCGCGAATTCCGAAGACCCAAAATATTTCATGTTTATTTCTTCGTGAATGGGTAATCCTAATACATAAATATCGATGGCTTAATATAGAAAGGTCGTATCTCGTCTTTTCCCAAAATCGGTTTTTTATATGTTCTGGTAGATAAAACTCAAATAAACCTCCCTTAAAAAAATTCAGTTTCCTATGTTGACGAATAACAGATTTACAATAATTAAAAAACAGCCCCAACGCATTTTTTACATGTTCAGTTTTCACTGAATTTTTTCCTTCTCCTGTAAAATGGATAAAAGTTGAGATACGACCTTTCTTTATTATGCCATCACTATATGAACCGTTTATTTTGAAAGTGGCATAAGTCATTTTGTTTTTAAGTCGAGATATTTAAGGATTTACATTTAAAATTGTTTAAAAATATGGAGAAATACTGAGAAAAATATCAGTATCATGAGATAACAAATACAAGAAAATCTTCTCGAAAGTTAACATCCATATTTTCAAACGTGTTGAAACGCAAACCCTTAAATAACTCGACTTAAAAACAAAGTGACTTATGCCACTTTCAAAATAAACGGCTCATATACCATTAGAAGATTTCCATATACATTTAGGTATACCACCTTTAATTGCTTTGTTTATATTTTGATAAAAAAAACCTTAATATTTGGTCCTTTTTTTATGACACATATGTACATACGTACATATACATAGGTATTTTAATTAAATGAAGTCTGTGTTTAAAATCTAAATAAATCTTGATAAGCTTAATTAAATAAAACTTGCAAAAAGTTTGTGTATATGTTTGTTTGTATTTGTTTATTAAGTATTTTTGCTAATTTCAATTAGAGTCTTTTTTTATACTCTATTGTAACGTGACTAGATTTTAGAATTTTATTTTGCTTAACTTTTTACTAAAATACAAAAGTATAAAAAAAATAAATAACAATAATAAAAACCAAAAACGATTTTTGTTAAAATAAAATTAAGGCAACCAAGTAAGTCAATGACTTTGAGGATTGCACGCCACATAAACGAACGAACAAGCGAATACAATAAATAAATGGCTGGCGAAAACAACTCAACAATTTTGTTGCTGTCATTTGTGTGCTTTTTTTTTTGTTTTTTTGCACTTACAGGCAACGGCAACCGTTTAAAAGGTTTGGACGGATGAGCGTATGTACAGACGGACTTTAAAACATATAAATAAATTAACGCCGCGGTATATTATTGTCGTATAAACTATCCGTTGTTGTTGCTGTTTTTATTTATTTATTTTATTAAACGCCATATTGGCAACAACAATTTGAATTGAGCTTTTTTTTTATTTGTTTTTTTGTTTTTGTGTTGTTCATGGCTCCATTTTCAAACACAAAAGTTTGAATAATAAAATTTTAAAAATTCTTAAAAAATTAAAATTAATTTTATAATTTTATTTTTATATAAATATTTTGCCGGTTTTACCCATATTTGGTCAAGCTGTATTGCAAATTTACTTAAAAATATACTCACATATATTTTACATACATGCATATTTGCATTGTAGTTGTTTTTATGGTAATCTTATCATTAAATGAAAAAAAAGCATCTTCATTTAATCCCGCATTTATGTGTGTATGTGTGCAATGCAAACATGCATGTGTGTGTGGCTGCCAAATTTGACTGATTTGATTTATCGCCTTTTTAATAAGTTTTAGGGCAAATAATTTTGTTCGTTTTTAATGAAACTGCATTATATGGGATATACGATTTGCATTTCTACTAAAATGTTGTTTCCACAATACAGAGGATTGGCTTTGGCAAGAAAATTTATATGAGTGATTTCTAGTCAAGATGACCGTCTAACAACCAGTTTTGGTTTTCGTATTTAATTAAATCACATTTATATTTAATTTATAATTTTAGCATCGGTTTCGTTTACATTTTTGTTTGAGTATCGAAGAATTGCCATTTAAAAGAACGGCATACGATCAGAAATCTATCAAGGTGAAAGGCGAATTCATACCAGGTAGCCTTATTCCTACAACAGTAACATTCGCCGCTAAGAATTCCTCAAACTGTCAAAACAAACGCAACAATCTAATATATAAAAATCTCGTGTCACGATGTTTGTTATCGAACTTCTCCGAAACGGCTCAACCGATTTTAATGAAATGTTTTATGCATATTTGGTAGGCTAGTGGCACGAGGAGCGGAGGGAGGGGGCAATTAATGTATTTACTAAACTTTTAACCCAATTCGTATTTCAAACAGACCAAAGTTGAGGGTTGTGTTTTCTGAAGTATTTAGCGCGTTGACTACTAAGCAAACAATGACTGGATTCAAACTCTGGCCAGAGCAAGTCAATCAACATCATTAATTTCTCTAATGTACATTAGTGAGACATTGTTCTAATTGCTGTCGGACTATTTAAGTGATGAAGGCATAGCACTGGTCACTAAAACCTGTTCCGACAGCGATTGATGCTGTTCCAAGCTAATATGCACAACATCGCCCTCCTTCGTCGGTTAGCAGACACATCGGCGAAGTAAAACAATTAATAAAATGCCTGCTAATACAACTTAACAAAGTTAATGCGTCTACTTAACACCGGAGGCGCCTCAACACTGCCTTAAAAATTAACATAACGCGCAAAGCAGAGTTGTAAAAGAGTTAAGCCTTCTAAATTTTCAACATCTATCTTCTCTACCCTATCGCTCTCACTGAGTTCCGTTTCGGCACAGTGCACTGCATACGTAGGGGTCATCCCCTCAGTACTGGTCCCAACTAAAAAAAAAAAAAAACAGAACAAAGTTATTTTTGTTGTTGTATGACAGATGGCGCTATGTCCGCCTCATTTTCAAGAAGGGTGGCATCATATTGACAGAAAGATGACGCTACGTTCGCCTTATTCACGAGAAGCGTCATCGTTCGTATTTCGAGTAGAACCAAATTATTTATGTTGTTGAAGGACGCCTCAAGAAGTTGAATCGTCGTCGTTCGATTTGAAATAGTCAAGCATAAAATAGGGGGTTGATGAATGGGGAGAATGGTTCCCCCATATAAGAAAATAGCTTCCGGGCGAAGCCGGCACAATCATATAGTGTTCTTATAGAAATATATAAAGAAAACTAACCTATCTTCTCAATAAACGACATTTTTGACAGTTCAAGGGCGCACAGCTGTTGAGTAGGCTAATAAGGCTACCTGGTACTGAATTCGCCTTGTCAACGTATGCACAGCCCCTAAGAATAATTTAAACCATATTGATACAAGATATACGAGTACTTGCGCCAAATTTGCCTTAAGAAATACCTTCCTGGCATGTCCAAAACATGTGCCGAAAAATGTGTTTTGACGTCTGAGGGAAATCAAAAATACAAGCGGCGAAAGTGGGTGAACATAATCACCTGTGCTAATAATAATAATAATAATGATATAAAATTTCAAACATTAATTTTTTTCTACAAAGTGTTTGTTTTCTTTTGCAAAAATGTCATCTGACATATACGAGTATATGGTCCGTCCGTCCCATTGTTATCAAATATTTTTGCGTTTCAAAATCAGTTTCTTACTTAAAATTTCAAATATCATTTTGTTTGCTTAACAGAAAAAAAAATAACTGTTTGATCAAAATTCATTTAAAGAAAATGTCAAGAGTATGATAAATTTTTTTCGTCTGCTGATAAAAGAAAACAAAAAATAAGTAAAATAAAGTGAAGTAAATATTGCATGCAGTTTTGTTTTGTTTGGTTGCTATTAATTAACTAAATAAAATTAAATATTTGGCCAATCAACTCTACCATGACGTTAGAAATGTCTAGAGCTGCATTTATTTTTATGTTTTATTTGTTCAATTTAATTGAGCTTGGTCTTGAAATTTAATTAGATTTTATTTCTTTTACTTCAAATAAGAATTTTAAACTTAAGTATAACAGAAATTAACATTATTTAGTTTGTTCTAAATTTTTTAAAATCTATTTGAAACACAGTGCTTAAAAAGATTGTGTGCAAAATGCATGCATTTGTTACGGATTAGAGAATTCATTCTGAAAATTAAGGTGTGAAGGGGAGGTAAAGACGTTACGTAATATGTGAAGAGCTCCTTATCACTTACTACTACAACGTCATAGCTCATAATTTCAAATTTTTGCAGTTAATCAAACAGAAATCATGTTTTATTTATATTGTGTATACGTTTCACCTTTATGTCTTTTGTACTTTCCGAGTTTTAAGAGAATAAATAAGTCACTCGCTTTTCTTTATGTGACCTTTTCCGAGAAAATAGACCTACTTGCCACCAAAATGTCATGCAGTAAAAATTCTAGAGTAAATTGCTTCAAAGCCGTATTCATACAATCACTTAATCTACAACGTTAAGATTTCTTTACATCTATCCGTTGTCGGTCAATGATGTGTTGCATTTAGTTTCTTCTGGTTTTAATGTTTGGTTTTCAAATAACTGCTACTTTGCAAATTGTGGTTTTATTATGTTTATTATATTTCTGTTATTTATAATTAAATCAAGAATTTCTAAAAATAAAATTAATTCTGAATAAGAAGAAAAAAAAATACTTTGAAATTCTTGATAAGAATTAGAAGACATTTAAATTGCTTGGATTTGAATATACACCATTACCCCGGGTTGCGTCGCTCCGTTTTGCGTCGTTTCGAACTTGCGTCTTTTTAAAATTTCTGCGACTTCGAAGTTGCGTCGTTTGTATTTCGGTTTGCGTCGCATGGCTTCGAATTTGCGTCGATAGTGTCTTCGATTTGCGTCTTTAATATGAAAATGTTTCTACAAAGCTAAAACAAAAAAAAAAACGGGACTTCCCATTTAAGTCCGGTGGAAATATGTATCTGAAGATTGTTAAAAAAATATCACATAAGAATTTAGCTTTTTTCTTATTATTTTTGTTATGTTTTTTTTTTTTTTGTGAATTGTTATATTTTTTATTTTAATAAAAACTGTTTATCAAAAAAAAAAATTAAAAATATTGTATTTTTTAATGAAAAAGCTGCTTTTTAAGGTAAAATTATGAATCTCGGAACCAATTAAATTAAAATCGATACAAATGTATTGAAAATAATGTTTCGGCTTGCGTCGTTTCCGCCTCCCAATTATCGACGCAAACCGGGGTATTGGCGTATTAGAAGAAATTTTAGTATTTGTAGAAAATATCCGCACAAAAACATAAATGTGAAAATAAGGCCAAGTTCCTATCCAAAAAATTTCGGCCGTAAAAAGTACTGAGATCAAAATAAGGACCAAGTTCTTGATAGGTACAATTCCATCTCATTTCTAGGCAACCTGTAAGCTTGGCAAAATTTTTCCAAGAATTCGCTCCCAACTTTGAAAAAGATCCTTCTGAACTTTTCCATACATTAAGAGGGTCTACCTTAAGATTTGATAACGGTGTCGCAATATACTTATAAGTCTAACTCTATATTTTTGGTCGTTAACGTGTGTGCAGCCATTATTTTGTCATGGTGTACCTGTCATATATCTTGTTCGTTGACGGCCACATATGAAACATATGATTCAGAATGGGTCACCGCTAGAACATCATCATTTTATTTATTACAAAATATTTTCGCTAGCAACTTTTAGCAGTTTTAATAGTGGAAGACATTTTTATGGTTAACGACAATTATTTTGGCACTTCAAAACTTCAAAGATGAAAAAAAAAAACAAAAAAGATCACAACTTATTATATATTAGTACGTACAGATGGCGCTGATTTTTTATCGACTTGTTCAGTAAACTTATTCACCCATTTTTTCATCGCACAGATGGCACTATTTACAAAAATCGATTTAAAATCTTTAATTCTTATAATCGATTAATTAAAAATAAACTATTAAAATAAAAATCGATTATTTTTTCACTTCCCTAGAAAATTGTCTGTCAACTATTTATGAAAATATTTTAATTGAAGCGCAATTAACGAAATATTTAAATATTCATAACGGAATGAATGCCTTTGACAAGAAGAGGATATTCATTCATTCGTTGTACTGTGTTGTATATTTAATATAAAATTAATAAAACTCATACGCTTTGATGGCCGCTCAGTTGGATATACAAAATTGCATTTTCAAAATGACTTCTTTATTTGATCGGAAATTCACTGTTGCCAAGCAGCTGAAGTTTTCTTTTCTTTCGATATTGTTTTTGTTGTTCTACCTCTTTTATAAATTTTGTTTTTTTTTTGTTGGCTTAAAGGTTTTCTTTCCTCTTTGCAATTTTTTTTTGTATACAACATGCAACCTTTTATTATGCTTTACGGTTTTATTTCGTTAGCTTTTTTTCTCTGCCCTTTTTATTTTTTGGTTGGCTTAAGTTGCCAAGTGAAAGGAAAATATATATTGAAGAAAAAAAAAACAAAACAAAGTTATTTAAAATATTTTTCACATTTTTATTATTTTTGTGTGTAGATTTTTATTCATTTTATACATTTTTTCTTTTTGTCTAACTGCTGACCATGACCAATAGAGAATAATATTTGTTTTTTTTTAGTTTTTCTTAAAGTGGCATACTAGCCAGAGTTTGGCCAAAAATATATATTTTTTTACGACTGCATTATGACTGACTGCTGTAAAGTAGTTATATATGTATGTACATGTGAGCATTTGTATGCACATGTGTGCATGAGAGCCAATACAAATTGAGGTTGATAGCTTAGTGCTGCATGTTGCAAAATACTTAACTGCTGTCTCACTCATAAAATCGTCGCTAGGTTCGCCTGTTTGTTCAATTTCACAGCTCACAAAACCAATAAAATTCATTAACAAATAAATTATAATTTCAAAAGGTCTTTGTCTGTTTGTGTGTTTGCTGGGTTCATGCATTTCTTTGTCCATAATCTAATTTAATTTTGGCATGATTTTGTATATTTTACGACATGCTTTGCTTGCCGCTACTCGTCGCATATTTGCTATTATTTCACCTCAAATTAAAATCCTTTTATTAAGGATATTTGTGTATTTTGTGCTGCTCTTTTCAAAAAGGAAATACTGAACAAATTGCAAAATTATAGTTTGCATGAGGACATAGGGAATGATATAATTTTTCATTTTCAATTAAATGACATCAAATCAAAGGATTGTACTCGTATATGCAATATTAGATAATAAACTTTAATCAAGTAATTTTGTACACAGGAGTGTTATTAAGAAGGGAAATGAAAACCTTTATACTATTATTAGGTTTTTTTTTTCAAAATTACCAGCAAAAAAAACTGTGTAAAATAACTCTTTCTTGACTTGAGGGGAAAGCACTTACCTACTCCAGCCCGTCCTAATTTCATGGCGCGTAAGTCAAACTTATTTTAGCACTGTGAAATAATTTTTAATGTAAATTAAAGTTCATATCCGAATTAAATTTTCATTTGTGTCTATATTTTCAAAGAAATTGTTGGATCTAAAACTATGAAAATGGCATAACTAATATTCGAATTAGCTGGAGAATATGTTGTTCGATTTGTTTGAATAAAAAATAAACGAAAAATTCACATTCAAATTCCTTTCAAGTCATATTAAAATTCGTAATGACAGTCTGTCATCAAATTGTGACATATCATTAATAGAGAAAAACAATAAAGTCACTTGTCATATAATTTATGTAAAATTTCATCAGCGTTATGACGGTTTTCTACCACTATTGAAAGGTATTTACTAGGGTTCCGATACCGATACTCAAAAATAAATATCGCCGATACCGATTCCGTTTCTCGGAAAAATTACGTGAACCAAATTTAATTTAAAAACAAATTTTTGTGGTTTCTAAAAAATATCATGCAACGAAATCACTGTACCACTGTGTTAAATATTTTACTCACTTCTGCAGAACAATTGTTAAAAAAATCAACACTTACCTGAAAAGAAAGAAATTAGAAAAATTTATAAGATTTTTTATAAAAAAAAGTAAAATACTTAAAATGAGAACTAAAAATAAAATTATTTAAAGAAAGCTGCAATTTGATAAGAACAAAATAACTACCCCGCATAAGCCAGACATAAATTAAAGACTATAAAAAAGTGTCAACATTAAAATGTTTAACAAAATATTGGCGATTCCTGGCTTAATAGAACGAAAATATTTAACAAAGCACAAAAGAAATTTACAAAACAAAAATAAAAACCAAACATTAATCTTCAATGTGTTTAAATAATTTCATAAAATAATAAAATATCTGCTTTTACATCAAAAAAAAAAAAAAAAAAAAACACGCCCATTTTTAAAAGCATTTCAAAGTTGGCTGACTGACTGGGGGTAGACAAAAACCACACAATGAATTTTATTTAGCAGAACGCACGCAAACATAATTTTTATTTAAAAATCCCCTTAAATCATTTTACACAACATTTAAAAGTTTAGTTTGAAGAAAAGTATGGTCACCGTACTTTTTCCAAACAACAGAAAAAAATTTTGAATTGCTACAAATATTTTTAAAAGAAGCATTTTAAGGAATTTTGCTTAGTTCGGATAAGAAATAAAATTATATTTTTTTCTAAATAAATTTTCTAATAAAATGTATAATCTTAAATATGATTTGTTGTGATTTTTAAATAATTCTAAGCATTCTTTTTAAATTGACTTTTTAGATTCGGTGCTTTTTGCAAACTGTGTCGCATGCTACAAATTTTATCAAACCCGATTTATTCCTTGAACAAATATCCGTTCATTAAAATTTTCGAAAACTTTTGTCAAATTTCTTTTCTACGTTCGGTAATTTTTCTTTGGAATTTTTAAAATTTCATTTAAATCGGTTTGTTGTTACGAAAGCTATCGTTGTACAAAGTTTATTGTTTTTAAGCTTTGAGGCGACCGAATCAAAAAATTTTAGAAAAGTTTGTTTCTTAAGTCTTTTGTTTATGAAACGAAAAAACCTGGAAAAAATCTGTCATTTGTTTTTGAAACGGAAAAACCTGGCACTAAGTTTGTTTCTTAAGTCTTTTGTTTTTTGAAGTGAAAACTTCTTTTTTGTATAGTCTGTGTATGATGGCTATACAGTGTTGCCGCTTTGAAATTTTTTTAAATTTCCATTTTTATCTCCTTACAATACTGGATATGGAAGCATTTTTTCACTCATACTCTTTCATGTCTTTTAAAGATTAAAAAGGATCGTGTATATAATTATAATGTTCGATCCAAAAAGTTGATTACAACAAATTTGTCGTTAAGTTATATTCGGTGTTAGGGCTGGTATTGGTATTATTATTTTCAAATTACAGGTTTTACATTGATAGAACCATTTCGGTTTCAAGTGAATGGTTTACCACCAACGTTCATCAATCCAGGGAGTTACTCTGTATTTCGGATCAACAGCAAATGCATTCAAATTTTAATGTAAATAAGATACAAATTCGAATAGTTTTCATTTCGAATGAGTTAAAAGCAGTATAGTATCTGCTTCTGAAAGTTGAAAGTTCCAAAAAAAGACAGATTTTTACATGAAACGTCTGATTGGTATCTTGAAAAAGCAGGATGTTTCGTCAGTTTATAAAAATGACTTTATTAGAGACCTCAATAACTGAACCGCTATAAGTCAATTACATGAGGCAAGCAAGATTCGCGTATTCAAATTTGTTGGTAAAAAACTGATAAAAGAGTCGTATAGTTCTGTATTTTATATCACGATTGGTCACCGTACACATAACCCACAAAATCCAGCAATTAAAGAACTTTTTTTTTTTTTCATTTTATAGCGAGACAACTGACGCGACTGCATTTCAAAATAATCACTTTACTTTCCACTCGCATTCCAAATATAAAGTTTCGTTTAGTTTTGCAAAATAAAATTAATTTATTTAAATGCATTTTGTCGCGACACTCTTTAACAATAGCAACAATAACTCTAGCCACACAGCAAAAGCAAAAGCAAAAAAATAAGAAATAAAATACTACAGTTGACAGCAGCAACAACAAGGACATGCAAAAACTATTGTTTTTTTTTCTTCGTTTTTGCTGTTTTCGTTTTTTTTTTTAGGGAAACGGGAAGAAAGTCAAGTGCAGTAAACAAACGGAGTTTAATTCGGAAGCTACATATGTATGGTTGAATGCATGAATGTGTGTATCAGTTGTTATAAACGGCCAACCGAAATAATATTCAACCCCATTTTATTACATACAATTTTTATTTTTATAGGAAAATAAATAAGATTTGAAGGGAAAACAAATGAAAATGCAAGTTTAAATACTAAATAAATAATTTCACTTTTAAATTACTAGAAAAATACAACAATAATAAAATCTTTGACAAATTGAGCAGATATAAGAGACATTTGTCTGAATGTTTTTCATGGTTTTCATCGTTATATTCTTATCGTTATTTTCTTCATCTGGATTTTTAATAATATCGTTTGCTTTAAAGGAGAATAACAGGAAAAATGTGCGCTAAGCAAGAAAACTTTTGCTTATTGTTTCTGCGTAACATGAAACCATCAATTTTATCTATTGGATTGCTTAAATATTGACTGACTGGTAGTCGCCAGCTGGTAAAGAATAAAAAAATAGTTGGCTTTTGGCATGGCGAGATGGTGGGCATTTAATTATTTTTACAATCTTTCTACTTTAAATAATTCAGAAGAAATTGTTTAACTAAACTTCATGGTGAGAATTTGTTTATAAAAATTTAATTTTTTTAAAAAATCAAAAACAATGCTTTACAAAGTTACAAACAAGTTTATTGAATGACTGACTGACTGCATACAAACATGGAAGTAAATTACTAAACTGACTAATTAACTACTGACTTGATTAGCATTGACTTATAAATAATTCTAATTAATAATGTTTGGCATTACAATTTTGTAAAAAGAACGTTATAAAAAAATTTAATAACGGCTCTTTGTGTTGCTTCATCAGGACTACAAAATAAGTCAACTAATCTTGATAACAATTACTTTGATCAATTATAATGATTTTTACGGAAAAGATTTTATTGCGAATTATTTGAAAAACCATTATCATTAACCAATCATTTAATTTTTTGTAAGTAATTGTCATGCGTACTATATTTCTTCTTAAAGTTATGTGTATTTAAAAAATATAGAACTATAATTGAATACGATCATTTTGAAAAATTATTTTTTTTTCATACATAAGTTTTTACCCACATTTCTGATCGAGTCTAAAATCGAATCTACCTGACTTGCTAAGACATTATCATTAATACCAATTGATTTTTTCTATAAATATCATTGTCGCAAAATTTCAAACTAAATAAAAACAATCTTGTAAAAAAACAATCTGATAATTTCAGTTACTTCAAGTGGTTTTTAAATTTGATCTTAATTTGGGTTGTTGGTTCGAGAGATATCGTTGGAAACAATTTTATTTTAGTTTAGCCATTCCGAAGCCACTCGAAACTTAAAAAAAAAATTTAATTTTCTAGCGATTGAACTTTATAAAGGGTAGGAAAATTTGAGGTTGGGAAGTAAATTGGCTTAAAAACTCACTTTTTTTTTTTTTTTTTTGACAAATTCATTTTTATTGATACCAATCAATGTAGAGTAGAAATCTGTGAATTAATAATGGAATATGATGTCGGGCGAAGGTCCACCCACATCTAGCAAGTCAACAGACGTCCGCTCTTTTCACAAAATTTTGAATCACATTTTAGAGCAACAAAGCTTCGCTTATCTTGTCAATGCAGCGCTGAATTTCATCTTTCAAAACGCCAGTTGTTTGTGATTTGTCCACGTAAGCCAGTTCTTTCAAATGGCTCCATACAAAATAATCCAGCGTCATTAAGTCACAAGAACGAGGCGGCCATTTGACATCGCCTAATCGAGAAATTACGCGATAGTTAATTTTCACAATTAAAATTCTTTGTTCATGAGTGTAGCGTTCCATGGTTAAAATTTCCCAACTTTTTACTTAATAAATGTCAAAGGATGACAGCTCAATTCTTGACATTTGTTCATTTGACAGCCAATTTAAAAAAATTTGCGAAAAGTTCTCTAGATGATCTCAAAGGTGAAAACAAGTTCTTGTTGGATGGCTCTCATTCACACTTTTTCATGACAATTTTAACGCAGACTACTGCTGTTCATGCAAGTGTTAAATGAGTTTGATTGAAAGTTTTCGAAATATTTTTAAGATAATTTCTTTCTATTTCTTTTTTTTTTTTTTTTAAAAATTATTTTCTAGTTGTTGTTGCTTTGTGATGTCTAAAATTCAATATGTATTTAATTATAGATGTGTTAAGTGGAAACTACACAAAACATACTTCCCAGCACAAGAAGTTGCCTACACAACCGTACAAGTCGCATACATATACCTGCATACATATATATGTACGTATAATATATGTATGTATGTATGTATTACTTTTTTCAACAATATTTTATTTGCGTTGCAATTCTTATCTATTTCTAGAATTTGTTGTATTTAGTTTGTTTTTAAGTTTTCTCCATAAATTTTAAAAGCATTTCTTTGTTTAGCGTTTATTTTGTCTGCTTCAAACTTAAAAGGTGCAAATTAGACTTTTTCGAAAAATGAATTTAATTGTGTTAGAAATGAATACAATTACCTTGAGCTGATAAAAATAAATTAACGAAAAATTATATAAAATTTTAAAGGGAATTATCGTCTTTGAAAATATTTATTAGAATATTGGTAAATATTTCAACAAAGTTTTACAATATTTTCTACAAAAACTATTTGAAATATTAATATTTTATTAGTGAAAGCAGAGTAAAACTTAATGAGTTTTCAAATGTATGGGAGGTATTCAGAATATTTTCAACAGAAGCAGTTTAATATCATTCAGGAATTTAAACGCTAATAAGCATTTTTGTTGCACAAAATTTGAAAATGTTCGAATTATTAAGAGAAAAAAAAATAAGAATTGTTTTCTACAAAGTTAAATTAAGGTCATTCACAATCATATTCTACACATCTTCAAACGTTTTCTTCAACTAAAAATTTAAAGTACAAATGTTTATAAAATGCAAACGATTAACAAATCACTTGCTGTTGGCACCGACGAAATGCAGGCATACTGTAGATTAGTTTAAGCCACAACAAATAAATATGTATTTTCAAATATAAATTTTTGGGAATATTTTCGGTATAAATTCGCAACTTTTAGTGTATTATGTACTACACACATACGTATGTAATTTATGCACACCACCATTCTAGTTAAGAAAGAAAAAGCTGACAGCTGTCTATTTTTTGACATTCAATAATTTTAGAATGAATTTTACCGAACGAACACTTTTCATTCCTGAAGTTAAATTTTATATCAAAAAAATTTACTAAAAAATTTAGCTTCTTATGATCATTCATGATTATGTCAAAGTATGCACGAGTATTTACCTGCCCTTATGTTCGTACTTTGTACTTTCCTGAAAGAAAAATTTATGTACTAAAATATGTATTAGCAAAGTGGTGGGTGAATTATAATTCGTACAAATTTATAATATTTCCAGTCACATACATACATACATATATACAATCTATATCTTATTTATGTATATGTATGTATGTATTTATTACAAGAGGGTTTAAAAAATATTTCAATCCAAAAAGAAATCACTCCCTTTTTTAACACAAATAAATGCATTTTAAATATATTTTATCAGAAAACGAAAGAAGAAAAAAACAACAAAATTATTGAAGATACTATAAATTATCAAAAATGTTTGCTGCATGTTCTTTTAATAAATGGTTCTACTTTTATTTGTGATTAATTTTTTTTTCATACTTCATTTTTAACCAAATAAATAACTTAATGCCCAACCAGTCAGAAAATAAAATTAAAATTTATATGCATACGCACATACATACATACATACATATACGTATTTAATTTCCTTATACGATTTAACAAAATAAAGTTTTCGCATTATAAAATTAAAAATTAAAAAAAAAAAAAAAATTTAAAAATTCTTCAAAATGATACGAGTATGTAAAATATGTTTACACACGTGCCACTTTCGTGACTTTATTTTAAGGATTGATGACTTTAGAGTTCATATAAGTGGTTAAAAAAAATTATTTTTTTTTTTTTTTTGTACAAAAAATGGGATTTACGAAAATTTCAAAAATCTTTTAACCCTTTTTATATCACTTTCTACATTTGATATTGTATTTGTTGGCGTCGTCAAAGATCAAATAAATTGTGTATGATGTATTTCAGCTGTTCGTGTTTTATGATTACGTTTAATGTGTAATTTTTGTTATTATTTATTTTAACCTTTAGCCGGTTCACTAATGACGGCAATTTAAATTGGCAAAGAGAGAGAAAGAGGGAAGGTCACCATATAATTGCCAAAGGGATAAAAGCCACAAAAGAAAATTTGTTTGCTTCAAAATGTTTCTCAAAAAACAACAATGCAGTCCATTAAACCCTACAATTTCGCCTGAATGTATTTATAAGTCTATTTATAAAAAAAAAAATTAACTTGTAAAATAAATTTGATGCTTCAAATATAATCACGTCTCAAATGGAAGTCGTCATTGACGGGGCTTATAAGACCCCCTATCTAACTTTTATAGTTCCAACGGTCCATATCTATTAAATGTTCAGCATTTGACGCTTAGAGCAACCTTTAATTTTGTAAATGCTGAATAAATTTATTATTTCAGATATTCGCGAAAATTTTATTTAAAAAAAAATTTTGTATGTTGTTAAGCATATAAAAAGAATAAGACACTTTTATAAAATTTACACAGTTTTAAAAGTTTTTTTAGTCCCAGGTAGTCCCCTTAGGGACTACTGTAGGTTCTCTAGTGCTTACACAAGAATGTCAGTAAGAGCTATAAGACCTGCGTTATAAGGCCTGACTACTCCTCTAAAACTGTTTTAAGTTTCATTAAAATCTAAACAGTAGTTTAGAAGTTACAGATTTATTACCATTTATTTGGTGGCAAAAGTCCCCAGCACTGTAAAACAAGAATAAGTCACATGGCGGTGGCGCCGCATTATCCTAATTTAAGGATTTGGTTCCTGTACCAATGATGAAATGTAGGCATATAAGCACATATATTATATTTGCCCAAATTTGAAGGAAATTCCAGGTATGTACCTCTTGTTGTTTTCGAAATAGATACGTCTGACAGGAGGAAAGACAGACCGACGGATAATAGCTTTCCTATTCAGTAGAGTTAAAATGAGAATTACGATCGATATCGAATAACGAAATTAGAAGCCTGCACTAAGACCTCTAATGAAAAGCAAACAAACAAAGTCCCGGTTCACACAATTCAATTTTTGCTGTTCAAATTCTTTTCAATTCCCTTTTAAAGTTGCCTTAATGTTCACACAGAGAAATCTGTTTCAACTAATTTTAGTTTTCTTTTGCTTAAAATGCAAAGACGAATAGTCGAATAATCGAATACGAGTATTCGTAACATCACTAATGCATACATATGAACTTATTAACCTTAGCCTACTTCCCCCCATTAAAAGCTTTGAATTTTTAATATTTTTTTAAAAATAACATTGAAGAAAACGGGAATTAATACAACAAACACATAGTGAAATTCTTTGTTTAATTCTACTACTCGTTCGTAATATGCATTATACGAGTATATATACGTATGTATGTGTATTAAGTAAATATGTATGTACACATGCATATGCTCACATGGTTGGATACAAATGTACGTGTATAACAAAGTATTTAACAGGAATTTAAAAGACATTAGGAAAGCTTAAGACACACATGCACACGAAATATAATTCACTCACCCATTTAAAGTTTTAATTTCAAACAAAGGGTGTTTTTTTGTGCGAACTTGTTTTAATATGCAATTGTGAAATACAAACAAACATATGTATGTTGACACACACATAGATATGTTTGCATGCATGTGTATAATTATAACATTAAAATCAAAATTTAAGTACTTGTATGTATATGACCTCAATTTTTAGACAGACGCCGCCGCCTATTTATTTTTGTTAAACAAATTATTTTTTTTTTCATTTTTAAGCCACCACAATAATTTTTAAAAATATAATAAAAAACCACCCACTTTATTTTCGGCAAAACAACTTTCTTTTATAACGAAAAGCAAAAAAAAAAGAAAAACACAAACTTCAATACACTTCATTACTTCTTATCATGTTTAAAACCCTACATGGTGGTTAAATAGTACTTTTTGCAAAAAATTCATATAAATAAAAAAAATATTTTTTTAAATAAATTTAAGTACCAGTGAGTGCATGTTTGGCTTTTAGAGCTTTTGTTATTGCTGTTGCTGTTTTTGTGTACTCTATTTTATTAAACTCGATCGGTCGGTCGTACAAGAGTATCTTGTGATTATGGAGTGTATGGTGGAAGAGTGTAGGTTTTGAAATGATTTTTACTGGAAATACAATTTATTTAATGAGAGCTTTGTGTGGGTTTTTTTTTCGTGTGTATGTATATATATTAAAGCCTTTTTTCTAAGTATTTTTATACTTGAAAAGCCCAAAGATATTTTTAGTTTCAGGTTTAAAATAAATTTCTTTTTTTTAATTTCGCATCGATACCAATGGAACCAATAAATTTGTAAAATTGTGCTAATTTTGATAACAACAAATAAATGAAATATGTACATATCAATAAGATTTATTATGTAAAGTACGAATGCAGGTACTACCAGTATTTGCATGTATTTACTTCTTTCAATGTTTTTAATAAACCCAAGGACAAATATGTATTGCTCCTTTATAGCAATGTAATCATATAAAAAATATATATAGAAAACTTGACAATACCTACGCGTTTAAAAGTTTTGAAAATCTTAGCAAACATATTACAGGTATTATTTAGTTTTAGTCTCTACAAGTTCGGTTTAGCTTAAAATATATTTGAGAAATTGTATTTTGCCACATAATGAAGATACATATTAGATTTAAGATATGATTACGTTGTAATAAAAGACTGATATATTAATAAATAAGATTAGAATTAAATTTGTATTCATAAATAATTGTACATAATAAGGGTGGGCAAATTTGAGGTTGGGAAATAAATTGGCTTAAAAACTCATTTTTTTTGACAAATTCAGTTTTATTGATAACAATCAATGTAAAGTAGAAATATGGGAATTAATAATGGAATATGATGTCTGGCGAAGGACCACCTCTTTCACAAAATTTTGAACCACATTTTGGAACTTATCTCTTCAATGCAGCGCTGAATTTTATCTTTCAAAGCACCAGTTGTTTGTGATTTGTTCAAATGGCACCATAGAAAATAATACAGCGGCGTTAAATCACAAGAACGAAGCGGCCAATTGATATCGCCAAATCGAGAAATTACGCGACCGGGAAATTTTTCATGTCAGTAAATTTTCACAATTAAAATTCTTTGTTCAAGATCGTAGCGTTCCATGGTTTACTAAATAAATGCCAAAGGATGACAGCTCACTTCTTGATATTTCATCCTTTGACAGCCAATTTACTTCCTAACCTCAAATTAACGTTAATTAATTTCAATTAACACGGCAGAACAATCAAAATACTATTTTAGAAACCCGCAAAACCTCATGATCAATGTTGATTTGTATTTCATCTAAGTCACCAGTTTATTCCTAAATTATATAAGTAATAAAATAAAAAAAAAATAAACAAAAATTATCACAACATACGTCTTTTGGACTAGTAAAGTTTTCTTTGACAAACTTTTTTTTTTTAATTTATTAAATTATATTTCATTTTTACACTAATTAAAACTAAAATCTATTAAAATAAACGATAATTTTCTCCGTGTAGACATAAAATTAATTTTTTTGTTTGTTTGAATTTTCTTGTTGTATGTCAAATATATCAAAGTGCAACTCACAAGTAAAAATTTTAATATTTATTTTCGGGGAATTAAAGTTTCCCCAAATCGAGGTCATGTAAATGTCTGCATAACCGTTGTATTTACGGATGAGAAGAAGTTTAATTTGGATGGGCCTGATGGCTACAACTATTATTTTCATGATCTACGCAAAGAAAAGCGATTTTTGATCCGTCATCACTGCCGAGGGGCGGCGTTGTGGTATGGGGTGCTATTACGTACTATGGCACCATCGATATTGAATTTCAAAGTGCAAAAATGAGTGGTGCAAGCTATAAAATGTTATTGGAATCGCCTTTTGCGAAGTTCAGTGAACTATTTGGTCCCATATCTTGGATAATGCCCCCTAAACACAACGCCAGAGTAGTAAAGGAGTTCATTGCAAGCCAAAATGTTAATATTCTTGAGTGGCCACTCTATTCGCCAGATCTAAACATTATCGAAAATGTCTGGGGTTGGTTATCTCGTAAGGTCTATGAAGGAGGTAGACAATTTGATGACAAGCAGTCTCTAATTCAGGCCATTAAGGATGTTTTAAATCAAATTTCGTTGGATTACATAAATCTGTCAATGAAAACCCGTATAGTTGAGGTTATTAAAAACAAAGGGGGTTTAACCCATTACTAATAGTTCCTAAATAAAGTAAAATTAATTTAAAAAAAAAAAAAAACTTTTTTCATTAAAATTAGTTAAAGTGAACCAGAAAAAATAGCACATTTTTCGACTTTTGTTATAAATTGCTCAAAAATAGTTCTTTAGATAAGAAACCACTATTTTCATCATTTTTTTTATATCTCAAGATGTCCAGCTTCCATTTCCATTTTAAAATTCTGCAATCGGTTAAAAATTGCAAAAGATACAGGCTGCTGAATACGGAATTTTTAGTGCCTTTAAATAAGTGAACCGGAGTGTATATCGTTTTACTGTATGGGTTTCACTTTTGGCCCCTATTTTAAAAAGGGGTCAAGCTGATCTCCTTCAACGGAAATATAGCAGTCTGAAATATCCTAAAAAAAATGTCTGTAATAAAATTCTGTTATGAGTCGTCATCAGGCACCAGAGTGCCAGAAATCAATCAAATCATAGCATATCCTTAAGGGTTAATTTCGTATTTATTTCCCAATAATACAAAACTATGGCCTAAAAATCGATTTTATGAGGCCAACTTTAACAAAAACTTAAATTTTGGCTTTATTCATATACCTATAGAAAGGATATACATAAGTAGCTGCAATACAATATATTACACACGGGTAGTCCAAGGGTTAATTGCAATAAAACCAATTAATTAACTTACCACTTTAGGTAATGGCGATAACGGCATACTGAATGGTAAATTGAGATATTCATCATTAAATATATTGTAACTGTCCAAAGTCATTTTAGATAATTTATTAATTTGCGTGTTTTTTCTTTTAAAAAATAAATAAAATTTAAATTAGAATACTTTGTTCTAATACTTGTTATTATTACAAATTAGTGTTTGTTTGTTTGTTTTCTTTTTTCTTCTATTTTGATTTATAATTCTATATCACATAAACAAAATAAAAACAAAAAAAAAACATTTGTCGTGATTCTTAAAGACAACAGCGTGTGAAATACGCCAAAATGTAAATGAAAATGATGATTCAATGTAAATTTCACACGGAATACATGTTTTTTTCTTCTGCTTGTTCTTCTCTATCTGTAGGAGAACAGCAAATTGAACAACGAAAAGTTTAAATAAATAAATAAAACAATTTTGTTTATTAGTTTCAAACTAAATAGAACGGAAGGGTATTAGAATAGCACAGCACAAAATTTCATTTGATGTCTTTTGGAAAAATTAAATACAAGTTTTATTTGCTTATCTGTTTTTCAAAACATTGTTTTGGGTTTTTTTTTTAATTATTTATTGAGTTTTTTGCGTTGTTATTTTAATTTTTGCATAAATTTTACTTGAATCGGTTTTTTGTTTGCGTATTTTATTTTAAAAAAAAATTTCTAGTGTTGAATGCAATTTCTGGTTTTTATTTGATATTTGACGCTTTTAATTGATATTTTTATCTTATTTTTTTTTAATTTTTCTTTACAATAAATATTGAACGGGCACACACAGTTTCTTGTATAGACTTGTTTAGACTAAATGCGTCATCCTCATAAATTTTGTTTTTATATAAAATGCTCATTTGGTTGAACACATTGAGTGGAAAGTTTACTTGAATTTTTAAGATACTTGATTCTAATAAGTAAAAAGTACAACAAAATACAAGATACTTTACTCAAATCAACACGAAAATACTCCAAACTAAAAGAGAAACGAAACTAATTTATTTTTTTGCCAATGAGAGAGAGAGTGTTGTTGAAAATATCTTAAGAGAATATGAAAAAGACTCATTTGATTTTTTCGTATTGCGGTTTTTTTTGCCATAGGAATTTCCTTATTATTTTTATCTTTTAAAACAAAAAAATTTCTATTATAGTGTGTTTATATGTATGTATGTATGTGCATACATACATACACAAGTATATTATTAAAACATTTGTATGCATTTGGCATCATTTTCTTTTGAATTTTTCCTACTAATTTCTTGTATAAATTATTGTTAAATGGCGCTATTTAGCAAAATTTCATTTAATATCAGTCTTGTAAAATATACAAGTACTTTTAAATAGTATTTCAAATAGAAAGAAACTTTCCCAATAGAAATTAGAAAAAGTCTCGTGACACTATTGTGCCTGTCCTCTTTTAGGTAAATCCCCTCCAAATTTCTAAACATAAAATTTTTGGTTTTTCTATCTCACTTTAAAGATTTCTGCCAAGGTCACTTTAATGGTGGCAAACATTAAATTATCAATCGGGTATTCATACCGTCACACGAAACGTAAAATCCTGTAGGAAGGTGGTAAAATCTTTGAAATCGTGGTTTTAATTATTTGCAAAAAAAATTTTCAAGGCGTTTTATAGAGTGTGGCATGGACTCTTTTGTCAAAACTTTTGGCATTGGGAGTCGGTGATGGCTTCACTCGATTTGTATCTAGATTTCTCAAGATGAATTTAGGCGAACCGCAAGGATTCGTTCTCTCTCATATTCCCTATTTATTATTTTTCTTAGACCTTCTGTGTCAAAGTTCCAATATTATCTACATAAATTTTTGCAGATGACAGCAGCACCGTTCATTCATATTCATTCAGTAACAGACCAAACTTGTTGGAGGTTAAGAATATGAAGCAAACCATATGTGATGCGCTTAGTCGCGATAATAACTTTCAAATGGCGTATGGAGAATATAATCGATTTTAACGCTCTTAAGACCCAATGTGCCCTGCTAACGCACAGGCGAATGACGGAACATGCTGTTTCATCTGTAATTATGGATGGAATAGATGTTGGGAAATCAGAAGCTGTTGATGTTCTTGGCATGAAAATTCATTGTGATGTTCGTTGGCTTGATTACATTTTGCATGTCCTAAAAAAAGCATTCAAGTGCCCCGTTTTTTTAAGACGGTGTAAGACATACTTCACACTAACTGATTGATGTCTTAATATTTATACCACTTATATTCGACCAAAAATGGAACACAACTCTCATGTATGGACCGTTGCTTCAAAGTCTATTTTGAAGTTACTCGACCACGTATAGGAGAGGGCGATGAAGCATATAGGCGATAGTTGGGTAGCCAACTTCTATTGACTCCCTAGAGCATTGTCGCAATGTGTGGGTGTGTTTCACTGATCTGTCATTACTGCAACGGTCAGGGGCTAAATGAAATCAGGGAACTGGTTCCCGAAACGCTACATTTTTTTTAGTACAACACGATCTTTAGTGAGAGCACATCCCTTTGGTGTCGATATGCCAGTAAATCGCAAAATTCGTACTTTAGCAGAACTTCTCGCATGTGGAATATACTCGCCGCATTGGTCTTTCCGGTCATCTTTAAATCGAATGTCAACAAACACTACTCCCTCTATCTTCCTTCCCTCAACCAATTTTCCTAGTTTCAGCACAATGCACTGCATAAGTAGGGGGTCATCCCCTGTCTGCTGGTCCTCACAAAAAAAAATATTATGTCCAAAAAATTTGTTAAATTTTCAATGGAACCATTAGTTTTTATAATTGTATCGTTAGTATAAAACGGTATTTCGCATAACCCACACCACCGTCCTGTCGTGATCAATATCGTGGAACGCTACAATTTTGCTACTTATCAGCGTGGATATTACTGAATACTAGACTTGTGTAGCTTACGAACAACCTAGTTCAATTGAACGATTTCATCAATTGAACTAAAGAAACTAGTTGAAGTTTTTACGGTTACTATTTCAATTGAAATATGAAAATATGAAGTAAAATTATGCTTGCATATTTTTGCTGAAATCACAATTTTATCCATATAAAATTGTCAAAAAGTTATTGTAGAAGTTATGCTATAAGTAAAATTTTTATTGATACTGAAGAACGAAACTAATTGAGTAATTAAATTTTAGTACATTATTTGTTTTGGTATAAATTTTTATATTTTAATAAAAATAATTTTCATGACCGCAAAAAAAAGCCACATGATTTCAACTTTTCAATTCTGACATAAACTACTTTTCTATAAAAAAAAAGTTGAAGTTTTTATTGCATTGCAGTATTTGTTTCCCTTATGTTCCCACAGTGCAGACATAGTTCACCATAGTTCGTTTGGAAAATATGAACTAGACAAATATGAACTAGAATGACCGAACACTCACATGAACTATGTGGAACAAGTCTACTGAATACCGTTTTCAAAGTCTGCTTGAGCAACAATTTAAATATCAGTAAATGTTTCTAATATCGCTGGCTTAATATAGAAATCGCCTAGATACGCGATTTCAATATTGCACTTCGACTAAATTTATGGTCATTTCAAAATTATTTTTTTTGAATGTCTTTTAGTTTTCATTTATTTTTTTTTTAAATTTCCTGCAAAAAAGTTAATATTCGATATATGTACGCCTTTTTTATATTCTGCTATCGATATTAATGTACATACATACAAATGTATGTACATACATATATAAGAATGCATGGATATTTATTTAGGCTATAATAGAAAAAGATTAAAATAGATAGCAAATTGATTATGAAATCGTATCGTAGTAATCTATGTTCAATGAAAAACTACATACAAGTATGTATATCTATTTAAAACTTATTTACTTGTTTGTTCAATATTATTATAAAAAATACAAACTCATATTCACACAGTAACATGCATGGATATGTTGGAATGTATATGTATGTGCACAAATACGCCTCATTTATTTTTTTTTTTTTTTTATTTAAAAATTTTGTTAACGCTAGACAAAGTAATCCAAGTGTTTGACCGGTTCCATGATGTCGCCAATTTTAATCAAACCCATAAGTCGCATAAATAACGATTTTTTCGAGGTGCATGAAAAGGAAGGTGGTGAGTATTTTTGTTTTTGCTTTGCAAACTCAACTAACTTCAAATGTTTTCATTTCCACTTGTTTGCTGTTTTTGTTCTATAACTGCTACCCACCTCCACCCTCACCCAACCTCTTCATACTTTTAGAATAACATTCATTTCCATAAACATTTGTTATATTTTTATAATTGACTTTGTGGCAAATGTGTTAAATGTGTGATTCTAGCCAAAACCTCATTGTATTAAAAAATAAATAATAAATTTTATTTATTTGAACAACTAATACAGTGAAGTCTGTATATAAATAACAATATCGAATGGAAGGAAATAGTTATTATCTGTTGCTCATTATACGTAACCTGCAGTCACCATAATTGGGTTTCTAGTCACTATTTATGACTTTATTTCAATTAGCCGACAGAAATCATTACATTGCACCGCACCAATGGATAGCAGAATCTCAGCCTTAGATTTGACCCAAGAACTACAGTGTGAAATAAAAATTGCTCATATTTTAGATTGTTTTTCTTCTTAATTATTTTGGAAAGTTTTTAAACATTTGCCTCCTAATTCATAAACGATTATTAAAGTTATTGTGGCGTTAATGTACGAATTTTGTATGGAAAACCGGTTTTAATGAAGAGCTGAAAAACAATCAACAGTACTATCGATAGTATCGATAGTATTTTTTTAAAATATCGAAACTATCGATGGAGAGGACTATTGATAGTTTTGCAACTCTATTGTAATGTGCACTTTAACTTTATGAATCGTTTATGAATTACTAGGTTAATTATTTTGAAATTTTAAGTACATTTTTTAAGTACTTTTTCGCATATTAATCAACACTTAACTACAAAGAAATTACAAAAGAAAAATTAATCAATTAAATTTTTGTGAAATTTTTAGAGGCTTTTGTAAAATTAATTATATATGAATAAACGAATATTTGAAAATAGCTTATGATAAGCCACCAGCATCTCAAGGCATTTTCATGTACACTGTCGGACAAAAGAAAGTGCGATTGTATATTTTTTAGCTGAAGTTTATGATAATTTTCCAAATATTATCTTCAGCATGATCTGCCTCTATGACATAATCAGTTCAACTTATAAACATAAAAATCCATCTAATATACTTCAGATCAAACAATATGATCTCACTAGAAATTTTGATGGCAATTTTATGAGATAAAATGCGAAATGCACACCCTACATTACATCTACTTTGATATTTTAACAAATTACTTTAACATGATGATGTCTTTTGAATCAAGATCAACAAGTATTCATTACCACATTGATTTACAAATTAGAAGTTAAAAATTTCAATATTTAGAAGTGATTAAATACACAAAATATAAAAAAATGTAAAAACACAAATGAAGGCCTATTGCAGCTACCGAAATCAATTTTGTTTTGTTTTTCCGTGTAAGTTGGTATTAAGTAAATTTTGCCTTATTTCTAATATAAATTACTTGGAATTTAAATACATATTATGGTGTTTTCGTTTCTATACACAAAATGGCACCTTGTACATGTATAAAATGTCTTGCCAACCCTTTAATAATGCAAGTTGTTATTTTACTAGAACAAACCACAACATATAAAAAAGTGGAACGCCCTGTTTTTAACAGCTGACAGCTAAGTTTTACAGGGCAGTGTCAACACTGTCGATTGACGAACACTGACGCATAAAGTGCAATCCTCTCGACTATTAGTGAGGGCGATTTTTTTTAGAATTAAATACACCACCCTTTTAGAGAGCAAAACATGTTTAAGAAACGAACACCAAAGTACACTTTCTGCATGGAGATGTACAATTTTTTTGTTTGTAGAAAAGAAAATAGTACTTGTTTACTAATTTATAATTTAAAGCCACGAGTTTAAATTTTAATACGAAAAGTCGTCATGTTTTATTGCTATACGACTTCATGAAAAATGGCCACACGCTGAAAAATGGTACCAAACAAAAAAAATTTAAAATGGCCCCAAAACAGGAAAAAGTCACCAACATTTTTTTGTCGTGACATAATAAAAATTAGAAAAAAAACTTAAAAATTTAAAATTTCCGAAAAATTTAGGAAAAAGTACCCCAAACTTAAAATAAAAAAATGGCCCCAAACTTAATGTGTTTGTTTCCAATACAAAATTTTGGTGAAAATTTAAAATTTTTCGTTTGCGGCCAGTTTTTATTGAGGCCATTTTTCATGCAGCCTTTTATAGTACTCCTACGTAATTGACGGCAGCTTAACGGGCAAACAACCCTCGAACTTGGAATGTTAATTAATGTTCTGCTAAATTTCATTATCTAAATTGTGTCCTCATACTACTTACGAATGTTAAAAGCGTAAATGTAATTTAATTACTTTATTTATTATTGATAAAATAGTTAAAAGTATGAATTCTAATGAAACGAAAATATTTTTGAGCTAATAAAAATAAATTATAGATTTCAACCAACCACTTATTGATTGTGAAGATAACTTCATTCAGTTTAGATAAAAACAAATTTAGTCGGTTTTAACAACTGAAAATGCGTAGATTATTTGGCATTCTAGATAATACATTTGTACAAATATGTAATTCATACACACACACTTTGCCATATAAAAATATTGATTTGAGTTTAAAAATAAAAATTAGTAAAATAAAAACTAACTGCTACAGAAGTCAAAATACCCCGATCTGAACTTGTGATCCGAAAGCGGTCCTAGTATAGATAAATAACTCCTTGTCATGGGTAAAAACTTTTAATAGTTTAATGTACGTAACATGAATTTGTTTTGTCTGCTACTGTTGCTATTAAAAAATGGGTTAAACAAATGTTAATAATATTAATTGTTTACACTGTTTTCATATTATTATTATTATTAATATTTGTTAATTTTCAAGCAGTCGGCCTCTGAAACATAAAAACAAAACGAATTTCTAATCAGTTGAAGAGTTATTAAATAAAAAAAAGCTCAAATGAACATGTGTGTTCTTGTAAAGATTATTTATATACACACACATACATGATTACTTTTATTAACAAATCTTGCTGATAACAATTTATGCAGTTTGAAATTCAAAAGAATTTATATGAAATAACAGTAATAAATAATACTTATAAGAACCATATAATTTTATTTCTTAAGAATCTTCCGATTTTAATGTTAAAAAAATTAATTTTCGTTGTACAAATGAATGGCTAAAATCGGAAGTAGAAATTTCTCAAAACCGATAAGAAAATGTTTTTTCAATATTAATAAAAAAAATTTTCAAAATAAAATTTAATAATTTTATTTCTTTTAACCCTTAAGAAACAAATAAAACCTGCAAATTTCATATAATTATACTTGGAACAGGAGACTCTATTTTAAAGTGTAATTATTTTAATTTTAAAACTTATTTGCAGTCTCAAAAATTAAACTTTTTTAAAATAAAATTGCGACAACATTTCAAATAATAGATTAATAAATATGCGCTTGCAGTGGGTTAAAAATTTCCTTAGGAACCACATTGTCTGTCCTTGCAATTTTTTTCCTAGAAAAACTTCTAATAAATATTAAAAAATATGATTGGAAATTATTGCTCAGAATTTTTAGAACTACTTCCTTAGTTGTCTCTCTGCAAACCGTGAAATAGAGTATGACTAAATTTCAACTTTTTTTCAAATAATCTAAAAAATAAATGCGCTATTCAATTGATAAAAAATATATATGTATACATTTCTTAATGATATCACTTAATAACACTGAACAACAGAAAAAAAAGGATGTTTTTTATAGAGGTATAGAACTTTGAAACGGAATAAAATAAAGATGATTTTTTTTTAAGTTGAGATGAAATTTACTTTATTCGAAAGACAATCTTCCGGCATTATAATTTAAATATGACTTCTGGCATATATGACTACTACTGCGGGTCCGAGTCTAAGGTCGAAAGTCCAATTTTCGATGACTTTTTCCAACATTTGTGGTCGTATATCGGCACTAACGGAACGAATTTTGTCCTCCAATTGGTCAATCGTTTCGGGCTTATCGGCGTAGACTAGCGACTTTACATATCCCCACAGAAAATTATCTAGCGACGTTAAATCGCACGATCTTGGAGGCCAATTAAAGGGTCCGAAACGTGAAACTATGCATTTACAAAACCGTCTTGTTGAAACCGCATCTCCTGATCATCATGGTTGTTCAATTGATGAATGAAAAAAATCAGTAATCATGGCTCTATAGCGGTCCCCATTGGCTGTAACGTTTTGACCAGCAACCGATTTAAAAGAAGCACGGACCAATGATTCCACCAACCCATAAAACACACCAAACAGTCAGTTTTTCTCGATGTAATGGTGTCTCAACATAACTTGAGTATTATCATTACTCCAAATTCGGCAGTTTTATTTATTGACGTATCCATTCAAACAAAGCAGATATTCATCGCTAAACAAAATTCGCTTATGAAAATCGGGATCAACAACAATCTTGTTTTGGGACCATTTCCACAATTTTTCATGTTGAAATGCCAAACCAAACTAACAGACCAACCTAAATTACGACGCAAAGCGCAACGTAATTAAGCGCTTAGCTTTTACGCTGAAATGAGTAACCTAAATTAGAGCGTTAACTTTGCGCCAGAAACAGTAATGTTTACTCACTTTAATTAATGAAAAACTCAAAATAAAAATAAAGATGAAGACGCTAAATTGAGCTGAAAGTAGCTAAAGTTACATTACTTAACAAACAACAACAGTAATTTTGCAGCCAACTTTACTTCTTGACGCGTTGTCAAAATTGGATTTTCCAATTGCAAAGCGTTGACGCCGCGTTATTTCGGTTGGTTTCATACATTTTGTATGAGCTTGAGAAATTTTGACAGTAGGTTGGTCTGTAAACATAAATCACTTGACAGCTGGCAAAATGAACGCCACTTAAAAAAGTGTTACCAACTCAAAGTTTTATGCCCCTAAAAAACACCCTCTATTTTAAGATTCTTTGAGAGAGCGTTGATTACAAAGCAAACTAAGTCTCAGAGCCTATGTTCGATCCCTACTAAGGGCAAATCGTTGACATCATGGATTACTCTAATGTTCCTAAGTCGGACAGGTCATTAATTATTGTTGGATTGTTTAACTGATAAATCTTATTATTTTGATTAAACAACTTTGTAAGCAACAAGTTTGTTGTACAGTGTATTTTAAGGTGGTTGGGGGGAGTGTAAATAAGGAAATGAAATAAGCACGTAGATATATACCACCTGCTAAAGAAAATTTATAATTAATAATTCGTATTGTATTTGGTAATAAAGTTGTTATCTTGAATAATTAAAAAAAAAAAAAAAAAACAATAGTGGAGTTCAATAGTTGGTGCTAGAAAATGATCTTGCCATGTGGGGCATACAAAAAATATCATAACTCTTTTCTACTATTCAAAGAAGAAACTACCTAATTTGCAATTGCAACTTCATTGGAATTTTATTAAGCAGAAAATAAGTCAAATTGATTGCATTTTGCATTATCAAACGACACCATTTGCACAGAGTTCTCAACGCCGGTAATAAGTACTTAGAAGTTGATGTAAATGTCTAAAAATATAACAAAATCGTTTATTTGGTGCCTTCATGTCTTTCTTGGGACTCTTTGTTGTTGGTGTTATTATTCATTTAATACATTTTTTTCTTTTCTTACTAATTTATTAAAGTTTTCCTTTTAATAATTGCAAATCCTTTTTTAGCGGAAATTGCGTTTACACATGTAGCATACATACATACATACTCGAACGTATGTATTTCATTTATAACTTCAATATTTGTACATTTCCGTTGTCGAAATATTGCTTAATTGTATAAAGTTTGTTATCTGAATATTTAAACTAAATATGAACATTTTAAAACAAAGAATAAAACATAGCCGTAAATGACATTGAAATGACGTATGTATGTTTTTTCCAATACGTGCATTATTTCTATTGGGGTATTCACACTGTAGTCATAAAATAATAGCACACGAAAATATGACAAGTGTGAACACCACGTCATAATTTAGTTTGCTATGTCATAATTGTGCCAGCTAATAAACATTTAACAACACTTCATTTTTTAGTCGGATTAGTGCGCATACTTACGTTTGCACTTTGGCTTAAATGTAAATGTTTTTTAATTAAGTCCGACTTGTTAATAAGGAAAATAATAAATTTCCTGTAAATCTTTTAAAATGTCCATTATCAATAAAAATTTTCAAATTGTTTTTTATCTACACCAAGGCAAATTCATAACAGGTAAAGTTAATACTACAACAAGTACAACATTACAACAACATTTGACATATGAGCCCCTATGCTTGCATGTACAAATTTTAACAAGCGAGCCTCCATTATGCAAGAAAAATGTAGATCAGCTGTGTTTTCAGCTTTACCTGTTATGAATTTGCCTTGATATATACGAACTTGCTGAAATAAACATAAACAAAAGCAGCTGTTGCCGGTAACATGAGCTGAACTAGTTTTTGGATGGCGGCAAGTGGAAAAACGTTCAAAAGCTGCCAGGCAGATCAGTAACACAAGCACGTATTTTTATTATTGTGTTATTTATAAGTAGCGGCGGCTTGTAAATGTTATCGCCGGCTCGTCTGAAGAGTTTCAGCTGCTCGACCAAGGTTTCTACTGTTATTTTATGACAAAGGTGTGTTTACACCTCAAAAATTATTATTATATGACTTTTTGCTTGAAGCACAACAACAATTTGTTTACACTATTGTAAAATAATACGACATTATGACAATATGACTGATACAGTGTGAACACCCCAATTTTTTTTTTTAATAGCATCTGATTATTTTATTATGAAATAAAATAAGCAAAACTTTTCAAAAAAAAGGTAAAAAGGAACGCCTACTTTTACATAAGCCCATTTTTTAATCATATTGTTGAAGTATCAGGAACATTGAGTGAGTGTCTGTGTGGACAGTTTTATAGCAAGAGTTGGGTATTAAAAATATGTAATAACAAATTCTGTACTAGACTATTCCTACTCTTTGTGGTTTATCTCACAAACGGTTAATCCTACGAAATGTTGTTGTACACAAATTTAATATGAAATTACATATGTATCTGTATGTACTACCTACAACATTCAATAATACGTACATACGTAAAAAAGATTACAAAATATTTATTGATAAATAATCGAACTTTGGCCTCTGATATGTAAAAATAATTGCTTTAGATCAGAAATACAGATTGTCTATTTAAAAATCCAATATTTTTATCAATTTAATTTGCCTTGTTTGGCTGGCCCAGGTATTTTAAAGCAGAACTCATCACAACCGAAAATAATAAGTTTTTCATACATTTTACAGTTTTCGGTGACTTTGAACTTCAATGCAATGAAAAAAAAAATCCTTCAAATTTCTTGGAAAAGCGAAATTATTTACCAAAAATCATTTAAGTTTAATGATAAATTACAATAATATGAGCACTAAATATAATATAGAGGCACACACGAACGTATAAATACATACCCAGTAAACATATTTTAGCCAACCTATCTATCTGACGATATAAAACAACAGAAACTTTATGAGATAATCATCTAAAGTTGCCTTAAGACATATGTATGAAAAATTATAAAAAAAAAACAAAATTCTGTCGACTTTACATTTACAGATCTTTTGAAATGTCATTTATATTCACGTTAAACTACTCTGAAAAAACAGTTTTACATAAATTCAACGAACTCCCGTTCCTTGAATTAAATTCTACGTATTATACGTTGTTTCAGTAAAATATGCCTTGAAATTAAAAGTAAAATTTTATGTATTTATGAACTCAACGTTGAAACCATTATTTGATTTTATTCCTTGATTTAAACAATTAACTTGTTTTTTGATTTAACGTATAATACGTCGAATTTAACAAACTGGTTCATTTATTTAAACACAATTAAGTAGTTTGATTAAAAGAACCTGTATCTTGAGTTGAAGTAATAAACGTTGATTCTTTTACAAACATTACAACAATTTTTTTCATTTATTCATTTGTGATGTTTGTAAAGTGTTTTTTGAAAAGCTATTTTGCTTGTGCTTTGTAATTCGCAAATTGTATTTGCGAGTTTATGTATGAGTAAATGAGTTTTGGAACTTTTCAAACATAAATGGTAAAGATCTACTGATGAGTTGGTATTTAGCAACCAACGAAATGCATATAGATTTGCTAACCCACAAAAAATAAATGAATTTTTTTAAAAACATAAATTCTTGAGTATGTACACATATATATATTTTTTTTTTAAATAAAATACTAAATTTATTATGAACTGACTGACTGATTATACATATTTATTTATATATAAATTTGGGTTAAAATTCCTAGTAAAAATTGGATCAAGGAATAGGTTCCTTATATTCAAAGAATTACTTTCTTAATTATAAAGTACAGATAGGTTGGGTCAAGGAATAAGTTCAGTGCAATCAAGATATAGTTTCAATGAATTTACGAACGGTTTCAACGTATGGTTTATTAACTTCAACGAACTGGTACGTTGAATTCAACAGCCCAATGATTGCCATACGTTGAGTGCAAAATAAGGAATAAATACGTTGACTCAACGAATTTTTTGCTTGAATTTAATTGCTTTTTTGGTTGAGTGTAGGAGGCTGGACGTTGTTGGAAGAAAATTTTAATTTAGGTTTGAGAAACTTTGTCGAAACATATTCAACACTCTTTCTGACCTGTTTCATAAATAAAAAATAAAAAATAGGTGTGGTACTTCCCACTTTGCTAATCATAATATTTACTGTCCAGTAAATTTAATTTTGTGTTTTTCACGACAACTAAAAGTGCCTGAATAATTTCCCGTACATTGATTAAAAAAGAATTATTTGAAAAATAATAAGTTTTGGGCATTTCACTGCCCGTTTTCTAATTCATATGAATTAAGTTGTTGAGCGTGACAACTTTAACGATGAGTAGAAAGTTTCATAAGAATACTTACTGGAATATATTTTTTTGGGTGGCTGTGACGCCGCCCAAAAATTCCTAAAATTGGTAATGTTAAGCTACGTTAAAATTTTGAAATATTTGACGAAGAGATAAACTAAAATTTTGTTTTCTTTAATTCTATTATTTTTTAATATGTGTCCGAAGTTATTAAAAACTAACTTTTACCCTTGAAAGTATTGCAAGCCAAATCCACCAAAAGTACAGGCTTTGCCCCATTATACCCCCAAGAAAGTACACTGAATATGGTCGAAAAAAATTACAAGAAAATAAAAATCACCACTAGAACCACCTATCCTCCGATTTTATCCAAGTCAACTTCAAATAAATTAATAAAAATATATAAAATGCATTAAAAGTACCAATTTTTCCCGTTTTCATCTCTTGAAAAGTACTCTATATTTTAATCTGGGTCACATGCTATCCGTCTACGCGGTTCTCGCTTTATACAAATACATATACTGAATTTCACATTTATAATAAATGTGTTCGAGTACGCAAAAGTTTTTGCTATTTTTTACCGAACTTTACTGCATTTTAATAAATGAGAATAGAAATTGAGAGCGTACAGTGACAGTTCTTATTTGAGAACTAGCAAACTTTTACTGCAGAAATGTTTAGCAGTAAAGTTTAGTAAAACAAGAAAACATATGATTTAAAAGGTAAACAAACAAAAAGTGTGCAATTTGTGATAAAAATATTTAACAAAATAAAAATTTAAATAAAACTGAAACAAAAGTAAAAGTAAATGAACATTAAATTGAAACTGGTTAAGAAACGAATATGTTGAAAAAGTTATTTTAGTTTTGTGGAGTTGTTATTTAAAGTACTTGGGTACGTAGTAATGCACTTCTTTTTAAGATAGTCAATAACAAAAACAAATATTCATGAACTTTTGAATAAATTTAGCCACACAAAAAAAAATACAAAAGATTAATTTCTTTATATTTTATTACAATATTTGTGTTATAAAAAGCATTTAATCAAGTACCGATGAGTAAATTGTTCAAATAGACAAAAATGTAAACACTTTTCAACACGTCATTATTTTCGCTTAATCTTACGAATTTTTACAATTTTTTCGTTCGAGTACTATTTAGGAAAAAATTTTTTTCGAGAGTAAATTCTGCTACTTATTCAGTAATTACTCATTTACTGCATTTTTATGTAAAAGTAAAATAACGAGCCTAATATATTCTGCAATACAATTAATTTTACAGTGTGGCATAAAAATCAAGTTAAATCACACTAGCCCTGAGCAAAAGTAGTATATTTTGTCAAATATTTACCTGTGATATGTTTCATGTTCCATTAGAGGTGCCAAAGAAAATTTCTACAAATCAAATTCCCACATACGAGAACGTTGTTTGTTCTCTCAGATGTTTCGAGAAATTTTCAGATTTTTTTTGTAACCACTTATATCATTTTTATTACATTTTCGGACAGAATTCAGATTCCAATTCGTCCATTTTCTAACCGAATTCAGCAAACGAAATGTTCGCTGGGTGGAAAACACTATCAAAAGCCAAAAAGCGGAAATTCCCCTTAAAAACATTAACAATAATAAGAATATAAAGAAAAATAAATGACATTTAAACACCACCACCACCACCGCATCAAAAAAAAAAACTTTATATTTATAAAGAAAAAACCGTGTACAAACGGGTGCCAATATTTCTGAACAAAAAGAAAAAAAAACATATAAAATACAAGACAATTTCTTGTTTGTTTGCAATATTTACAGACTAGAGACAAGAGTTGATACATAAATAACAAAACACATAATCTTAAGCATTGAGGACTCATACACACACACACACACACACACACACACAACAATTCCAAGAAATAAAATCGAATGTTGATAAATAATAGAATGAAATTCGTAAAAACCCACAGATAAAATAGAATGTATGTCCGACAAAAATTGTAAGAGAACTTCTCTTAAAATCGGATAAAAGTTGCAGCCAATAATAAAGGTCGAGATTACATTTAATACCGTTGATGCATGCACCTACGATAAGAGTAAATCGTGATTGTTGGACTTTCTTTGATTGAACCATCTATGTATGTTTATCATGCCCGCATAGAATTTAATTCAGCCTCACACTCACTGTTTCATACTCGAGCATAAATAAATACTCGTACGTAAGCTTTCATAGAATAACAAATACAAAAAGAACTATTCTTTCGACCATCTGTCTTTTGCAAATAGTATTCAGCGAGAACAATTTAATTTGTCAACATTGGCTAAAAGCTAAATATGGTAAAAATTAAATATTTAACTAAAATATTATTATAATTTTTTTATTTATTCTGCATACATACGTACATACATACATACATACATACATAAATACATACATACTCATATGTATGAGTATTTATGTATAGGAAAAGTAAATATTTAATTAACATCTAAAAGGAAATCATCATATATTTGCAAAAATATATACTATTTTTAAATTGGGTAAAAATATATGTACATACATACCAACCTCCCAACTTGAGTATGTATGGTACAAAATATTTATGACAGAGTTAAAAATGAATGATATTATAAAAATTAGTTACGAAATTTTCGATTTTGTTGTACATCTAATATATAAAATTCTCGTGTCAAGATGATTGTTATAGAACTCCTCTAAAACGGCTCGACCGATTTTAATGAAATTTTTTTATGCATAATCAGTAAGTCTGAGAATCGGCTACTATTTATTTTTCAAACCGATAGGGGAATGAGGACGGGAGGGAGGGGCCAATTTCTGTATTTCCGAAACTATTAACCCAACAGATAGCGCTATGTCCGCCTGATAATTATTTTTGTTGTTGAATGACAGATGGCGCTGTGTCCGCCTCATAATTATTTTTGTTGTTGATTGACAGATGGTGCTACGTCCGCCTCATGCAGGAGAATCGTCGTCGTTCGTATTTCAAACAGAACAAAATTATTGTTTGGTATTTTTTTCATCAGCGGTCATCGTCACACACTTCAATACATTCGCTATTTTGTATATAACACCCAAAATATGCACTAGAAATATTTTGTATGGCAAAACAACGTTTGCCGGATCATCTAGTTGCTTCTACCGAAAACAACGTTTGCTCTATTCAGGTGTGTAGTTGAAATCTAAATGGGGATTTAGATTAGTGATTTTACGATTACTAATATTCGTATTCGACTATTCGCTTATTTTAAGATATTCGTATTCGCCAAATTCAAGCGAATATTTCTCGAATAATTTGCACATACTTTCCAAAGAAAAGAATATATTTAAAGTTTAAAAATGGCATGCAGCCAGAGGACTTAAAAGGCCAGTGATTTGCAAACCTCCGTTACGAGATTCGAATGGTGTCTGGGCAAGAACTGATGCTGAAAAAGGTGATCTATTTGTTAAGCACCTACAAAATGTATTTACCCCGAATATTTCTGCTGATATTGTTGAACTGCCACCAGTCATCTCTATACCAGAAATACCGCTGAGATTTAACATGAGGGAGATTGAAACTACTATTACTAGTCTTAACACCAGAAAAGCACCAGGTGTCGACAAAATAAGCAACAAAATGCTTCAAGAATTGCCTTTCATTGCAAAAAGAATAATACTACAATGGTATTTTACGGCTGCAATACTATCCGACAGCATGGAAGGTGTCGATGATTACTATGATACCAAAGCCGGGCAAGGATCATACGAAGGTTGAATCCTATCGGCCTATTAGTTTATTGCCCAATATTTCTAAACTATTCGAAAAGCTGTACATGAGCAAGCTGATGCCTATAGTGACTAGTAATGGATGCATTCCAGATCATCAATTCTGTTTTCGCAGACAGCATAACACTATTGAACAAACTCACAGACTTGTGAATGTTGTTAGAGACACTTTTGAAAAAAAGAAATATTGCTCTGCGCTCTTTATAGATGTTTTTCAAGCCTTCGATAAAGTATGGCACGAAGGTCTTATCAACAAACTAATAAAAAATCTACCAGCAAACATCGTTAAGCTTTTAAAAAGCTATTTAATGGAACGTAAATTTGTAGTTAGGGAAGTCAATTTTTTAAGCCCTCGAAACTGGAAAAATGGCTCAAACAATGGCGTATAAAAGTTAACGAGCAGAAATGTGTACACCTCACTTTTACGTTGCGCAGGGAAACATGCCCGCCTATAAAAATTAACACCGAAACTATACCACAACACACTGTAGTCAAATATCTAGGCGTTCATCTAGATCGTCGTTTAACATGGAAATCGCATATTGACGCAAAGTTAACACAAATAAAATTAAAAGCAGCCCAAATGAATTGGCTTATTGGAAGAAATTCTATATTAAGTCTTGACTGCAAACTTCTATTATACAACGCGATCCTGAAACCAATATGGTCCTATGGAATCCAGTTATGGGGCACTGCCTCAGCATCGAATGTCGAAAGAATTCTAAGGCGACAGAATAAAATTTTACGTACAATAACAGCAGCCCCCTGGTATGACAGAAACCAGGTCCACTTGGCCCCGCTACAGCCTACACAGAACTCGCGATCTGTTCAGGCTTGGTAAATGTCGAATAAGACAATCCGTAACAGTGCTAACAGTGCTAACAGGGCACTGGTGCTTCGGGACTCATGCCAGAAGGATGGGCCTAAGTTACAATGACTATTGCAGAAGTTGTAGTGATGAGGAAAAAGAAGAAACAGTACTTCATCTTCTACGTCAATGCCCCGCGCTTAATAGCATAAGGGCTAGTACTATGGGCTTCGACATTCTGCCAGACCTTGACAGTCTGGCGAACATGGGGCTAATCAACCTATCCTCCTTCTTGCAACAATCAGGATGGTTTGATTCGGCAACAGGGCAATTACAGGAAATTGAAAAATTGAATTGACTGTACCCTGTCTGCTGTAGGGTATCACAAAGGGACCGATTTGACGGACCCAAGTGCGTCACGTCTCAGATGTGACGGCCCTCGAAACCTAACCTAACCTATCTCACCGGTTTAGTTTGAAATTAATAGTTTTGATCTTTGTAATAAAGAAATATAGAAAATCGGTCTCTAAATGGAGTAGTTTTGCAATAATCAAAATTTCAGGAGGCTTGGCAGTGATTTTCAAACCGGTTTGCTTGCACCTTCAAAAAAGAACAAAAAAGAATTTTGAAAATCGGTTCACCAATAAAGGATCAATGGTGTATTCAGTAATTCGGGAAGGAATCCGATTTCTAAAAAAAAATTTGGTTCGAAAATCAGTTCATAAATACAATTATGCGAGTTCAAAAATTTTGAAGTCGTTTAAAATTATTTCAAAGCTAACAGGTTGCGTATCAACAACTTAACATGTTGTGTTCTGAAAACTGTTGGTTCTTGTCAGTTGCATCCTTTTGAAACTCGGCAACCGCCTAAATGGCTTGCTTCCTAAATAGATACATATCAACTAAGTAATTGTCTGCGAATTCATTATCTGCTTGAAAGTTGCAAACATTTTATTTTTCCATTCTTTTCCTCAATGCGAAAAAAAAACCGATAAGCAATTCATTCTTCTTATCACCTGAATGAATATTTTCTTCACGAAATACGTAGATGTAATAAAACTGACAAGTTATTCAGAATATACAACAAAGTTAATCTAGAAACTATTCAATAAGATACTTGTCGAAACTACAAGTACTTAGGTATGTATGTAAGTATGTATGTACTCGTATCTCGACTATCAGAACAAGTAGAATAATTTAAAACAAAAAAAAACCTACATGTAAAGAAGTACAATTTCATTCAGTATTCAATTCATTCATGAATAAAATACTAAAAGACCAACAGCAGCAGCAAATACCGCCAAACGCTTAAACAAACAGCAACAAGTAAAGGTGCTGACGACGATGACTCATACGCATTTTACCAAGAATTGGCTTTAACAATAACACAATACATACACACATACATACGTACATATTTAAGCCATGCTAAGTAGGGGGAGGTGTTGTGTTGTAAATAAATATTTAGTTTGCTTCAGTCCCATTTGGGATAAGAGTTACCTAAACTTGACAGCAAGAGACATGAAAAACCAACACAGACTTGTTGTGGATGTAGCGGATGGAAACAACAAATAAAATTTTTGCGAAAAAAAAACCGATAAAAATACTCAGTTTTGTTTAAATGAGTAAAAGAGTTTGTTTGAAAATTATTTTTTTTAAGATTTATCAAAAAAAAAAAAACTTTACTCAATGAGCATTTTAAAAGTTTTAAGAGATATTTTGCTTAACTTTTAGTAGCGGAATGTGGTAGGAGTGGCTTTTATCGCGTAAATATAAAATATTCTGCATGCCACAACAGGCTTTTTGCTTTTGTTTTTTTTTTCTTCTTCTTAAGTCACCAAGCTTTTACCGATTTTGAATTTGTTCACTTTATGACTTTTTTTTTTATTTTTGTTTTGGAAGTTTCTTTTATTTTTTTTATTTAATAATTTCTTTGGAAATTTCCAAAACATTATACGATACGTAGTAGAGCACAGCGCAGCTCGCGGAAAACTTTCATCCTTAAGGGGGGTTTTCCAAATTGATTTACTTGTACAAAAAGCTTTTAAGCAAATGCATAAAAATATCAATGCATCCAAATATGTTGCCACGTTTGAGTTTTTTTGAGATATGACTACCAGCGTTGTCAACTTGGTGCGTTTCGCACCTTTTTTGGTGCTTTTCTAAATGTTTTGTGCGAAAAATATCTGAGTTGGTGCGTGGTGCGCTTTTTCTTTAATTTTGGTGCGTTTTTTTTAATTTTGGGTGGCTCCAAATCATATTAAACACAATTTTTTGTTTCAGTATGAGAAAAAAGAATTTTGTACAAAAAATACAACTGTTTCAATACCATTTCATTCAATTTGTGTACAGTTTTTACATTCAATTTTACAGACCATAATAAGAGCAACGATTAATGATGTTTAAGAGGTGCCAAAACACATTAACAAAAACCGTTAAACCGTTTTGTTGTTATAGATAATTTGTAACATTTCATTATACGAAATTTGTTGTCCCTTTTAGATTTTCAGAGTAAATAATTGTTTTTTGTCGTAAAAGTTGTCAAGTCTGTTAAAGAGCTTAGCAAAAACAAAGTGTTCTTGAGACTTGCGATCATTGTTCGTTTTTTATCAAATGCGTAAAAGTTTATATAAAGGGTTGTAACACTAAAAGTAATAAAATTTATATTTACTAAAAGAAATATCTAAAGTTAGTGTCAAGAATGGAGTCTAAAAAAGGAGCTCATTAGCGAAGACTTTAAGCAATGGATTCGGCCTTGACCAAATAATAACACAAACGCAAGATGTTTTTACTGCAAATGCGATATCTCGCTTAAATATCCAACCTTGTTCGGCATGCTGGAACACGGAAACACATTGCACATTTAAGCCCATTTAGCTACAACCGACATCAACAACCAGCACTGTACAAAATGTTTTATCCCATTGCAAATATGATATCATGCAGTACAATTGAATCCGATGTCGAAATATTATCTAGTATTGAAAAAGGGTGGAGAATGATTCACTTCATGCATTGGCACAATATTATATCAACATTAGAATTTTGGACTAAAGTTAAATGTTGTAAAGACGCAAAATTAATTCAATAAAAATTTTCAATAAAAAAAAATCTGAACTTGGTGCGCTTTTTGTTAAATGGCGCGTTTTTTTCTCCATTTTGGTGCCTTTTGAAATTTCAAAGTTGACAACGCTGATGACTACGTTGCAATAAAGGAGCGATATGTATGTATATCATCTATGTATACATACATACATATTATCAAAATTATAATTATACGAAATATTTGAGAGTTCCAAACGAAACGATTTGTATGCCATTTAAATGCATATTTTTTGTTGCATATTTAAAACGCATAAAACATAGTCCATGGTTATGAGTGTTTTGTATACCTACACGCACACATAACTAAATGCACACATAATAATTGTAGACCTAAAAGGTCGGGACTAAAATTAAAATAAAAATTTGGTATTTTAAAAATCGGGAAGAAATTAGTATATTCCCATGTTTAAACAGCGGAAATTAAAAAATATTATTAAATTAATAAAATTTCTTTCTTTTAAGGAATAAATTTCGCTTAAATGTTTGCAGTTAAAATAATGCACCATTTCCATTTGTATTTTAGAATTTGATGGTTTTATAAAAATTGCATCTGTACATATTTTGAATTTATTTAAATGTAAAAGAAGAAACTTAACAAAAAAAAAAGACAAGTGGCACTCGGGGACTGCCGCGGTAAAGCTATTGCATAGCATTTTTTATCAATTTATGCAATTATATTATTACATTTTATTCAATAACTCCGTTGTTTTTCTGGCAATACTGTATGTTAATGAAATCAAAATCAATAGCATACCTTAGGGGTTAACATACATTTGGCGATTTAAATACTTAAAAAAACAAAAGACTTAAGAAACAAACTTAGTATCAGGTTTTTTCGTTTCAAAAACAAAAGACTTAAGAACCAAACTTAGTGTCAGGTTTTTTCGTTTCAAAAACAAAAGACTTAAGAAACAAACGTTTAAAAATTTCTTGATTCGGTCGCCTCATAGCCCGCGATAGAAGTTATGCAATAGCTTAAAAAAAACGCACAAACTTTTTTTTTTTGTCCAAAAAACGTAACCACTAGTATTACTTACGGCCTGTTTCACACTGTCGACAAGTCGATGTCGTTCTCTTATTTATATTGAAAACAAAAACAAAATATTTAAATTTGTGTTTGTTTTTAATATAAATAAGAGAACGACATCGACTTGTCGACAGTGTGAAACAGGCCAGGCCGTTAGTGTCATTTAACTTGATTTTTATATTACAAAATAAAATTTAAAAAATATTGGAATTAAAGGAAATAAATTATTAGTTTTTTTCATGGTTACATTTTTTTCGACAAATGTTTAATAAATGTGAACGTAGCTTAAGAAACGTCAGCAAAACTATTGTAAAGTACATAAAACTTACGACCTACAAAACAAAACAATAATTAATATACACACACGCATACAAGCTAATTGAAAGAACCACAAACTAATTATTAGTTGGAATGTTTAGTCGTCTGTATGGGGTGTTAGTTGGATGACATGGCGATGAGGGGACTGCGCTCGCAGTAAAGTGTTGCCGATTTCTGTAAAAGTTAGAGAGCGGACTAATTCGATGTAACTCACTAGAAGTTCGATACAAATCGAGAGAAGTAAATACAGACATAAGCTTTCTTATAGAGATATTTTTCTCAATTCCTATTAAAATTTAAATTAATGACATTCCAAACGCGGTAATTTTGTTTAACAAATCTTGGGTATTTCGATTAGAATAGAAAACTGTTCGAACTTGTATGTTATTTACATGGCAGTTCGAAAGTTTTTTCTTTCAATTCGAGTTACAGAGCAGCATCCCTGTTAAGATAAAAATGTGCCTAAAAACAATTTTGCGATAACATATCGAATTAATAACACATCGAAATGATTACTAGTTTGCAAAGTATATCTAGAAAAATTATCAGATCATGATGATTTGCCAGAGTAGTAACTGAATATAAATGTCAAATATGTAGTTTCCTAATTCGTTATGACAGTTAAACTTTTTCTATATTTGCTTTAAAAAAAACATAATTCAAAAGTAATACACATTTTCTTTTTATTTTTCTTAAAAAAATTAGTATTTAGATTTTTGTATAATTTGTAAAGTTTTGGATAATTTTTGATGTTCTCATTGTGTAAAATTTAATAGTGTTACCGGCAACACTGACACTGACACAGCATGAAAAAGTCATTCAACTTGGCATCAACAACTGACTTTTTTTTAATTTTATTTGCATTTAATTCTTAATAACAACGAAATGTTGTGTGAATATTTTTGAATATTTAAATAAATGTAAAATGCATACAACTGCAATTATTTATTATTTTTTAATACTTTTTTCGAATTGTATGTGGGTGGACTTAAATTATGATCGTTTATAAGAACTCTTATGGCGTATTTTTAGATACTCTCTTAACTCTACATGTGGCTCATGTAATTTGGCGAATTATGTCGAAAAAGTGGTGATCATGAGTTACACTGTGTGTAATTTTTTAAGTCATGGAAATATAACCATATACGGAAACCACTACGTGATAAAAGACCAAAAAAAAAGACCCGTGTCTCCCAGTTTTACCCGAAGTAATGCACTTTTTTTATGGGGCCCCAAAGATTTGCAACTTTTTTTTTAAATAAAAAGTAAGAAAAATTCAAAATTTTTCCGTAACGAACGCCATAAGTGCCATCATTTAGTTGGTATTGCGCTGTCACTTTACCGATGCCGGGTTAAAAGCATTTGATGTAACCGCGGCTGAAAGCTACAAAACTAATCAACTCCACTCATTTTTATATAAAATATTTAATTTTTTTCTTCAAATCATGTTAATGATTCTTTAGAATATAATCGGGACTTTTGTCACTTCTCATCTACATAATTTTTTATTTAGTTTTGACTTTTTTCTATTTGAAATCTGACAGCCACATTTTCATTTCAACAATAACAATTTTCTAAATGTTTGTTATAGTTGTTTGTACAAAATTGTTGTAAATTATACATACATAAGTTTATATATATATTTTTTTTGTTAGCTGCAGTTTGTTTAACATTTTGTCGTGTCATTTATGTTTTTAATCGTTTCGATCATGAAATGTTTGCTGGAGATGTGTGTAACCATAATGACCTTGACATTGTTATGTTATTGTTGCATTCAGTGTACATATGTATATTTAACATACACATGAACATACATATGTAATTACAAACATCCCTGTCGGGCTTTGAGTAAACTTAAAGCATACTTATAGTCAATCAGATTTGAGTCACAGGTGACTAAAAAACTAGTTCATTTGCTTTGTTAAACGCTATTCAGGTTTTACATTTGATGTCATCAGAGCGAGTCAGTACTCACTTACTCTGCATAAGTTTCAGCTAACCATATGTTAGCTTATTATTAGTTAGTTTGTGGCGCATAAAGTAAGTGGTCACTATGAGTTAGCTATGAACTAACTAGCTAATGATTGGGGTTTATAAGTTAGTTTGTGGCGCATAAATCAGGAGGGCGCTATGAGTTAGCTATGAACTAACTAACTAATGATTGGGTTTTATAAGTTAGCTTTGAGTAAAATTGCTAAAATTTAAAAAAAGAATTTTTTTTCTTATATTTTATGATTTTATATATATTTATTTATTAATTAATTAATTAACAATATAATACTAAGATTATTTAATTAATTTTACAGTAAAAATGATTTTATTATAAAAAAATTAATGATATTCCAAAAGTCATAGGCATAAAATAGGAACATAAAATAAAAGGAACTTCAGTTTTTTACATATTTTATATGTATGTATATCTTTTTATAAATTTATATATTATATTTATTTTAAAATTAAATTTTTCATTCATGATGGTCATTATTTCCTTTGGATTCTTTCTTTTTGGTAATGCAAATTGCTTGGAAATGTCGCTTCTTTATCAACTTAAGTGCATTTCTTATAGCTTTTTCTGGATTATCTTCTTGGTTAGCATGAATAGCATATATTAATGATACGAAAACTAATTTGTGATTACACGTTCGAAAGAAAAATAAATGTATGTTACTTTACCCATTAAAGCATCAAAAAATCTTTTAAAATTTTTCAGCGATAGTTTTCCGTGGATTCCATCCACGTTACAGGCGACAATTAGGTCCACGGAGAAAGTCTCTGTCAGAGATTTATGAAGTTGTCCTCTTAGTAAAGATGACATACAACGAGTCTGAAAAGATTTATTTCAATTAATTTAATTTGTTTTTAATCGATGTTAACCCAATCAAAACAGAGTAACAAAATACTTACATAAACAGCACGATTTGATTCTTTTATTTTGCTATTAATTTCTTCCAAACCGTCAATGGTCTGAATTTTTAAATAATTAATTTTTCTGAAAATTAATTGTGAAACCACAAATCAAACTGAAAACTAAATCACAGTCGTATTGATAGTTATTTCTTTTTTTTTTTTTTTTTTTGTTTCTTTTTCTTCTTTTTTTTTTTTGCTTTTAATTTTTAGTTGTTCAATGTTTGCTTATATGTGCATCAGTTTCGAGTGAGCAAAAAGTTAGTTTAATACTTATCAGGAAGAAGTCAGATGTATTAAAAACCAAATGACTACCCATCTCTGCATCAGTTCTGAGTTAATTTGAAGTCAGTAGAAAATAGTTAGCAAAAAGTCAACTTAACTCAGAACTAGTTCATAGAAGCCCGACAGGGATATTATGTTTATATCCATAATTGTTAATGCGTTTGTATGAAATCAGTAATTGCAATAAATAAACTTTTAGATGTGAAGGTAAAATGTGTTCAAGAAACTGACACAACGGGTTATTAAAATGACACGTGTTTTATTATCAATCGCAGAAAAAACAATTAATTTTCGAATATAACTTAAGCTTTTAGGAGTAGAACTTTTACATAAACTATACAATTTTACAAAATTTCTCCTAAGAAGTCAATTAGAATCAGGCATATTTTATATCTTTTATAAAAATGTGTTTAATAAAAAATAGTGTTTATCAAAAGTACTTTTTAAACAGGTAGACCTCTAATAAACGGTACCATTTGTAAAAAGTAAATTTTATAAAAAATTGATGTGATAAAAAGTGCATTTGGTAATAAATACTTCTTATGAAAAGTATGTATGTACCTTTATAACAAATACCTTTTATAAAAAAGTAAATTTTATAAAACATGGCTTTTATGCAAGGACCTTTTTTATATTACCTCCTTTAAAACCGTACATACTATTATAGTTAAAAAGTATCTAAATTTTATTTATTTGTTGCGGGCTAGCAATATCTAAATATATATTTCGTTGGTATTTTTAAAGCTCATCTATTTATACAAAAACTCACAAATATATTTTTGTGAATTAAAAAGTATAAAAACAGCTTTCAAAATTTTTTTTCAAACACACATAACAAATAATTTTCCATTATGAATGTGTTTACTTTTCTACACCTATACAATTAGACAACCGCTGGTTGCCATTAAAGGTATTTATAAGGCAAGAAATTAAAAGTAAATCTCTCCTTTACACAATTTTACATTTATTTGAGCATGTACTCAAGTATTTATGTTTAAAATTTTTTTTTTTTTTTAATTTAAAACATAAATACTTGAGTACATGCTCAAATAAATGTAAAATTTTGTTAAAAAGTATCTTTATTAAAAAGTACCTCTTGTGAAATGTACCTACATATAATAAAAAAATACTATAGTCATATATCAAGCTTACCTATGTATATAGTTTTATAGGCTATTTCCCTTATTGTAGGAGGTAGGATCAAGAATTTTAAAATTTTTATTAAGAAGGGGAACCCTAATAGCTATAAAATATATATTACATACGTTTGTATGTATGTTTAACCGTTGATTTGTATTTCAAACCAGTTTTAATTTCGTCATATAAAGTTTTTGTTTTCGTTTTACTTGAGCTTTTGTTCAAACAGCTTATGAACTTAAAATATAAAAGCTTTCAGTAGTACGTTCATGATAAAATCTTTATGTTTAGCGTTGACGTCATCATCCAAATTGAATGATTTTATATCCTTCTGTTCATAGGTACATATACATACATATGTAGAAATTAATTTTTGTAGATTTGTGAACATTTTAACAAAAAACTTGCGTGCTTTTAACGATACTTTTCTAAGAATTTAAATAAATTATCATACATGCATGTACGAGTAGAGCCAATTAAGTGCTTCACATATGTAAACGAAAGTAAATTACACATTTTGAAGAAAGTCAAATATGGCAAACGGCAGGTCATTAACCCGGGGAAACCAAAAACTAAGAAAAATATTTAAATCGTAAAAGTGGTTAGAAAACTTAAGCAAATTCGATATTTAAACAAGTGAATTTAAAATTTTTAAATCAAGTAATTTTTTTTGAAGCAAACCATTTTGATTCTTTCCCACAGACGGACTTTTAAACTTCAATTAGGAACGAGTTTTCAGAAACATAGAGGGGGAACATTTATTTACGTAAATGTTACGAACTTCTTGAAGAGGCAGGGGGAAAACAATATTTCAGTATTAAAAAATTTTTATCACCTTGAGTCCCACCACCGAATACAGGCGAAGAACTTTGATATTTGACATCATCTATTGACTAACAAGTAGGAGTCCTCAGAAATAATTTAAAAACCATTACTACGCCATTTACCATCCACCCCAATAGACATAGAGCTTTCATAATATCTTTGATATCGGCTTGAAGCCTTGAAAAATAAAAAAAGACGTCGGGCTTAAAAACTTACTTATATCAACTAAGTATTGCCAAATACCTAGGTAGAAGTTAGTCAAGTCCACTATTAACATATTCAAAATTGTTATGTACATATGTATGTATGTATGCATAAAGAATAACACATTTTGCCTAATTGCAAAGCTTTGAAGAAGTCAAAGTTTCACTTATGCACATTCTTGCACACACATTCAATAACAATTTTACATACCCATACATATCTATGTATGTATATAATCGTTTTATTGTTCATAACCTTCACCATGGACGTGAGTTGAAAAGAAAAACCTGTGACTTGAACTAAAACGGAAATCCTTTATGGACATCCTTCTACTTGTTTATTAATTTTACGAATTAAAAAATATTATAGCATGCTATAAAATTATCACAAATCTTCAAATATCTTTAGCACGTTGTTCTCTTTAAATATTTTGAAATTTCCCAAAAAATAATATTCACAAAGCAAACGATAAATTAACACATGACTGATGAAAATTGACTTGCAAAAAAACGTTGTTGTTAACAAATTCTAACTACTCTAGTAACTAGAGAAACACACAAAGAGTCAGTCAGTCAGGCATGGAAAATTAAGAATAATAAATCTATAACACCAGCGTTACCGTTCACCCGACTAAAGTCGCTATTTGACCCGTTTTCGGCGGTCTGCGACTTTTTGTGAGACTTTTTTTATCACCGACTTTTGCGACTTTTTTAATTTTGTTGCAGCTTTTTACCCTTTTTTGTAGTTTCTCACAAAAAGCATTTAATTTGCAGTAAATTAAAAAATGTTTTTATTATTTTTATAAAAAAAATCGTCCAATTGTTCATTTGGCAACACTTTTATTATCATCATGGTGAAATAAGTATATGTATAACATAAAAGTGAATAATGCTTGTCAAAAAATTACACCATTTTGACGTGTGATATCCACAAAATTATCTTAGCAAAAAATAATGAGCTGCCGTTACGAGACCACCTGTTAAATTTATTTCACCACGCTTGTCATGTATACAATTTTGGCATAAAATTGATAATTTAAAGAATTCCATAGACGAACCAATGTTTCCTAATTTGTACAAACTGGCCGTACATGTATTAACTCTACCTCACAGCAGTACTTGTGCAAAAGGAATTTTTTCGAAATTAGCTTTACTTAAAAATAAATTAACTAATAAATTAAAAGTAAAAACATGCAACACTATGCTGTCAGCCTTAAAGTTAATAGATAAAGATATAGAATACTGTATTCCCTGTAATGAAGTTATTTTTAAATATAAATATGAAATTTCAAAAAAATAGTATTTATGTATGTATTCCTTAAGGTATGTTCACATTGGGGAAACATTTGATGAAAAATATTAAATATTTGATTGCTGTAGTGTGACCATAAAATATTTATTAGAGGGAAACAGCAAAACAGCTGTGTAACGACAAACAAAATTATTTGCTGCCAAACAAAAATGTGTCTAATGTGAACAAAGTGTGACCACTAAAAGGCAAATATTTTTATTTATTTTGGGAAAACAATTATTAGATCTTACAAAATTTTTGTAAGAACAAACAGAGTCAAATAAAAAATGTCTACCTTTAGACAAAATGCTTCAATAAAAGATTTTTTTCGTGATTCTCTAAAACTACTACTGCTGCTGGCTGATAAAAACTTTAAAAAATTATGTTCCTTCCTTCTGCGAGAAAAGCGAAAAATCTCTATAAATTGTAATATTTTTAAAAAGCCAAAATTAAATAAAAACAAAAAAAAAATTAAAAACAGGCAAGAAGTTTGGCAGAATTGCAAATCTCGCGAAAAAGGGACAACTTGCGAAAAATTATTATATATCAATAAAGCCATAATATTAAAGAAAAAAACGCTAAAGCCTTAAAGAATGCAAAACAATTCTTCTTAAATCGAGAATATGGCGAAAATTTGCAAATCCTGTTAACGAAAAAATTACAAACCCACAATTTTGCACATAAATTAATCAGAAATCGCAAAACTGTTAAAAAAAAATTAGTTTGGCAGAATTGCAAATTTCGCGAAAAAGCGACAACTTGCGAAAAAATTATTAAATATCAATAAAGCCATAATATTAAAGAAAACACGCTAAAGAATTAAAGAATGCAAAACAATTCTTCCTAAATCGAGAATATGGCGAAAATTTGCAAATCTTGTTAACGAAAAAATTACAAACACACAAACTTGCACATAAATTAATCACAAATCGCAAAACTGTTAAAATAAAAATAAATGGTAAAAACGCGAAAAATCACACTTCGCAAAACAAAATTGCTTATTACTTGTGTTGAAATGTACAAATCGGTGTTGTCTCAAAATTGACGACGAAATATGGAATAAGCGTGAAAGTAATATTTTTTGTGCAATTTTGTTAATATTACTTTTTTGTTGCCCAACTGCAGAAACTAATCATTAGCAACGAAATGTTTGTTAAAAAACAAATTTATGTTTTTTGGTAGTTTTTTCTAATATTTTGTTAAGGAAAATATTTAATCAAGTGTGACCACCGGGAAAATATGTTTTCCCATGCTAGCACCTGCCGTTGTTTGACAGCTGTTTCATCAAACAAAATGGGAAAATAAATGTGCCTAGTGTGAACACAAAACAAGTTGTGTATTTATTTACCTTAATTTTTGTTAAACACGAACCAACATATTTGAAGCAAATGTTTCCCCAATGTGACCGTACCTTTAGTTATATTATAGAATAAAAATGTGTTGAAGTACAAATATATTCACCTAAAAAAAAATTAGAAATAATGCACCAAGATCAAACGAATGCAATTAAAGTAAAGCGCAGTGTTACTCGGAGATTTTTAAATTTTGTAAAAAATATCTTAACCTAAATTGATTTTTTTTTATCAGAAATCCCTTTCATTTGACTTTGGCAGCATACGACAGCCAAATTTATTAAAACTTAAGTAAATTTGTTCAGTATACGTGAAAATATGTATATAAGCTTATATAATGCATCTGCATATGTTAAAAAATATGATAAAAATGGATTCTGCAATACTCTTTTTGTTTTGTTTCAATTGTTTTTTTTTGTTATGCTTTTTATTAATAAAAAAAACGTTAAAAAAAAATGTGCGACCTTATTTTTATAAAACGACCTTTTGTGCGACTTTTCACAAATTCCTAACGGTAACCCTGTATAGTACCTATTGAACTTGGTAAATTTGTTTATACTTTTTTGACATTAGAAGCATGTAAATACATACATATGTATGTATGTGCATAGGTACATAATGGGTTATCCATTTTGCGGTTTCAAAAGTAAACGTAAATAAAACACATAGGTATAAAATATTTTTTTTCATGATACCTATTTCTTTTTTATTATAAAGTTTGAACGTTGACATTATGTGTGAAATACTACATCATTTAAATGACCACCACGCGAAGTGTTGCAAGCATTGATTCTTTTGAGGAAATTTTCGACCACTTTTCGAACAAAATTTTCTTCAGCGTATTTTTTTGTAGTGTAGTTTTTTGAAGCATTGTGCTATCTTTAATATTTTTTTTGTATCATTTTTTTTATATATTATGTATAAATTTTTTGGTTTTCGTTCTATATGCAGTTTTTTCACTCGCAAATCAGTTTTTTTTTTCTAATTTGCAGTTTATTTAAAAAAATTATGGCAGCATAGGTCCCGTCCCGTACTGGGTTGATAGGTGTGAAATAAAATATTATTCTTGCTGGGTGCTTTATCTTTATTTTTGTTAGTGTGTTGTTGTTGAGTAGGCAGAGTTGGCGTTTCGATTTCAATGTATAAGATGGCAGTGCGTTTATTATTGCGAATCTGATGTGACAAGTAGAAACCTTCCCTTTCACTTATCAAATGGTCATATATATACGGTGAACATCCGTCCTTTTTTTAAAAGGACAGTCCTTTTAAGCTATTGCATAGCTTTATCGCACGCTTTGAGGCGACCGAATGGAAATTTTGAAACGTTTGTTTCTTAAGTCTTTGGTTTTTGAAACGAAAAAACCAGTAACTAAGTTTGTTTCTTAAGTCTTGTGTTTTTTTAAGTATTTAAATCGCCCAATGTATGTTAACCCATAAAGTAGGTGGCACGAAATAAGCCCCAATGAAATAAGCCCCAAATCGAAAAATGAAATAAGCCCCAAAAAATTTTCAAATTTTTTGTTTGGGGTTTGTTTCATTTTTTTTGGGGCTTATTTCATTTTTTAAAAATTTGGGGCTTATTTCATAAAATTTTTTGGGGCTTATTTCATTTTATTTGGGGCTTATTTCATTTTATTTGGGGCTTATTTCATTTTATTTGGGGCTTATTTCATTTTATTTGGGGCTTATTTCATTTTATTTGGGGCTTATTTCATATCCGTAAAATAGATCTAAAATCCTTGCGCCCGGCCGTAGGCTGGTTATGCAGAGAATGTTTGGAACGCGAAGCCGGTGTTCGATATACCATAGAGGATAAATTCCTTGCGCCCGGCCGTAGGCCGGTTATGCAGAGAATGTTTGGAACGCGAAGCCGGTGTTCGATATACCATAGAGGATAAATTCCTTGCGCCCGGCCGCAGGCCGGTTATGCAGAAAATACTTTGAACGCGAAGCCGGTGTTCGATATACCATAGAGGATAAATTCCTTGCGCACGGCCGTAGGCCGGTTATGCAGAGAATGCTTGGAACGCGAAGCCAGTGTTCGGTATACCACAGAGGATAAATTCCTTGCGCCCGGCCGCAGGCCGGTTATGCAGAAAATACTTTGAACGCGAAGCCTGTGTTCGATATACCATAGAGGATAAATTCCTTGCGCCCGGCCGTAGGCCGGTTATGCAGAGAATGTTTGGAACGCGAAGCCGGTGTTCGATATACCATAGAGGATAAATTCCTTGCGCCCGGCCATAGGCCGGTTATGCAGAGAATGTTTGGAACGCGAAGCCGGTGTTCGATATTATTTAGAGGATAAAATTCTTGCATTTTATGATTTCTTCTTAAGCTTACATCATAAAGTTAACAAATTTGGGGCTTATTTCATTTATTTTTTTGGGGTTTATTTCATTTTTTAAAAATTTGGGGCTTATTTCATAAAATTTTTTGGGGCTTATTTCATTTTATTTGGAGCTTATTTCGTAAATTTTGTTTGGGGCTTATTTCATTTTTTTTGGGGTTTATTTCATAAAATTTTTTGGGGCTTATTTCATTTTTTGATTTGGGGCTTATGTCATTGGGGCTTATTTCGTGGTGCCCATAAAGTATGCTATTGATTTTGATTTCATTAACATATTAGTATTACCAGAAAAACAACACTGCTATTAAACAAAACGTAATAATATAATTGCATAAGTTGATAAAAAATGCTGTGCAATAGCTTTACCGCGGCAGTCCCCGAGTGCCACATGTCTTTTTATTTTTTATTATTTGACACAACGTCCTTTAAAATTTAAACAAAATAAATTGTCCTTTTTTATTTATATAAGGAGCATAGGGCCGCTAGAACCTTTTTTATTTGAATTGTCCTTTTTTGACCTTTCTTTTTGATGGCTAATATTCTTCTTTAGTTTCCAAAATTAAAAGTTTTATTTTCTCAAAATACCGAAATTTTAAACTCAATACAATATAAATTTATAACCAGGAATTGCCTGGCAACATTGAAAAGTGTATGTTCAACGTGTCAAATTTTCTGTCGGCTTTCAAATGGACTGTGCAGAATTTAAATTGTTTTTATCAAATAACATTGATATAATAAAAAAAAAAATCAGAAAAATATCAATAATAGATAATCCATAAACTGTAGTTATTTTTATTTATTGAATTTTGTTATTTTTGTATTATTGGCTAAATTTAATTTCTTTGTTAATTTTGATTAATTAATTAATTTTTTGTATTAACGACGTATGAACTTCTAGGCATATTTAATTTCTGTTTTAAACATTAAAATAAGTACATATGTACATATGTAACTACTTGTACTAGTCACTAATATTACATTGTTTGAATTATATTTTTATTATATTGATATAAAATATATCTATGTAATTAAGTTAATACCAATAATTTTTATTTAATTTTGAGTGTCCTTTTTTTTTGTCGAAAAATATGGTCACCGTACATATATATCAACTGCCTCTTGCCCAATCATGCAAAGTGATGATGGAAAGTGAAAACTGACGCTAGTATTATTGCGTTTTAATAGAGCGGCAATACGCGTTAAATGGTCTGCGGAAAATAAATTTGCAGTCGGATCTGGACCACGCCTTATATCGGTTTGTTATATTGAATCAGAAAATGATTGGTGGATATTTAAACATATAAAAAAGCCTATCAGATCAGCAATTAATTCTTTCAAATATTACTTTGGAGTTATAAATAAACATTGTATACCCATAAAAAATATACCTTGTGTGCTTGAAATATATATAATTTAATATTAAAATACCTTTAAGGTCGAAATGAAATTAAAAATAATTAATTAAAAAATTTACCTATATTTTTTATCGATATTTAACATTTTCTTGTGTACGAACAAAAATTTAAAACTATACAGTGGTTCATACATACATACATACTTATGTACCTTCTAAAAATATTTAAATAATATACGGAATATCAAGTTTGTTTAAACACATTTTGGAAATGGTTTTCATTAAATTAATAAACCGACAGAAGCAAATTTGGGTTGCTGAAAATTATATTACAGAGAACAACCAGTTAATTAAATTTAGGATTTCGATTTTCGTCTGCATATTTTCGACAATTACAAATGTATAATAAGCTACTTCGTCAATCGTACTGAAAACAGTACTGTTGTACTGAAATTACCATTCCTGCACTAAAACAAACAGTACGTAATAAAAACCGCAACAAAACACGATAATAAAAAGCGGACTGAATAAAATTATTCAGGTGATACAAAACACAAGCATATTTACGTACGTAAGTATGTACTACATATCGTATATAGTTGAAAAATTTATTATGAGCAGGGTGAGCAAGAGGGCGAAGCAAAACAATTAAAAAAATTATATGAAAGTGTAAATTAAAATTCCATAGATAAAAATTGCAGAAAAATGTTAGTATAAATGGAGATAAAATTAATAAAACTGAGATACATGTAAGTATGTATATGCATGCATGTACATTAGGGCTATAACTTATTTTACAATTTTTGCAAATATGGCCCTAAGATAGTCGAGTAGGGCATTGCAAATTATTTAAAAATATGGCACATATGTACATACATACTATGTATGATTGTCAAAAAATTTCACCCACAATATGCGGAAAATTTTGGAAATCAATTTTTAAGCTGATGTATAGCTTCTATCGCGGGCTTTGAGGCGACCGAATCAAGAAATTTTTAAACGTTTGTTTCTTAAGTCTTTTGTTTTTGAAACAAAAAAACCTGACACTAAGTTTGTTTCTTAAGTCTTTTGTTTTTGAAACGAAAAAACCTGACACCAAGTTTGTTTCTTAAGTCTTTTGTTTTTTTAAGTATGTAAATCGCCCAATGTATGTTAACCACTAAAGTATGCTATTGATTTTGATTTCATTAACATACAGTACTGCCACAAAAACAACGGAGTTATTAAATAAAACGTAATAATATAATTGCATAAGTTGATAAAAATGCTATGCAATAGCTTTACCGCGGCAGTCCCCGAGTACCACATGCCTTTTTTTTAATATTTATCAAAAACTTAATTCAGCCGACTTGAATTTGTATTTAAGGCGAAAAACTCCAAAGTTTTAATATGAAAAACATTCCAAAAAGCTTCACTTCATTACATCAATTTGTGAAAAAAACCCATGTTACGGCTGATTGTAAGATGGTTCCTATATAAGATTGTTCAAAAAAATACTTTTATACAGTTATGGAACTTCTTCTGCCTGTATTAATGAAATTAATTCAACACAAAACGAATAATTATCTTATTGACTATTGCGCCATTTTAAACCATCAAATAAAACCAACAAAAAACAAGTAATTTGCAATAATTTTATGTTTGAACAAAGAATTAAATATCGAGCCTTTGCTGCAATAGAGACATAACTCAAAAAAAGTAATTTTGCAAAAAGGTTTTAAAGTTTTGAGTTCGTATACAAATTAATCGTAAAGTAAATTGTATTTTTCTTTCACAATTTCACAATTTTAAAGAACGTAAAGATTTAAAAATAGCCCCCAAAATCTGCAGTTGTAAATATGTATTGGCACTGGGAAAAACCGACACACATATTTTATGCATATTTAGATTTTTATATTTTTTTTCTTTTTTTTATTTATTTATTATTATTTCAGAAAATACTTACGATAATATTATTATTGCGCGATGTAGATAAATGAGGTAAAATGTCAAAAGTTTCTATATATTCTCCAACTAGTTCTTCGTCTTGCACTTGCCCCTCGACGTTGACAATTAAGGTTGATGATTCTTCTAAATCAGATATTGTCGTTGTTGGTGTCGTACTTAATTGTGAGACCTGTTCCTGTTCATCTAAATCCGTTCCTGATGAAATCATAACATCTGTAGTGGCGGTTGGAGATCTTTTCACTTGCGCTTTAAGTTTCGAAATATTTGTTTTAGGATCAACTTTAACTTTCATTTTGAATTATTTTTTTTTTTTTAACGAATGGGTTTTGTTTTAATTATTTTTATTAATTCACAATAACGAAACGGAAGTCGTTTTAAAAATATGTAGTATGGAATGTACGGCGAATGTTAAAACGTTTGTTTAGTTAAAAATGAATGTATTCTGTCTGTTTTATTTTATAAATAAAAAAAAAAACATTATGTATTTAGTAGGTATCTTAGGTAACACACCCTGTTTAAAAGTAATGTTGAAATGGTTAGTTGGGGTTTAAAAAGCGCATCTTACTTGCATTTTTTACAACTTTAAAGCAACCTATGAATCTTAAAATTAATTTTTATGAATCTTCAGATTAACTTAAAAAAAATTGAAAAATTTTTGGAAAAAAGAAGCAAACAAAATCATAAGTGTGTGAATTGTTTTGATAAAACATACATATGTTGTATGTAAGAAGTTATTACAACTTCTTTCACCTCAAAACTTTTTCATTTAAGAAAACAAAAGAAAAAGGCTGGGCCGATTATAATTAAATGTGACATTACATGTCAAAATGCAAATTAAAAACAATAGAAGATAAACAAAATAAAACAAAAGGGTTAATAACACAATGTTTGAAATAAAAAAAAACACACAAAAACAAAAAATACAAAAGAACGAGGCATATCACACATGCATATGTACTTTTATATTTTCATTTGTAACTACATATGGCGGCGGAAAGAAGCACTAAGCAGGCCTTCTAGAAGGCCTTATTGGCCTTGCCCTCATCCCTTACTCATACATTTTTTACACACGATGTCCTAGCCAGCCAAGGCCTCCTAAATTCCCTTCATACACAGGAATGATAGAAGGCTTTATTTAGTCTCAAATTTATTTTTAAATTACCTTTAGAAATGCAAAAGCGAAGTAAAAACCCATGAAAATGCCAAAATATCAACTCTACAAAATAGTGATTATTGTATTATGTTGAATTTCATAGTTGGTAGGCCTTCCATAATGCCTTCGTTAGAAGGCAAGCGAGCATGAGTACAAAAATCTAAAAGAAGCTCTAGGAAGGCCTTACGGAGGGCCTTATAAATGAAGGCCTCCAAAATTCCGCCGCTGGGTATGTACATGTATGTAAATTGATTGTGACATGTCTTTTTGACAACTACCCTAATAATAGGGTCACAAATTTTGAGTGCAATTTGTACCAATGTAATTACAAACAATGTGTTTACACCCTTCTTTTATGAAATGAAACTATATTTTCGTCCGAAAATTTATGTTGAATACAATAATAAAATTCGCAAATTTGTTTTTATTGTCAATTTAATTTATCACATGAAATTTTCGTTTTGAGAGCTGAAGGACATACAAAAAAGTGCTTATCAGAACTTCTTAGAGGATTGGAAAAACGCTGGCAACAAGTGTATTATACGAGGGGGAAATTGATCAATAAATAAACATTTTTCGAGAAACATGAAAGTTCACCATATTTTTTGAACCGACCTCGTATATATGTATGTATATACATGCGTATTAATTCACTTACATATACATGTATACATATGTATAATTGTGCAAAATTAATATTACTTTTTTTTTAAACAAGTACCACAGGTTAGAAATTTTTAATTGTAATTTTAATACAATTTAAACAATATCTAGACATCTTTGCAAAGCAGCAAAAAATTTAAAAAATGCCAATGTTTTACCAACAGTTCATGGATATTATTGTTTTTCAAAATTGTCTCGATAAATTTGGCTATAGGTTTTGGATTAATCGAACGACTTTAATCAAAATTCGATAGTTATCAATCGTACAAGTACGACGTGGGCGCGGTATAAGTTACATGTCATGTCTCAAATTAGAAGTCTCCTCATTTAAACGAAATTTTCAAATAAAGCATAAAAAAGAATATTATTTACTTTAACACTGGCATAGTTGGTATTTAATTTACTTTGCATATCAACGTGCAACGCAAGCGAGAGATATTTCGGCAATGAACACGGTAAAAACAAAATGCAGTACGAGTTGTTCGAATCTCTGTTGAGAATTAATATACATTTAAAAAGTAATGGAATTTGACACTTTTGATCCATCTACAGAAATGGTCAAATTGTTTAATTCTAAAAGCATGTACCATGTAAAGAAGATTAGGACTCCGAACTTTTTGATGTTATCAGTCAACTTAACTAATTATACAAATATATACTTAGAAACGAACTACAGTGCAAATAAAGTATTCATAAGTTAATACTTAAGTGAATTGAAATTGAAGTAGTATTATTTTTAGTGGGGATTTTTGGGGATAGTATAAATTGCTTTTTGGGGAATTTCGGGGATGAAAATTTTCAAATTGGGGATGCGACTCGAAAGAAATCTGGGAACCCTGATAAAAAGAACTATTGTTGCTTAAATGTTGGGGGTTAAAAAAAAGTACATACATACCTACCTACTCCTAATTTAAAGTAGTACCTACTACACAAAAACTGTATGAACTTTGCGTTCTTCTTGTTATTTTGAGGTTATTTTCCCTCTATATTAAGAGTTTCGCAATTTTTTGCAATAAACGATTTGCTAATGGTGCTGTTTTTCTGTTGTTGTTGTTATAAAAACATGTACATATTTGTATATGTATACACACACATGATAATGCACATCTGATGTGGCTGTCAATATGTGTTGGCACAGCCATTTAACACCTTGACAATACTTTTTATTTTCTTATTTTCTAAAAAATTGATTTAAATTTTATATTTTATTATAGTAATGCAACCGTCATCACATACGCCCCTTAATTAATGTCGTTGTTCTCTACACAATGTGATGATTATTTTAAAAATATAATAAGCAGCAGACACTAGATTTCCACATACACTCTGCCTCAAAAAAAATATACCTACATAAAGGAATTAAAAAACAAAAAGAAATGAACGTACTTGAACTTTGAGCACACCGATTTAATTTCAATTATTTCACAAAATTTAATAAATCTTTATTTTTGTTTTATAAAACCCCGTTTAAATCTAAGTATGGGAATGTTAACAGAAACACTCTAATTAACTTAAAACGCAATTTATTTTTAATATTAAACAGAAAACAAAAGAAACTTTCAATATTAAAAAAATTTTTTCTGTTGTTATTTCATTGAAATCACGTCACACTTTTAGTTAAAGTCTTGAAACTGTCGTAATCGTTTCGTTATTTCTCGTTATTCTTTATGTGTGTTACTTTATCGTAGTTTTTCACACTCACTTTTTTCTTATATATTCTTTTCCTTTCTTGCTGTTTAATATAGAAAATACATTTACTTTTTTTGGCGGTCTTTGAAGCGCTTTTACGTCGGTCGTTTGGATCTTTACTGAAAATCGAGAAATAACTAAATTCCATACACTTCGTTTCCATATTTCTATCTTTATTCATTTATACATTCAAATAATTATACAAAAACAACAAAATGTACAAAAACATACTTTACGATTCGCACAAGTAAAACTCATACAATTATATATTTTGTTTTGACTCTTGTCGTTTCACACCACTTCACCAAACATCTGTTGTTTACGAAGTATCTGTGAGTGTACTTCCATGCATGTGTGAGTGTATCGCAATCATATTTGCCTTTGTAGTTGTGTTTATTGTTGGTTACGTTTTGATGGTTTATTTCTTTCCATTTCGCTACATTTGCTTTGACTTTAATTCAAGTGAAATACACATAAAAGATAATAAGGAATTGGTCACCCTACAGTTGAAAAAACGGGGTTTAATTGTAGTATTTTATTTACTATACTACCGACTACTGAGAAAATATGATCCGTTTCCATTTTTGATAGCAGAGAAACTAAAAAATATTTACCTGATAACAAATACATTTACAGTTTTCTAAAAAATATTTTTTTCTTGCCAACTAAATAATATATTAAGTAGCTTAAACGCCAGAAATAACTCCATAGTAAAATATTTTAATAGCACACAAAATGAATTAATTCTTACAAATTAAGGACAGATTCCAATCCTGGACACATTGTCCTCAAGAATTTTCCTTATTAGTGCTGCGAAATTGTGAAATAATTTACCAAATTATATTATTATTAAAACCGATAACCGTGTGACTGACACAAACGAAGGGATATTTTTAAAATTAAATTTTATTAAAGAAATTTTTAATTTTTCAGGCTTAAGTTCGTTTTCTCTAAATATAATTTTGTTATAAATTAAATTATTATTTAAATTAGAAAGAAAAATCGAATGGCTCTTAATACTTGAACAGACAAAGAAAAATTAGACTGCGCGGAGGGTTGAACTGACATCGATGTTTCGAGACTAACCACAATCTCATCATCAGAGTTGTCTACCGCTTAGACCTCACTGCCACCACGGCAGCTGCAATCACATTAGTTAAAGATCCACTATCATTAATTGAATCTGCTGAATTACTATACTTTTTCAAAGTCTATCTTGTTCAAGTTGAGCTTTATTCTAGTGTTTCTTATTTGATTCCTAGATTTCTCTTTCTAATTTAAATAATAATTTAATTTATAACAAAATTATATTTAGAGAAAACGAACTTAAGCCTGAAAAATTAAAAATTTTTTTGATTAAATATCACTCAGTTCGAATAAAAAAAAAAAAATCACAACTTATTTATTAAATTTTATACCTACATACATATATCAAGTGGAACTAAATTTCAAAATTAATGTTTGTATTCGCGAATACTAAGAATTGATATTCGTAACATCACTAGTGGAAGTTCACCTATTCTAGGTATATTCATCAGAAGGATATAGATTTCCATTTATACTTTCAAGGGTGCTCATAAAGTCGACCTATGTCAAAATTGTAATTATCTCTTTCTGGAATTCTACAATTTGCTCTTCAATAGAAAAATAAAACATATAAATTTTACAATGCTACCATACAAAGAGAACAATATGTAGAATAAATAAGTACAGTACATCCTCTATAGTATCTTAAACCCACTACTAGACATGCATGTATGTATGTATGAAATAATATAAGAAGCTAGTACAACCGCTCAAATAACAGCCACACATACGACATGTCAGCATATTAATAACATTGAACTGCCCTTTTGCTAAAATGTGAAAAAAAATAAAATAATTACACCATAATTTTAGTGTAAAAATATTTAGTTTTATAGGAATATTTTTAAGAAATTATTTAAATGTTAATGAATTATCAAGAGTATTTATTTTTCTTTTTTTAAGCTATTGCATAGCTTCTATCGCGGGCTTTGAGCCGACCGAATCAAGAAATTTTGAAACATTTGTTTCTTAAGCCTTTTGTTTTTTAAACGAAAAAACCTGACACTTAGGGCCAATAATTGACTTCCTATTTAAATACTCATTCAGCTAATTTTCATTTAAATTTATGTTGCATTTAAATAAGATTCCATTTTTTCAGTGAGTAATTAAAGTTCTTATTTAATTACGATGAAAATATGGTAGCACTGCGTAAAATAAAAAAATTCCCACAAATTTCCCTAAAGAACAGCTGACTAGAACAAATAAAGAAAAATCCAAAAAAATATATTATTATTTTTTCTAAAAATAAGAATAATTAAGAACTGCTAAAATGTTTTTAAAGAATAAAAGCAACTTTCAATACGAATAAAAGGTTAATAGCGACAAAACAAGACAAAATTTTATGCAGTTTGCCAGCAGCCACAAATATTTTATTGGCTTTATTTTATATAAGAAGAACAAGCAGTCAAAAACATATGGAAATTCGTAAAACTTATGTAGTATTTAAATGCACAATGTTGGCTATTTAATGTTGACTTAATTTTGCAGTGAAAAACTTAATTTTGAATATAAATAGCATTTAAAAATAAATGACATATAAATCAGTACTGAATTATTGGCCCAAAGTTTGTTTCTTAAGTCTTTTGTTTTTTTAAGTATTTAAATCGTCCAATGTATCTTAACCCATAAAGTATGCAATTGATTTTGATTTCATTAACATACAGTATTGTCAGAACAACAACGGAGTTATTAAACAAAACGTAATAATATAATTGCATACGTTGATAAAAAATGCTATGCAATAGCTTTACCGCGGCAGTACCCAAGTGCCACATGTCTTTTTTTTTTTTGTTAGGGCCGTGCTTCACTATCCTACACAATCGTAAGATTAATTCACAAGAAAATCTGACCGACTTTAAAAAATCGTTTCAAATGGCATTATAGGTGTCACACTATCATACAAATCTAACGCCAAAACATCTGTTTGATTTATTTATATTAAAAATAAAATTACATTCCTTTCGTTGTATAAAACAAAATATAAAGTGTTACTAATAAAGACAAAGTTAAAATTATCATCCCGTTGACAATTAATACTCCTCTGATCGCATGAAAACTATCAATTTATGAAAATGTTCATAAAATTGTACAAATCGCACGAAAGCATTTTTAGTCCACACTGCCATACTTTTTCAGCACACATCTCATATTTGACAGATCGCACGATTCTGTAGGATAGTGAAGCACGGCCTTTAACTGCATTTTTCGTATTTTAGGTACATTTATATAGATATTGAGCTTACAACGTTGCAACTTTATCACTCCGGATTAGCGAGGTTATACTGTATTTGTGTCTTAAACCATATCTGCACAAAAGTGCAACGACAAAAGACGATGATGATTTCATAGGTACATTTTATTTTGAGTTTTTTATTTAGTATGGCAACATTACAATAGAGAACGTGTTGTCCATCGCATACATCTATACGAATGAAAAAACACAAAGAAACTGAACAAAAAATTTAATAAGGTGAAATAAGGAAATGTAATGCCACATTAAATGTCAAAATGACAAGATAAAATTTATGAAAACATAAAAAAGGTGGAAAACGAATTACGAACAGTGTTGCCGTTTTGGTTATTTTTAACCAAAAATGGTAATTTTTTTTTCCAATGTGGAGATGTGAACTTTTTTTTCATTTTGGTAACTTTTTTGGAAATCAAAAATATGAATGTTTTTTTATCTAATTAATTTAATAAAACGTTTTTTATTACGTTGTTTTGATGACACTGTAAAATTTTACAAAAGTAGTTTTGTTAAAAGTTTAATTTCGTTAGAAACGGTAAATTTATTTGATGAAACAAATTACTTAAACATAGAAAATATTTTTATTGGCCGTAAAGCTGAACTATGTATGCAGGAAAGTAACTTGTCCAACTTAAAAAAATATGAAATTAAAAAAAATATACAATCTTTTTATTTAGAACTTTTAAAAGAAATTTCAAAACTCTTTGATTTTTCAAGAAAAGATTTAAAACATCTTGCCATAATAACACCTAATCAAGTTTTAAATAATTTAGAAATTTCTTTGGAGCCTTTATTGTCAACTTTCCCAAACTTAACAGGCGGTAATGAAGAAGAAATTTTAAACCAATGGAAGTTATTAAGATTTGCGAACATTACAGAGCTAAAGAGTGACATGGATATAGTTGAATTTTGGGATAAAGTATCCAAATACAAAAATGGAATGGATGAAAAATGTTTTGAAGACCTAATTAATTTTGTTCAAAATTTGCTGACATTGCCACATAGTTCTGCTGCTGCCGAAAGAAAATTTTCCCAACTTAATTTAATAAAAACTAAGTTTCGAAATAAACTTGACTTTAAAACTATTAATAATATAATGCAATCAAAGGAATTGTGCAAAGACCAAAATAATTCACACTATGTGTGGTCTGCCAATGATATGTTTTAACCTTATCAATTAATTTTTTATGTCATATTACACAGTGATAAATTTTACCTGTAACTAATTTGTTGATCTCTATATGTAATAAAATTACATATAAGTTTTTTAGTTGTTTAGTATTTTTTATGTAAAAGAATTTATTTTTTATTTTTTGTTATCTCTGAAGTACAAATGAATTTTAAACATGTAAATATATTTAATATTATATATTATTTAAAAAAATAATAAAAAAAAAATTTGGTTATTTTTTTTCTCGTTTGGTAAGTTTTTGGTTACATAAATTTTTTGGAAGTGGCAACACTGCTCATAACAAGTAATAAAGAGAGTAATGAAATTTGATTTAAATTGCATGAGAATGCAAGCGATAAGAAATTTTATTACATGCTATAAAATTTATTTTATCATTAAATTTATAATATGATATAATTTTTCTTAAAGCTCTTTGAATGGGTGTGAAATTCTCTTGAGACATATTTAAATTTTAAAATTAAAAGAGAGTATGCGACTCATGGAAGAGGTAAATTTGGCAAAATAGTGAATATTTCTACATTAATATAGAGTGTTATTTCTGGGGCATATACATATAAGAAAAACTGAGTGCTTTTGGTACTTTCTAACTATTAGATTTTTGTTTGATTCGATTTTCTGGCAATTTATTGTATTTTTTATATATTTTTTTTAATTTAGAGGAGCAAGCTGTCAATGTATTCGTTTTCATATAACTTCTACATTTTTGAACCGATTTTAAAATTACTCGTTTGAAGGGGTTTCCTTGCGGTTAACCCTTTATTTTTTTTTTAATTCGGAGGGACAAACTGGCCGCTCGAAGTATCAATTATCGAGTATCCCCCTTATCCCCCTTTTTCGGACCGATTTCGATACTGTGGGCTTTGAAATGTTTTCAAACAAAAATATAATTTTGAAAATCGGTTTTCAAATGACTGAGCTATGCGGGCGGGCAAAAACATTAAAATAAAGTAAAAAATGTACACGGAAATTTATAACCTCCTCCTTTTTTCAAGTCGGCTAAAAAACTACGAATCAAAAAATTTTTTATATAATTCGATGATATTTATCTTGTTAAAAGTAGCAAATATATTTTGCTCATAGGAGTAATCTATTCAATTACTAAATCAACTGAATGTAATTCTCATAAGCAATTATCACACGAATACATGTACTAAAATATCTCCAATAGTAATGATCATACCGTCACTGCTAAACGAATTTGGCGCGCACACCTGAATACTGTTTGACAACATTTTTGTGATTGTTTTTTTTTTTTTTTTTGGATTTACAGGAGTTAATTTATTGTAGTTGTTGGTTTTGTTTTCAAGTTTTTTTTTTTGCTTTTGTTTCTCATACAATTGAGATGCATGTTTGCTTTGTTGCCTTTTATATTGTTGTTGTGTATACACAACATGAATACCGATGATGATGACTCATCGGGGTTTTTTCCAAAATCAAATAAAAGAAAATATAAAATCTTCAACTGGTGTGTCCCCTACAACATTGGAAGATGGGTTGTGCTAGCGAGTCAGTAAGTGTGCATGTGTCTGAGGAGGTTTTGATATGAGGTGCATTTTGTTACCCGTTTTTTGATTAATTTGTACCTATGCTGTAAATACCATTTGTTCCATACTTTTTATTTACAAATGTATTACAAGTTTTTTTAAATCAGAATTTGAATTCATACAGGTTTTTCATAAACTATAGAAATTTGCAAATGATTCAGGGATACAACCTAGGGAATTAAGACACCGTGAGTACATTTATGAAAAGTACGCTGTAACTGTAAAACAATGGATCCAAATAAACTGAATTTGCTTGAATTAAATAATTCTTTGTATATGAAACGGTTTTCACAGCGGACTCATTAAATCTTTCTGAGATTACATCTAGTTTTTCTAAATACAATATGTATTATCTATGAACATAATACATACATAATACATGTCTCATCATGTCCAATTATCGAATCTGCAAAATACAATTGTTAGACTTGTTATGTACCTTGGCCCTGAATGGAAAATTACAAACTTAATAAGAAAAATTTTATAATTTTCACTTTTTGGAGTACATACTCTGATCTGAGCTCTAAATGATTGAGGCTTTGTGTTCTTCTGAAAGTTCCTATTCGCATATTCGAAAGGTGGACACAATAGTTATAATATAAAGATAATACCGTACTATTTACTTACTTCTATTTTTATCTGAATTAAGGACCTTTTTTATGAAAAGTTAAGAAGAGATTTAAAAAAAAGTTACGTTGTATGTACGGGCGTATAATATTGTATTGTCATTGGAACTTAATCGGCATTATTCATAATAATGTTGTTTGGCGATGGAGGAGAAATCTGTGTGTAAAGTTGTATTGCAAATCGTTTAAGAAGAAGTACTTGAAAAAATAAATTTACAATATATTGAGTATGTCAACGCCCACTTTTCTCATCATAATGTTTCATTGTCATGATAACTTAAGGTGCAAACAAAGTTTCATATAGATCAAGTCTCAAATTTAGGTGGTGCTTTGCTTCGTCTGATCTTATTTCGGTTGATATCATCTATATCCGACCAAAAGTGGAGTACAACTCTCATTTTGCAAAGTTTATTTTTAAGTTATTCAAATGTGTGCAGGATAAGGCGAAAAAGCTCTACAAGGTTGCCAGTTTAATTGACTGACTGGAGCTTCGATGCAATGTGAAATACGGTTCACTGTTTTATTGTTATGACAATGTAATTTATTCTAATAAAATTAGGGAACTTAAAGCAAACACAACTGTATTTATCACAGAAAGTTTGCCTTTTAGCCGAACGTATGTCTTATAGGCTTTCGAAGTGAGTTTCATTCTATCATCTTTCACAAAACCAATTTTTCTAGTTTCTCCAGGGGCTGTGCACATATTACGTAACGCTGTTTTCAGAGATTTTATACCCCCCCCCAACACCCTTCGTAACGCTTTTTACTAATTTTTCAGTGCAAAATTTCCAATCCGTAACAAGTCTTTAACGGAGCGTTACATAATATGTGCACAGCCCCTAGCTCAATTTTGTAATTCGAGGCCGGTCATCATTAAAAAAAATTATTTTATAAAAAGTAAATGTCGCAACAGTAAAACAAAATACATTTTAAAGGTCCCAAATAATGTACAGGTTAATAATTAGTACGAGTGCAACCAACACTAATTTTTCTAAGAACTTTCGGACTTCAGACTTTTGTATATACATATGTATATAAATACATATACATATTTATACATGTGTAACTACATGCATAAATGCTCCACATATGCACCAAGTATTCAATAAGGGTAATCACGATGGGTAGTGCAAAGTGTGCAAACGATGCAAATGTGTGCAAATATACACACATTTGCACAACATAGCAACAAAATGTATGTACATATTTGCAATTTGCTTAATTTTGCTTCGTTTGCACTAAAAAAACCATGAGCAAAGATAGTAGTGCATATTTTATCAATTGCAAACGAAAATAAACAATAACTTGTGACATACAGACTATCATATTTTTATGTTTAGAAAAAGAAAATTTAATTTTGTAACTAATTTTAATTTAATTTTAAAAGTTTTAGTATTCTTTTTTTAATTTATTAGTAAATAATAAATTTATGCATTTGTAACTTGACATCTGAAGTCAGTGTTGCCAGAATTTTTGATGGGCTTCCACATTTTTTTGAACAAAATTACATGCTCTTCACTAAAATGCAATAAATTTAAAAGTACGCTCACGAAGTACACTAATATGCACAGCAAATTTGCAAAATGCATATTTGCACAATCACCATCGTGATTACCCTTAATGTAAATGTGCATGAAGTGACATTGGGGATTTCATGGTCTTTGCAAATAATCATTGTGGCATACAACATTAGCACAACAATTTCTCCTGCATATTATTTCCTATTTCATCAGATCTTTGTTTGTTACCCTTCGTTTGCCAAGTAGTGCTGTTGTTGTTGATGCAACCATTAACACAACTTGACTTTATTATTATTATTTGTGATGAACTTGTGCTGCTGCATTTGTAGCAACTTGCAAGTGTGTTATGCCACTGTTCCCTTGGTGCTGTTTTCTTTTTAATGTATTTATCAGATGTTGTAGCTGCTGTAACTACTAATCGTCTTTTTAAATTTATTTACTCGTACATACTTATTTTTTTATTCATCTTTTTCTGCCATTTTATTTTTTACGATCACATTTTTCTTTTTATTGCTATTTGGCGCTGATTTAATTGTTTTTGTAGTTAATGGTGGAATTAATGTGTGCTTTTTCTTCTTCCTCCTCTTCTCCAGTTAAACTTTAATTATTTATAATATTTGTGTGTAAATAAATTAGTTTCACAATTTTATTATTTAAAATATGCAGATCGTAAAGTGCTGTTAAATGTTTATTTATAAATCAGGATTAAACGTTAAAATTTAATAGTTAATAAATTAAAAAATACTGGGTAGAGATAATAGAATTGTAGGGGTTTTCGATAAAAATTATAAAACAATGTGAAACGTTAGATGGATTTCATATTTACGTGGTAGTTTCTTAAAGAATTTTCAATCGCTTTTCTAAAAGCAGAAAATTGAATATGTAAGCGACGTCACTATGCAATATGGCCTGCAATTATGGAGTGATTGAAAAACTACACTAAACAGAAATTTCCACCAGATACATATCGGTATATCTCTACATGTACTAGGTTTTCCAATAAGAGTGATATGATTTCTTAAAAAAAAAAACACACTTATTGTTAAGTTAATTCAAAAGTTTTTTATTTAATGTGAAATACAATCGATACAATTAAGTTTAAAATAAAACGTCATTCAAGTGGCCTGCACGAATTCTTCTGCACAAACGAATTCGATGAACCCAATTTTCGAGTACTTTTCCACTTTTCGAAAGACCAATGACTTCAAATAACCCCACACGAAATGGTCTAATGGTGTTAAATCACAACTTCTTGGAGGTCATTGAAAATCAAAATTTCTTGAAATAATCGAATCTCCAAACTTTTTTCGCAATAATTCAATTATTGCATTTGCTGTGTGGCACGTAGCCCGGTCTTGTTGGAAACAAATGTTGTCAAGATCAACTTCTTCCAATTTCGGCCATAAAAAGTTGGTTATCATCGATCTATACCGCTTTCCATTGACAGTAGATAACGGTGTTACCAGCTTCATTTCGAAAGAAGTACGGACCGATGATTTCACCAGACCAAAAACCACACCAAACTGTCAATTTAGGTGAATGTAATGGTTTGTCATGAATAATTTATGGATTTTCTTCGCACCAGAATCGACAGTTTAGTTTATTTACCGCACCACTCCGATGAAAGTGAGCCTCATCGGAGAAGATGATTTTCTTAAAAAAATCGTTATCGTTTTCAAGTTGTTCCAAGGCAAAATCAGCAACGTTGTTCTTGCGTATATCTCTCCAAGATGAAATTTTAAGCACTCCTGAATACAATGAAAAACAATTAACAGATCATGACATGTTACAAATGGCCGAAACGTCACTTCAACATTATATCATCCCTATTGGAAAACCTTATATGTCAATATGTACGTATGTGATATTTTTTTTTTTTTTTTTTTGTAAAATACCCATCACTGCCCCGCCTTCATGACGTCATTTTAAATTTAAAAGGGACAGCAAAAGGGCATTGAATAACTAATTTTTAAGTCGTGGTTTTATGAATTTTCGAGTTCCTATTTCAGGCTAAAATATTATTTACGATCATAAAAACTTTAGAAATTCTAATATGTTTTTTAACAGAAAATGTTAATTTTAAAGATACCAAAAATTCTAACTGCTCTTTGGGTTTTCCCTGAATATTGAGTGGTTCCGAAATTTTATATACATAAAAGCATGCACACATGTATAGAAAATTTATTGCTTATTGTTTTTTTAATAAGTTTTAGTTTTCGACTTAAGACGCAACCTTATTTAACTTTCATTAGGACACGAGTACAATCTGAGAACTTAAAAATATTTTAAGAATAATTAAAATTCCTTTAACATTTCTGAAAGCTTAAAATAAACCCCACATCTTAATAAAGTCATACATATTTTATTCCACAATAATGTGCCAAAATGAAATATCAAAAAGAGAGAAAAAAAACCTGCAATAAAAATATGTATAATTCGAGATACTCATGTATAGTTTTGTATGAAAATACCACATGGAATGTTAAAAATTCATACAAATACAACAAAATATTTATAAAACAAGATAATTTCGTACAATCTTGTAAAGACAATAAAAGTTATAAGAAATGGAAAAAAAGAAAAACAAAAATACTAAACACTCAATAGGTAGAATGAAATTGCAATGAATGAAATCGAATACAATTTACAGACACAAAATACCCGAAAAAATGTTAAGTGCCAAACAGGCAGCCAAGTGTCGCAAGGATTCACTATATAAATACATACATATATTTTTTAAATATTGTAGAAAAAACATAATAATAAAATGGAAAAGAACTACAACGAAATAAGTGAAAAGCATGAAATGAATGCCATTAATACAAAAATCCATTAACAATCCCATTGAATCCCATTTTATGACTGAAGTAACGCACGAGCACAAGTTGATCCCAACAAGAAATGAATTCATAAAAATTCCTTAACAATTAAAACGAGCAGGTAGGTTTACATACTTATTTTTTTTTTTTTTTTGGTGGGAACAACAAAGACAATTCTTAATATGCGGACCCTAGATATAGTTAAAAAGACACACACACACACACACACACACATGCAAAAAGATCACTACCATTTATAATTTGTAAAGGAGTCAAAATGTTGATAAGGGAAAGTGCTTTTATAGGAAGTAAAAATTGATCAATTCTGTATGTCTGTCTGCTGGCTATAAAATAAATTGAAAACAAAATTTTAAATGAATTTGAGTGGCATTGATTTGGTAGTGTACACTAAAAAAAAACAGGCAGACGTACTAAATTTGAGTAAAAAAATTATGTCTAAGGACTTATGTTTCAGCATATTTTTGCTGTTAAGTTAAAAAGATATTTGAAAAGCACATATAAAGCGTGTGCAAATTTGAGGTTAGGAAGTTAATTAGCTGTCAAATGATGAAATGTCAATGCTGTCATCCTTTGACATTTATGGCTCGATTATGGATGGCAATCGAACTGAAAATTTGTGGTTGCCAGAAAAGCACTATATGGCAACTGAAACTGGAACCTCTCAGTTGCCTGTTGACATCCGTAATACAATTGTCGGCAACAAAGAAATTTAATTGTAAAAATTTACAAACATGATAGGTCGCGTAATTTCTCGATTTGCCTATGTCAATTGGCCGCTTCTTTCTTGTGATTTAACGCCGCTGGACTATTTTCTATGGAGGCATTTCAAGGAAAGGGCTTACGTGAACAAATCACAAACAACTGGCGCTTTGAAAGATGAACTTCAGCGCTGCATTCACGAGTTTTTAAGCCAATTTACTTCCTAAACTCAAATTTGCACACCCTTTTTAAAAAGGAGTTTTTGCATTTATTTTAATTTGACTGGAATATAATTATTTTTAGTATATATTTTTATATTATTATTATTACGAATAAACGTAATTATTATTTGAACTTATATTGATTTACATATGAAAAGTAATATTATCAGGCTCAAGTTCAGTTTTATTGATTTAATGAAAATTCAAAATTACTAAGAGTTTTTTTGTGTTGGAAAATATTATTATTTATATCCAATCAGTTTTTAGCAGAACGTATCAGTACTGATTTCAAGGCCGCTACACCTCTCATCAGCGTTCAATTGTCCATCTTTACAATTTTCGTAAAGTGGATACTAATTGAGAAGAATATCAACTATTTAACCAGTTTTCAACAGAAATAGAATATGAGAATTAATTTTTAATTCAATTTTTATTCTACAATGAAACAGTGCTGGTTAGTACGAAATTCCCTCATTACTGTTTGGAACTAATAATCAACACAAACTCATAGTCCGTTATCATCAAAGTATTCTACTTTGTATTTTAACGTTTTTGTTGTTTTTTTTACTCTATATTAGGGAAATTCACATATTACTGTGACCCCTGTTATTAGGGTATTTATAGCTCGTGCCCAAGCAGAAATAATAATTACGTTTATTCGTAATAATAATAATATAAAAATATAAATTCTGCTTGGGCACGAGCTATAAATACCCTAATAACAGGGGTCACAGTAATATGTGAATTTCCCTAATATAGAGTAAAAAAAACAACAAAAACGTTAAAATACAAAGTAGAATACTTTGAGTTTGTGAAAAATTTTATAGGTCATTAAAATTGTTCTTTGGGCATGCATATGTGTGCTTGACAACAAAAAAAAAGATAAATTTTGATTCAACAAGTTCTTCATAATAAAAAAACGCGTGACCTGAAATAAATTTCTTCTTAATTATTCTTAATATTATTCAATATAAATTATTTTTAGTTCGTTACCGAAGGAACCCGGTTAGAATCCTGGTACGCGAAAAGCAATTTCCATCGCATCGTTTGAGTTATTATTGAGGATTTCAACTCCGTACCGCGAGACGAAAAAGCCACCCAAAATAAGAAGCCAACCGATGGAGATGTTTCAACGATCTGCTGACATCAAATTAAAAAAGCCAGCATCATCACAAGGACGTTTAGGAAGCACCGTCTACAGGGAGAAAATATGTCAGCAAGATTCCACACCATCACACACAGCAACAAGCATCTGGGCCACAATTATATGGAGAAGTTGTTTCTAGACGGATGGCAGCCCAGCCCCATCAGAAGAAATTTTTACTCATTATTTTGGGTAAAAACTAAATTAGTTTTTTATGAATATTTTCTGGTGATTATGAAAGAAGAAATTTATATTTCCAAACATCAAGGTCACTTTTACAGGGTTTCTGTAAAAAGCGGCATTGCCATTTTGCACACTCAAATTAAGTAAAAATTTTCGAAATTTTAGTTAACTTTTTTTTTTTTTTTGAGTGTAGACAACACAATTGGTGGCAGTGACTATAAATAATATGTGTGTGATTTTGTATTTAATTCGTAGCCTTTGCTACACAATAGAGAATAAAGTATATTATTGTGTTGTATTCATATAAGTATTTTCAGGATTCTAATAAATAGCAACTGTTTGAACTTCTTTTACTTGCCCTTCAAATTATTGTCTCCTTTTGACCGAGATTAATGACTATTTTTTTCCCCAGTTTAATTTGACCTTTTTTTTTTTGGGCAGCAAAAAATTATATATTGGGGTTGCTAAACATTAATTGTCTTCCATATTTTTGCGCCACTAAAAAAGTTTTTTTTTATTTGAAAATCTTTAAGTTGTTATATGTATATCGACCAGTCAGTGAGTGGTCAGTGGCACAGGCTTGCAAAATTTGTTTTATTTATTTTTGAGAATTTTCCAGCAATTGCTGTTGCTCTTCCTTTCTTTGCTGGTTACTCTTTTTTGCATTTGAGGGTGGGAATTATTTACAAATCAAAGTAAATATTTGTAAATACACACAGACTTGTTGGTTTGTTTGTTTGTGGGTTGGTTAATATTTTATTACAACATGATTGTAATAAAATAAAGAACTAATTTTGTTTTTGGTTGCAAAAATGAAAACAAAAAAATAAAACAGTGATACGGAAATATTAACGCAACAAGAATTTAACACAAGACAGGAAATTGCAAAAAATAACCATCAATTTTCATTTGACACTTTATATACTTGTTGGTGGTTCTTTTCAAAAATGCAGCAATAATCCAAAAAAAAAAAAAAACAACGAATAAAAATCATTAAAAACATTTCTAAAAATTACACTTTTATGGGCCCTCAGGGATGTGAAATAAATACTCGCACTTTGTTTTCTCATTGCGAACTGGTGTTTGTGGTTGATTTTTAATTGTTATGGAAAATAATTTCTTATCAACTGCCTGCTTCCCTCCTGCCATTTAGTTGAAAAATTTAATGCACTTTTTAAATAAACTTTGTTGTTGTTGTTGTTGCTATTCTATTCAATGGCCCGCAATTACGAAAACAATTAAAATGTAATAAATTTTATTAAATCAAACAAAAAAAAAAAAAAAAAAACGAAAAACAAACTTTAAACTCAAAACTAAAATCAATTTCATAGTTTCGTTATTATTTTACATTTAATTTATTTGTCTAACCTTTAAAAGAAATCACAAAGAAAAATCACCACAAAATGTATTTTATTGTGTCGTTTTGCTGCGAGAATTGCCATGATTTGATTCCAGATTGTTGTTTTTGCTATTCTTAAAACTAAAATGCAATAACTTGTGGCAGAACACAATTGCAATTGAGGCTGCTGCATATGGAGCAAAATGTCAGAGCTGTACGAAGACGAGTTTATAAACTACTTTTATAAAAGTCTATACACAGATGAACTCTTTTCGCTCAGAAATTTCGCAATGTTTATAGTCGAGGAAACCAGAAATATGCCTTAAATAATGTGCTTCATGTACGTTATATGTATGTATATATATATATATGTATATGCAGCAAAAATATTTAAAATTCGCCACCAAAATTATAAAAAATATGATCTTAAAAGGGGCATACATAAAAGTCATTTCCTTTCAAATTATCATAAAATTCATTTCTGGCACTACGAAAATTTTATATATTCGCAAATCCCGATTATTCATTTTTGTCAATTGCTTGAATTGCAAATAAGCGAAATATCTCAAAGAGTTGATATTTCCACAAAAAAAAAAAAAATCCAAAAATTAATGAAAAATTATGAAAATTAATTATGCGATGCAGACCCGAAATAAGAAAAGAGCAAAATATGCACTAAAAATTAGATCCCTTAAATTAATTAAGAAAATTTTAATCTTTAAATAAATTCAGAACAAACAAAAATTTAATAATAAAATAACAGTTAATCTAAAATTTATATAAAAAAAATTTTAAATTTTCAAATTGTCAAATTATGCAGGTGAAATGGGCAAATATGCAAAAAAAAAATTAACTAATATTATCCAAATAAGCAAAAATATGCTATTAAGAGTATAATATGCAAAAATATTCAGTAAAAAATTTATACCCAAATTCTTAAAAAGTTCAGAAACGTGTAAATATTTTTTTATTTGTGCCGTTTATTTTGAAAGTGGCATAAGTCACTTTTTTTTGTTGATTGTAAATGTTTTGCAAATGAAAAGATACCGTTCAATTTTATTTAGTGTTGCCATTAACTCGATTTTTTTGAAAAAAGTGACTTATGCCACTTTCAAAATAAACGGCTCATTTGAGTCCATCGCACAGGAAAAAGCATGCAACTGCATGTTTCCGATTTCCCTGTTTATCACGAAGTCTTATAAATTGGATCTTTCCCGTTTCGTTTTGGACAAAACTTGCGCCTTAAGGCGCTTGAATTACTGCGTGCACAGCTTTTTTTTATTACCATGACTTACAGATTCCTTTTTTGATTACATCTAATACTTATTTGTTAATCGAAATCCGACATACTGTTCTCCAGTTACGGTGAAATATTCTTTTATAGGTACAAAATATTACCGAGTAAATATGCACATAAAACGTCCTTATGTTATAGAAAACACACTGGGAACAAACAACGCGGTATTTTTTTAGCGCATAAGACTGATTAGAAATAAAATCAAGTTTGTTCAAAGTGAAATTTCACTTTAAGTCCGTGTGATTAATGGAAAAATTACCCATTTATTTTGAAAACTACCGGTACATTGGTTTACTCACAGCCTGCAACTATTTAACACTATAAAATTTGGATATATATTTTTTAAATTCACTCTTTTCCATCTCTGCCTTTTAGGAAATTGCAATTGAAATAACATTTTCATGTTGAGTCTCAGCGGCATACACCGGAGGCTACTTTTAGACAAAAAAAAAACATAGCAATAAATCATAGAATTGAATAGCAGCACTTCGGTACTACTGTTTTGCCATTTACAAAATAACACAACAAATATAAAGAAGTTTAAAGAAAATATACAGGAAAAAAACTTTAATAATAATTCTACCACCCCCAGAGATTCTGTGGGCGATTGTGTCGTATAAGAGAATAAAGACAACGTGATGTGTGTGAACTTTTCAATCTTTTTATTTTTATTTTGATTTTTTTATTAAATCAAAACATTTAGATTCTAGATTTTTTTTTTGTTATGCATTGAATCAGTTTTAATGATTGTACGTGATTGAAGTGCGTGGGTGTTCAAATTAAAAAATTTTGACGTGGTCATATTTATTTTATTAATACTTTAACACTTTAGGATTTTGTTCAAGTTTATCTGCAATTGTAAGCGGCAACGAATATTTGTTGAAAAAAAAACACTTTAAAAAATACTGAATATATTTTTAAGTCAAATATTTACTGTATGATTTTTTTTAAATCGAAAGATATTGAATTATTCGGGCTTTAGATCTTTCAAAACTTTGTGTTTAAATTAAATTATCTTTTTATTTTATTGAGGATGGTGTAGGATGAAGTTCGATCCCTGGCCTCAGGGCAAGGCAACCAACATCAAACATTTCTCTATTAAGCATTAGTGTGGCATCTTGTCAATTGTTTTTGGTGCGTTTAAGTGATGAAAACTGTTCCAGAACCGATTGATTCAGTTCCCTGCTAATGTACATCATTCTGTGATTTGCTTTTTTTTTTTTTTTTTGAAACAAACGCAACCCCCCGCAAAGCGATTCAAAGCAGTGTTGTATGACAATTGAGTCTTCTTATAAAATTTCACCATCTATCTTCCCTATCCTACCCCTAGTTATGGTACAATGCATAGCATAAGTAGGGGGGTCATCCTCTGAGAGGTGGTCCTTAAAAAAATCATGTTACTAAAGCCTTTAATAATTGAAATGACCGAAAAAATGTTTGACTGTACGAAAAGTTGAACTGAAATCATGATTTTTCTTAGAGCAACCACGAACGATGCAATCATCAGAAACTGCCATTCGTTTAACTTTTATAAATTCGTGTGCAGTCACCCACCCACCCCTGAAACTTTTTCTCAGCTTTGTAAAGCTATAAACACATAGACCACAGCGAGCAGCAGGCAGCAATGTGTCAAAAATAAAATACACAAGCCTACATGAAGTTGATTATTTTAACGACAGCAAGGCAGGTTCTTGTATATGCTACTTTTGCTGTTGCTGCCAAATTAGACTAATCTCTATTTTCATAAGCAGCAATAAGCTGATACAAAGCTGCCAATATAATATAAATGTTACGGCAATGAGAACTTAAAATATTTTGTGTTATTTAAATGAAAATAATATAAAAAAATTAAAATAAATAAATAAATTAATGTGCTTTTATATTTTTACTCGATAATATAAAGTTTTTACCTGGTAATTTCATTTATATTCTTGTGAAAGCTCTGAATTATGTAGTAACACAAATATTGAAAAATAATATCGAAATTTCAAATTCATTTGTCAGCTGCTGTCGTTCTCAAAATAATTCAGTAGCCAACTACATGGCAGCAATTGAAGTCAATTGCATTTGAATTCTGCTGTTGTGAAGTCTGCTGTGGTCTATGTGTTTATAGCTTAATGCAGCTGCGACATCTTGTACGTTTTTTTACAGTTTTCATTTTACGGAAATGTTTCCCACATTCTCAGTAGATATAAAGTATCGTTTTTATACAGGACGACAACTTTGGTCACAGATGATTTGGGAATAATTGACATTGGATCAAATTCTGATAGAATGTCTTGACGCAGTTACAACAATAAATCTGCAGCTATGGATGGTATACCAGATGTTGTATTGTGAAAGACAGTTAGTGCAAAATGGCAACTTTATTAATTTTATTTAACTCTTGTCAAAATTAGTTGGCCTTATTATGGTTCTCGAATCGATACTGACAGTTGGCTACCTAACAAGTACTGAAAGCATTATACACATTATTGTTAGTGGCTTTTACTAAAAACAACATTCGTTCTATTCTGCTGTGTATGTTGAAATCTAGGTGATGTTGAATATTAGAAATTTCCTTTGTTGCTTGAAATATTAACAATGTCTAATTCTTCCTGATCATTACGTTACGAACTTTAGCCTATTAAATGGTTAAGGTTGCTGTAAATCAAGTTAATAATTGAGATTATGATTTAAAATTGCTGATCGATGGACTTCCTTTAGCATAGATGCAAAATATGTAATTAATATTGTGTGGTAAAAGGGTATAGAAAATTAAAAAAATAATGATGAAAAAAAAAACCATCATGTGATTTCTAAGATTTATAATTATCGTTGCCCCACAACGAATAACATAAAACCACAACTAAACGTTTTTTTTTTTTAATTTAGAATATGGTTTTAATTTGCTGTTGTTGCTCAAAGTGTGTTGTTATTAAAATGACTAATTGCAAAAATATTTATTTTCTTTCATATTATTTAAATATCTTTTCTCTGGTATGTTATTTCTATTTTTTTTTTTTTTTTTGTTCGTTGTTATCAAAGTAGTGTGCAAATAGAGACTGATATCTCAGACAGTATATTATAAAAAATATATGTAAATAAAAAGGTAACAATTATTTTAACTGGAATAACTTTTTAATAGTCTAATCATCTTTATTTTTAGAACAATTTCAGCAATAGAATGGTATTTTTTTCATACTCATTATTTAAATTTTTTATAATATTTTTTATAATATTTAAACAAGTGTATTAAAGTTCTGTGTAATTTTTTCTTCTTTGGGGTTTTCCTCCAACTACTAAAAAAATATACAGTACGAGCTCGATATGCGCAACCGAAAGCAAATCGGGGTTGTTGCTTTTACCGAAAAGTTGCCATAACCGACCACTAAAAATTTAATATAAAAACATACCACCATATTCTCCGGATTTAGCCCCTAGTGACTACTTCCTATTTCCAAACCTAAAGAAATGGCTCGGTGGAAAGAGATTTAGCTCCAACGATGAAATTATTGACCAAACAAATGGCTACTTTAAGGACCTCGAAAAATCCTATTTTTTGGAAGGGATACAAATGACGATACTTGCTCAAAATTTGACAGTAGTCTATTAATAGGTGGTACTTGATGGGAACAGTGTTGCATTTCATATAACTACGAGGGAAGTTCAAAAAGTCAGGGACATATTGATCCGCCCTCGTATATCCAATCATCATTACAACCATTCGTACCATTCTTTAAGTATTCGTTGCTTTTCAGAGTGTTACATTGCTTTTGTAGAGGGCAAGCAATGAATGCATCAGTTTTCATTTCACTCCGTTTTCTGAATGGTGTCATGCATTGCTTTACTGAATTAATTATCATTATCATTATTTTTGTGATTGTATTCAAAACCGTAAAATAGACCAATCAAACCAATCTCTGGTACATATATTGTTATTTAGATGGGCATATATGCATTGAATTCTTGAAACTAGTAAAAAGTAATGTACCATTTAGTTTTATCAAACTAATATTAAGTCCCAGGGAACAAATATTTTCTTTGGTGGGAATAGATTTTAGAAACACGAGTGTTTGTCTCACAGGCAAGTATGTGACAGTTTATCATAGGATGCAAAGGGTTTTAATCAGGGGGCACCGCACAGTGAGACAACGCCGGCATTAAATACAAGGAGTCATTGTAGAGCTCTGAAATTTTGCACAGGTTATTTTTGAGACAATTACAGTTTAAAAAATCATTAAGAAAATTCGCCCAATTTTACGCCCACATTATCGGAAAAAAATTTTGAACAGAACAGAAAAGAACAACTTTAAAGTTATATTTATTATGTATTTTTTTATTAATAAGCTTTTGAATATTACATATTGAACTAACATATTTCAAGCGTGTTGGCCTACCTCAACTTTGACTTGTTCTAGACCAAAAAGTAATGAAGTTATGAGGCTGAAATTTCAGGGAATTGTTACTCATATATCTGTTAATATACTGTGATTGTGACAAATTGGACGATACGCCAAAAACCATTTTTTGCCGCGGTTACTATAGGGCTGTCGCACTGTGCACCGCCGCGGGCACTTGTAGTTTAATAAGGGGCAAAAATCCCCATGATATTTTTAAACCTTGGCCAGAGCAAGCCAATCAACATCATTAATTTTTCTAATGTACATTAGTGAGACATTGTTATTAATTGTTGTCGGACTATTTAAGTGATGAAGGCATAGCACTGGTCACTAAAAACTGTTCCGACAGCGATTGATGCTGTTCCAAGCTAATATGCACAACATCGCCCTCCTTCGTCGGTTAGTAGACACATCGGCGAAGTAAAACAATTAATAAAATGCCCGCTAATACAACTTAACAAAGTTAATGCGTCTACTTAACACCGGAGGCGCCTCAACACTGCCTTAAAAATTAACATAACGCGCAAAGCAGAGTTGTTGAAAGAGTTAAGTCTTCTAAATTTTCAACATCTACTATCTTCTCTACCCTATCCCTCTTTCTGAGTTCCGGCACAGTGTACTGCATACGTAGGGGTCATCCTCTGAGTGCTGGTCCTAATTAAAAAAAAAAAAATGCCCCCACCGATGTGGTTGATTTTGACGTCCTGTGATCTCATTGTCTGCTCTAACAGAATTGTTAGGAGATTTATTATCTTAAAGCTTTGGCTTCCCTATATGACTTATACGATATTTAAATTATTTTTGTGCTCTCCTTCTTGTACTTAATGTTCGAAAAGAATTTATTTTAATTAAATCAGCCTCAATTATAGGAAATTTTAGCATTAAAAAATGTTTAATAATAAAAATAAAATAAAAGGAAGAATATCATAAATTATTAACAAGAACAATCAAACACACATTCACACAAAATTTAACCCTCATCATTTTTTTTTTAATTTATATTCAGTTTTATGATTACAAGTATTTATTTATGTGCAAACTACGAGTGAGTGTATCTGTGGTCTGCATTTCGAATTTATTTTTAACATTTTATCTTGTCGTTTTTTATCCCAAAAAAAATAAATAAATAAATAAATAAAAGAAAAATTATTTTAAATTATGGCAAAATTAATTTTTTTTTTTCATTATTTAATTTTCGGAATTTCTCACGCTTTATGAATTTGATATAAAAAACTAACAAATATTTATTTTGTTTAAATATTTGCATACAAACGATGAACGGACGAGTACAATGATGGGTACATTCATAAATTTTGTAAAATTTTTGTGCATTTCTTAATCGGTGGTTATTTATTGAAAATGTTGTTTGCAAATAATTTATTATTGATTATTATTTCCATGTGAAATGTTTGTTAAAACATAATATTTTTTTTTTTGCCCTCAAAACAATTGTCTGTCGCGGACATTTTGTTTATGCACGCAGTAGAGATCATTCATGTCTATCAAAATATTTATCCGATTAAGGAATTAATTATTTATTGACTCGTACGTACGAGTACATATGCATATTTTGTATCATGGGAAATTTTTATTTAAAAATTTAGACAAACGAATATTATTATATTCGTTATATTATTCACAAATGGGAAAGCAAATGTTTTGGGGAAATTAAATATTAGGCTAATCAATTAATCGGTTTGCAGTTTTAAATACTTAATCGCGCGATTAATTAATCGGCGTCAAGAGTCAAATAGTCAGTGATGGATTAATTAAAATTTTAAATACGAAAATTAAGCGACTTTAAAATTCCTGTTTATTTTCTTTATGTTGTCACTCTATCATTTATGGACTGGTTTTTAAAAATTTATTTCTTTGTATGAAATCGGTTGCTTGTAGTGGGATGCTTTAAATTTTCATGAAAGTCGCAGGAGCAAGTTACCACCCACCATAGCTCCTTAATTTATAGGTTTTTTTCGAATTTTCTTTCCGTTCGGACCATATGTTTTTTTTTAATGTGACAAGATGTCTTTTCCCCGCAAAACATTGATTATCGCAAAGCTCCTCTATTTATAAATTTATTTTCAATAAATTTTTTTTTTTTGGAACGGCTGTGCATGTTTGGTCCCATATGTTTTGGTAAATCGCGCGCTTTTCCCATCCCAACTATCGCTTAGCTCTTCTAATTATGGATAGATTTTTCGAATTTGTTTTTTTAGGTTGTACGGATTTGCACTAAGTTTGGTCCCATACACTGTTTTTGGAGATCGATGGGCAAGTTGCCCCCTCAACATATTCCTTTTTGCTCAACTCATTCATTTATAGATCGATTTTCAAATTTATTTTTATAGTGAAAGGGGTTGCTAAGAGTTTGCTCCGATAATTTTTTTTTGCTCGAAGAGCAAGTTGCCCTCCTGAAATATTGATAATCGCCTAAGTCCCTGAGATATTGATTAATGTACAGATCCGATAACTACAGGGTGTCCGCCGGGAAGGTATACTACTTTGTTTTGGTCAGAAGGAATCATTGGAGCTTGGAAAACGGCATAACGGTAACTGTGAATGACGAGCGATATCGTGATATGATGGAAAACTTTTTAACGGCACAACTGCATGCTTTGGGCTTGATTAACATGTGGTATCAACAAGACAGTGCGACATCGCATACAGCCAGGATACAATGATTACACCACCTTTCCGGTGGACACCCTGAATAAACAATTTTTAAACACGGTCTGACAATTCTTACTGTTTATTTTTTTACTTTTACGTCTGGCCATCAGTGCGAAAAGAAATCGCCAAGACCAAATGGCTTATTTTTGTGTGCCAGCGATCTCTAGACAAATAGCAAAATGGGACAAGTATTGGACACAGTTTTTAGTTTTGTATGTTGCGTTAATTTTGGGAAATGCAGTTATAAAGTTTTTTTTTTTCGAATATATTCCATGCAGCTAAAATTCGTAAGCAAAATGCATTAAAATAAAATTAAAAATAAACAAGAATAAATAATAAAAGTGTCCATGAACTTTTGTTTAATTTAATTATTTTTGCTGCTTTTGTTATTGTAACTGTTATCATTATTAAGTGGCACGAACCCTCCCAACAACTGTTTTTTTTTTTGTTTTTTGCTTCATTATTTTTCTCTGTTTTGTTAATTTTATTTCATATTAATTTATAGCAAATTAACAACTTTAAGTAACATGTGATATTAAACAAAAAATGTGTTTAATGGACTTAATTCTTGACTGTATTTTGTTTTGATTGTTGCATTTTTTATTGTTGTACAAAAAAATATATGTATAAATTTAATTCTTCGTTCTACCAGCCAGACAGTTGATTATAATCATAAAAATCTGTGTAATTTTTATTAGTTCAACATGATGATCATCATCATCATCATCGTCCGAAACATTCATTAATTTTATTTAAATTAAATTTTCGTTGTTGCTGGTTTTTTTTTTTGTTTTTTTTTTGCCAAGTGCAGCAATAATTCAAAGTTTTTAAAATTTGTACAAATTAAAAAAAATGGAAACATAAAAAATCTGATTTTTAGTGGGATTATATCGATATGACAGAGTGAAATTTAATTATTAGAATAAAAAATACTAAAAAATATTAATTTTAATTAAAAATATTTTTGAATAAATCCCATTCATTCATTCATATGTATATCTATTAATCTTTCAACAGAGTTTTGTTTACAGTGGGCGACCCATTTGACGTATGTTGAGGCTCTCTACTTTACAATGAGTTTTTTATAGGAAATTTTTCCCAGAAGACTTTGTGGTAAAGTACAATTTTCTTTACTGAATTTTTTCTTTAAGGGCAGAATGTTGCAATTCGTTAGCTTTACGTACGCGACAAACATGGTTACAACAACTATATATAATGATGGCGACAAATTATGTATGTTTGCAACAAACAAATTTTTTTAGTTATATTTGACGTATATTTATAGTCACTATTTGAGATAAATTTAGTCAAGAAAGTAAGAGTTCAGAGTAGGACTTTTGCATTATTATTTTATGTTTGTCTGAAATGTTTAAATAATTAAATGAATTAAATGTTATCGCCCATATTGAAAAAATTAATTCGTTAATTTAACGTTTTCTCATCCTTTGTGACGGCATTTTAATGTGCTAAAATATTTTTCGGATATGTTTATCATTAAATAGATCTTCTGTGATAACACTTTACTTAGATTTATTGAGGCAATCAATCGATTCAGCCAGAAACATTTTGAGAATTTTTAAAAAAACTGCTTTTAAGAAAAGAAAAAAAGGGGAAATCAAACACATTACAATATTTTAAAATTTTTCATAACTTCTCTTCGTAACACATTGTAATAAATTTGCACAGCAAGTCCTTAGATTCGTAATAAATGTTGAATGACCTTCCCCTTAAGTTCGTTTAAAAATGTTAGAACAGCCCCTAATTAGAAAAAAAAACCTTGTTAAAAATTGTCTCCCAAGATTTTTAAAGAAATGATCTATAGAACATGAAACTTAAATTGTGAGGCAATAAACGTGCTTTTTTTAAATTTAAGTTCTAATTATATTTTCAGATCGATCGGTTCAGTCTTTCAAGTATCGACTTAAATTTTGTTGGAACATTCCGATATGCACTGTGTCTTAAAGATGAAGACATAAAGTGTGTGACAATAGAGAAAAAACCAAAAAGATAAAATTCAAATGGGCGAATAGGATTTTAAAAAAGTTTACTCAATTCAATTTTCTACTAAAGTCTCTATTTTCAAAAACACAATTACTTGCCAGAACACTTTCTAACAGAGAAGTTTACTTTACAATGACAAAAGAGAATATTTCATGTGATTCAATCAAATATTGGCATAGTTTGGAAATAGTTACGACAACCATATTATGGTTAATTCAAACAAGGCATTTTTCTAGCAAACCAATACATTGTTGCTTCATAATTTTTGAAACATAACTAACTTTAGGCGCTATAAAAAAAAATCTATTTTACATTTGATCATTAAGTCATAATTATGGTTGAGGCGTTAACGGTGGTTGAACTACAGCCAAAACTTTATTACAAAACAAATATAACGCGTGATCCATTTCGAGGTTTCCTACTTTTTTAAAGAAAAAAACACAGAAAATTCAAATTTAATGGAGAATGTTTATTATCATTTGAAAGAACATTCTTTGGCATTTATTTTTTGAAGATTATGTCTATCAAATGTTGGCCGTTGCTACGTCGCAGATTGTCCATCCGTTGAGTCCAATTTTCAATGACTCGTTCGAGCATTTCGACTGGTAACTGGCGAATGACACGCGTGATGTTTTCCTCCAAGGCCTGAATCGAACCGGGTTTGTCCGCATAAACTTTAGACTTTACATATCCCCACAGGAAAAAGTCTAACGGTGTGATATCACACGATCTTGGTGGCCAATCGACCGGCCCAAAACGTGAAATTATGTGCTCACCGAAATGTTCTCTCAATAAATCCATTGATTGACGCGATGTGTGGGAAGTGGCGCCGTCTTGCTGAAGCCAAATGTCGCCGAGATCACGATCTTCAATTTCAGGCATCAAATATTCGGTTATCATGGCACGATAACGATCGCCATTGACGGTTACGTTCGTATCGGCATCATTTTTAAAGAAATATGGACGTAGTGGCAGTTCTTGAATCTCTTCAGGTTGCCGGGTCTCAAAATGGTTGATGGTGTTGCGAATAGTACGCTCAGTAGGCCGATTATGTTGACCATATGTTGAGCGAAGTGCACGAAACACATTCCTCACAGAACGTGAATTTTCGTAATAAAGTTGAACGATTTGTAAACGTTGTTCAGGCGTAAGTCTTTCCATTATGAAATGCCAAACAATACTAAACAAAAATAACATGACAGCATGACACGACTCAGACGTAATCTGTCAAAAAAAGGCTATTGAAAAAAGTATCTCTACTTGGATCACCCATTACATTTTCTAACAGGGCGCTATGAAAATCTATTTTCTGAAATCGGACGGTTTAAAATTTCATTCCAATTTAAGTTAAAATTGTGCTTTATTCTAAAAGCCTTTTAAAAAGTCTAGCTGCTATGTAAGCTTCGCTTTTTATGGCTTTGGTTTTATGCTTACAGGCAATATGATAATTAAATGCGTTTTTATTAATTCTAAAGGGTTTTTTTTATAGAGTGACACAAGTTTAAATCATAATAAAAAAAGGAAATATATATTTAATATCTATGATACGGGTTTTATTGGAAAGAAAATTTTATGAAATTAATGTTTATATATGACTTCTGCCATGTGGACACCACGGGTGGTGCGTAGAAGGCGCAATATGAAACACCAATTTTCAACCTTTCGCAGCATTTGCGGCCGTATTTCGCCGATGTTGATTTTCAGGTGCTCAATTGTTTGTGGTTTATCGACGTAGACAAGTGACTTAACATAACCCCAAAAGAAAATAATCTAATGGCCAATTCATTGTGCCATGACGTGACATTATTTTTTCATCAAACGTTTCTTTGTGTAAATCAATTGTACGCCCGCAGCACGATGGAACTCATCCAATAGAACAATTACTTTGATTAAAAATGTCAATAATTTGCACGCGTTGCTCTGGTGTAAGTCGATTCATAATGAAATTTCAAAGCAAACTAAACAAAAAGCAAATATCAGCTGTTAAATGGGTGCTCAAGTAAAGCAGCGATGCCATCTCAAAGTTGTGACACTCTATAAAAAACACCCTTTATATCTTGTTGTTTATTTATTTTAACAGGTCAAATACGACATTGTTCAAAACTAATGAAATATTTGTTCAAACAATTTGTATTCAAATGTTTTAAAACCAAAAACATATTTTCTTTTTGTATTTTTCAAATAGTGATTTGATTTTTTTGTTAAAAAATTCTCTCATAAATCTTGCCCCCAAAAATTCAAAAATAAAATGACATCAGGGTTTAAGATGATCACCTATGAGAGCATAACAATGCAAAAGATCTCATCCTAAGCACACAGAATCCAAAAGATATTTGTATATACATACATACATATACTTGTTTGTATACATATATATGGGTGGGCATAAGTATTCATATACATAAGTATACATATGAAAGAATTTTTATGCATACAAACATACATATAAAAAGAATATAAAAAAAAAATTGTTCAGAAACTTTATAAACGTAATAAAAAGAACAACAAAGATGAAGTATAAGTAAGACTCCACCTCCAATAAGAATGAGTAGAATTGAATGCAACAAATCAGAAAGAAGACAACAGCACACAAAAGCGATGAGAAAAGTGGTTGAATGAATGAATGAACGCACTGCACTGACTGCACTGACTGCACTGTCAACAAATTGTGCATTTTTGTATGAATTGTTAATTATTTTTAATGGCAACAGAAAGAAGCAACACGAAATCATAAGAGAACAGAGGTGTGTTTCTTACAAAACATGCGAAATAATTAAGTTATATGTATCGTATGTATGGTTTGATCGTTTTTAAAATTTGCTATTTTATGTGTTAAAGGCAAGTGTTTGCCTGTAGACTTAATGTTGGTCCTTCGGTTTACCTAAAACATATCTTAGTGTGATGATATCTACCGAAAAGAAAAACGTTTCTATAAAAAAAAAACTAAGAACACTTTCTATCAGTATATTTTCAGAAATTAACAAACAATATAAATTAAAATTATTTAAAGTATATTTTAAGTTTTGTAAAGTGCCTATGCTTTTTTTTAAACATATGTACTTTGATAAAAGTGTGTTTTATTTATAAAAATGTCAAAAATTATTTTTAAAATATTAATAACTAAATTTTTTTTTACAATGTGAAGCATTTTCAATGTACACATGTAATTATGTATTGCTAAATTATCAAAAAATATTATGATATAAATTCTACTTTTCTACATTTAGCCAAACTGCATAAACTGACAAAAGTTGCCGGAAACTGATATGGAAAAATGATGGAATTTTATAAAAAATAAATAATAATGCTAAAAGGGATACATGCATACATCCATAATATGTAATTAGTCCAAACCAAATGATTTTTTTAAGTTCTTCTTTAAATCACGTTTAACAAAAAGTGGTGGCTACATTTCACCAGATGTGTTTTGGATATTCCAATTTAGTATAAATCCATTAACTTTTTCGGATAAGAGTTCCCCTTTTTAGTTTAAGCATCATCTCCAATTTTCGTTTTTTGTTCCTGAAAATCCCCACAATCACGCAAATATAAGAAAAGACAATTTATGTATTAATGTTGGTCACATCAAAACTATTTTTAACTTATTTTTGATTAATTTTCAACAATTAAAAAATAACAATAAATTCATAATTTCGATATCCATTTAGAAAGCGAAATATCAAATTAATAAAATTAGTGTTATAGTTAAATTTATTTTCCTTTAAAAGTTCTTTGCTACAAAAATGTTTGGTCTATTAAAAATTAATAACAGATTAATAACGAATTAAATTGTTTAATATTTTATATATTTTTTTTTTTTTTCATTTTAATTTTTTCACTTCTCACATAAATATTTGCAATCGTGAACAACTCGCAGAATAACAACGCGAAAAATGTTCACTGAAAAAAATTCCCCTTATCGTGAATAAATATTTTCCTCGGAATTTTTCCACTTCTCACATTGATATTTTCACTTTATTTTTGATGGGGAATAGAACAGAAATTATATGTATTTCTTCTTTTAATTCGAATATTAAAGCTTAAAAAGTTTATTTTAATGAAAAGTTCTGATAATAAGGCACAAACTGATGATGTATTCCTCAACAAAATGCAAAAAACAGGCCGATTGCCTGCAGAACTTTAATTTGTTGGCATTTTTTCATTTTGTTGGCTTTCCAAAAAGTAGCCGAATTATTTTACCACATAAAAGTTAGAATGCAATAAACAAACGGAGCAACCAAACTAAAGCTCCAAAACTGATTTTTGAAGTTTTCTTTAAAATAAATGTATCCGCGTATATTTTTGAACAAAAAGTTGTATGATTTTTTATTTTTTTACATTCACTAAGAACTGATAGCGGGAATAATTTTTCACGGGAGATTCACGATACCATTTTTCCTTTCGAGTGGAATTAAAATTTCACGTGAACAAAAATTTCACGTCCTATTCACGAAAGGGCTGATTGTGTTTTGCTTTAGAAATTCTCCTTTATTGTATAAGAAAATGATTTTGAAAACTTTTCAAACATGCTGGTAAAAATCTACTGAATAGTTGGTATTAGCAACCAATGAAATGCAGCATATGTATATGCAGATTAGCTAGCAAATAAATAAATGTTTGAAAACATAAATTTTTAAATATTACTCGAATAAAATTTATTTTTTTTTAAATTATTTTTTTGTTTTAGATTTTTTTACAGAACTACAATTGCGTATACCGTACATAGAAAGTGTGAACTAGTTTTAAAGTGTCCTTCATATCGATGGCTTAATTTTAAAAAGGCGTAACTCGATTTTTTTCAAAAAGCATTTTTGCCTATTCTGTTAGATAAATGTCAAATGCACAATGCTTTCAAATTAAAATAAATTGAAGCATAAGATTTGTTGACTTTTTTTTATAAAAATTGCACTAAAACATTTTTATATGTACTTTAAAATTTACGGATTGTATTGCGATTTGTAGTTCAAACTTAAAGAAAAAAAACTCGAGTTACGCCTTTCTTATATTAAGCCATCGATACACAGAGGTTAAAACTGATCATGATATCACTTTATAAGATCTGTAAAGTAGTTGAATATAAAATCGAATTTAAACATTTAATGAACATTATTCGCATGTACTTCAAAAAAATTAACATAAGTCGTACAAAATATCAAATAAGTCAACTGAAATACTGGGATTTAACTCTAAAATATCAATAACAATAATAATAACTCTCGTATTAAATTTTCACATAAAAGTTGTGTGTAAAATAATTGCAATCACGTTCAACAAGAAGCGATAATCATGATACAAATGTAGGCTGACGATAGTTTCGTGGCTTTTCCGAAACAACGTTCTTCTGTTCTGACTTGTAGGTGAAAAGATGTATTATCAGTATCGAATTCTTTTTTAATATATAACATTGCGAACTTAAGCCTATAAGAAATAGTTTTTGTAATAAAACACATACAAGTATTATATTATTTATCCAAAATGTTTTACCCCTAACTAAAATCACCTAATCTCCAATTCGTTATGGTACAAATCTAGTTTAGCGACGCAGCTCTAAATGCAGAAAATCCATTCTATATACTGCCGTGTCGGGAAATACCATTGAGGAGAAAACCATTAAGTCCGGCCGAAGGCCGTCTACGCAAAAAATCTCTTCTTTATACAGAAAAACATAGTGTATGTCCACTGTTTTGTATAAAACCTTGAAATGTATTTACATAACTCTTGAAATAAGGATCGCCACCATTTTTTTGTTTAATACTTTTCTCTTATTTTTAATTTTCCACAACATTGTTTTTGTTTTGGACCGAATTCATTCAGAAATGTATTGGATTTTCAGTTTTATATGAAAACTTTAGAGGCCAATAACGCGAAAACTATGCGTTTCCAGGAAAGTTACCACTTAAACTTTTCACCTTATTTTTCGATTTTCTATCGCCCATATATAATATATTTTTTTTTTCCCATTTGGAACTGCGTCGCTAAACTAGATTTAAGTCTTCGTTATGTTGATCACCAAATTAAAAAATAAAAAAATAAAAATAAAAATAAAAACAAATAAAATACATTTCTTATGATTTCACTTACCCTACTTTGTTGTGAGTGCTGTTGTTGCTGCAGATGATGAGCGTGTTGTTGTAGCTGATGTAATCGATGCTGTTGCTGTGATGTTAAATGAGGTTGGGATTGTTGTTGTTGCTGCTGCTGTGTTTGTTGTTGTTGTTGTTGTTGTTGTCTTAATAGATTACCACTAATGGGAGTGACAGGAGATGGCGCGGGTGTCAATATTTGTTGAGGATGCTGTAAAGTTTGTTGGTGTTGGTTATGATGTAAAATCTTCAGGTTATGTTGTTGTTGTAAATGTTGTCGTGATTGTTGATGCTGCTGCTGTTGTTGTTGTTGCATGCATGAGACATGTGTTTGTGATTGTTGCAATAATTGATGATTATGATTAGAATAATAATTCATTGAGGGTAAAGGAGAGATCGTTGTTGTTGTTGCTGCAGCTGCTGCTGCTAATATTTGTTCCTGTGTATGTTGTTGCTGTTGTGAGGCAGCATAATTTTGAAATTGTACTTGTTGCATGCATTGCGGCGTTTGTTGCATTAAATGCGTTTGGTATTGATTTCTATTCGAATCTTGTACCCAATTCGACACACGTACTTGTTGTTGCTGCTGTTGCAACATATTGCTACCAGTAACATTTTGATTGTTGCTATTACTGTTGCTATTGTAATAATAGTAATTTTTATTATTATTGTTATTGTTGTTATTGCTATTTTGCATTTTGGTTTAGATTATTTTTGGCTGGAAATAAAGAAAATAAAATTAAAATTAAATCCATATAAAAAAAAGGGGTTAAAAAAAATACTGTTCGAATTCTGTAAATGTAATATTGTAAAGGCATTAACGAATTTTAAAAAAGTACTTTCTTTCATATCAATAAAAATTATAATATTTTCTTTAATTCATAAAATTCATTTTAAAAATGTCACATGTCACATGAAGCCGAGCATTCCGTGATGAATGACAATTTTCGTAAGGTAATAAATCACTCTTGCTACAAAGTAATATTTATAATTTGTTAAATGCTCCGACTCAAGATCATTTGCACATGATTGTGAATAGGACTATTTTATTTATAATATTTTTGCTTCTTACTTTAGAATATGAAGTATTGTAATAATTTCTAGCAAACGATGAAATATTTTGTTGCAAGAAGTTCTCACTAACGTTAGAGTCACTGTAGCATATTGCGTCGTTAACACATTATTTGAAAGATATGCGTTACAATGAAAGATAAAATTCATACTCAATTTTGAGGTACCCGCTAAACAATAATTTTTACTGAGGTTCCGTATTTTTTTCTTGTAGAGTTTGCCAAAATTATATTAAAGATATTTTGCTGGAAATGGTGTTGCAAAAGTGCAAATGCCAAATATTTTAGCATTTTTATGAAACTTAATAGCAACTCGGTTTCTTTAGCAATCTGCGATATTTTGCATCAAACACTGAATACCAACCACTATTGCTGTGAAGTCAGCTGATTGTTTTTGTCAGCTGGCTTTTTCGTACAAGACTAAGAATATTTTGCTCTCAAAGTTAGTCCAGGCTTGGGGTACAGTATTGAATTTGTTTCGATCTTATTTTAATTGGGATCACACAGGTTTCTAAATTTTACTACAGGATAGGAGTTTGCTTACGAGAGAGTAATCATACTGCACTTTATAAAATTTTCTAGAGATAACAAATTTTTTGATTACATTAGTTAGAAAGCCTTGACTTAATACAGTCACCCTCTTTGCATAAATAATTTACATACAAATTTACATTTTAGACTTTATTTTAAGCTGTAAACATGCCATTTCCTGAAACCGCCAAAGAAAGACAGACAATATTTAAAATAATTTATTAATTAGTTTGAGGTGTGTCTTTGTTTGCAATTCTATTCAAATAAAAATTCTCCGAAATTAAAAAAAAAATTAAAAACAATATTTTTAATAAAAATTTTAAAAATTAAAAGTTCATTAAGTTTTTATGTGTATATTAAATCAAATCGTATTGATCATTAACACGCCTACTTTCACATCTTATTAATCAATTAATTAAAATTCTAATTTAAGCTAATTAAACGCCTAATTTAATATTTTAATTTAATTAAATTCAATATTATACCATAAGTATTTGTAAATAGATTTAGCGATGGAATACGATTAAAATTAATGTGAAAACAAACAAGCACACATACACACACAAATTGCGTATAACTAATGCACACACTAAGCAAGCGATTATCAATTAGATACTCGTAAAAGCGAATGACATTTTATGCTAATTATTAGGTTCATTATGCATTTCTGTTGTCGTGGTTGTGCTATTTTCAGTATTTTTTTTTCGTTATTATTAAATCATCGTGCGTAAATGAACATTGTTGTGGTTTTGAAAATTCGCATTAAAATTATTTTTATAAACGTCTACGCAAAATAATTCAATGACTCATCTTAATTGTTTGTTAACAAGAAAAGAAATTTTTTTTAAATCTCACAATAATTAAATGTTGAATATCTAGCATGTACATATGTAAGTAAGTATATGAGTGTGTTTGATAGAGTAAAATTGTGTGCTTTTAAAATTGCAACGCATATCGATCATTTTAATTGATTTGCAACGATGTATTTCATAAAAGAATTTGATCACTTTAGAAACTTAAGCTTAGTACAGGTAATAAATTAGTTAACAAATCAGTTGTATATCGATTTCTATTTATTTTATAATCAAGAAAACAAATGTTGGTTGTTATTTATTAAATGATGGAAATAAATTTTGCCAAACAAAGCTTTAAAAGAACACAGCTTTTATCAAATTATTCATTTATCTTTTCTTGTAATATTCCATTAAAAAAATAGTCTGTTTACAAATAATCTCCACACGCACACACATACATATTTCGATTTGAAATGTGTACAAGATCTAGTTAAAATTAGATTTTCGAAAATCGGTCGGAAAATAATATAAATTTTAAACATTTTTTTTAATTATTTATTTTCTTACAATTAATAAAATATATGAAGTGCAACATCTGTGTTTTATAAAATTTCTAAACAAATACTTATACAAATGTATAATATCAGGGGAACCACAAACATGCAACTGCATGTTCTTTCCTGTGCGATAAATGTAGACCCAAATAAAATATTTATACGCTACAGAACTTTTTAAGAATTTTGACATAATTACATTTTCTAGTTCATATTTTTGCATATACCGAAGAGTTACCTGCCACATAAAAGAGGTGGACCTACGCAATGCCTGAACTGCCAAACCAAAACTTATTGCAATTTGCCTACCGTTTGCATTGTATGTATTTGGTGAGTTACACAGTACCGCTAAAGGTCGTGCTTCACTATCCCACATAATCGTACGATTCATTCACAGGAAAATCTTACGAAAATCTGAACGACTTTAAAAAAATGTTACAAAATGGTGTTGTAGGTGGCGCCACACTATGCTAAAACATCTATTTGTTTTGTGCAATCATTTATTTATATTCGAAAAAAAAAATTGCATTCCTTTCGTTGTATAAAACAAAAAGAATAAAATGTTACGAATTAAGACAAAAAGTGTGTTCATTTACTTTACTAGTAAAAATTAGTAACGAGAGAGTAACAAAAATTTTTCCAAAATTACTCTCAAAAATGTGAAAAAGTAAATGAACACTTTACTAGTAAAAATTTGCAAGTTAAAGTAGTGTTGTAATGTATAGGTATATATGAGTACTTAATAACTACCTCTATATTTTTTGGACAAATTATACATATATGTATATTATTATAAAAATAATGTGATTATGGTCATTTATATTCAGCATTGTCGTGACTGGCGTTTTTCGAGTACTGCTTGTAATAGAATGATGAAAAGTTTTGCAATTTTATTTAATCTAGTACTAGGCGTAGTCGAAATACACTAAACACGATAAGGGTGATTAGCTACTTTTGAATAAAAGCTAAAATTCTCAGCTGGTTAACAATAAATGCTTCTCTGTACGCATAAAAATATAATTTTATGGAAATTTTCATAAATATTTACAAATTGCACGACTTGCCAAAAAAAAATCTGTCACACAGTTGCATTTTTAGTCCGCATTACCATACTTTTTCTGCACACATCTTATATTTGGCAGATCGCACGATTGTGCAAGATAGTGAATCACGCACTTAACTGTGACAAATTGAAAAATGATTCCAAGACAAAAAAATGTGGCAGCTACGGCGGAAACCACACTGCTAACTATAGGAGCTGCCCTCTTTATTAATTGTTTTTTAAGCGTTCGTCGAACAGAGAAGATAATTATACTCCCGCCCAGCCTTACACACTCTTAAACTACCTACAGTTACCTTAACCGTCTAAAAACCATTATCAATATTCAAACGATTTGAAGTCTAATCAGACGGTAGTTCAACAAGAACCTAATAGTCAATTTACATACGCCAATATTGTAAAGTCAAACCAGACGGCAGCGCAAAGAACGGTAGCAGCAAGTGTAGTTCCCGGGCTTAATTTTTTTTTTAATTAGGACCAGCACTCAGGGGATAAGCCCTACGTATGCAGTACAATGTTGCCGGAACTCAGGGAGAGGGATAGGGTAGAGAAGATAGATGTTGAAAATTTAGAAGGCTTAACTCATTTACAACTCTTCCTTGCGCGTTATGTTAATTTTTATAGCAGTGTTGAGGCGCCTCCGGTGTTAAGTAGACGCATTAACTATGTTAAGCTGTATTAGCAGGCATTTTATTAATGGTTTTACTTAGCCGAAGTTTCTGCTAACCGACGAAGCAGGCCGATGTTGTGTACATTAGATGGGAACAGCATTAATCGCTGCCGGAACAGTTTTTAGTGACTATTGCCATGCCTTCATCACTTAAATAGTCCGACAACAATTAATACAATGCCTCACTAATGTACATTAGAGAAATTAATTATGTTGATTGACTTGCTCTGGCCATGGTTTGAACCCAGGCCACAAGTCATTGTTTGCTTAGTAGGCAACGCGCTAACCACTTCCGGCAACACCACCCTCAAAGCTGCTTCCAAATCCAGTTAATCGCAATATTCTGAAGGAGTAACGGATACACTTTCTCTCAGCCGCACACGAGCGACCTAAAAAATTTTATGATAATGCCCGCATTGATATTTATACATATGTATGTGTATATACATACATACTAGTAAGGTGGTGGCCATTAGGTTAGCATGCTTGACTTGTTGTACATAATAAATTCCATCGAGGAGCTTGAAAGACTCTATTTTTGGTCCCAAAAGGATGTTGCAATGGAAAATTTTAGTGGCTTCTACCGAAAACAACGTTTGTTTTATTCAGCAGTATAGTTGAAATCTAAATGAATGTTTAGATATTAAATTTTTACTTTGTTGCCTGAAATATTTAATATTTCTCTGATTATTAAATTTACGAACTTTAGTCTGTATAAATATCATCATAAAATTTTATAATTTTCGATTATATTGGAGTTAAGCTTAGCGGCAAGTTCCCGTGTTGGCCTGCAAGTTCAACCGTATCCCATATTTTTATATTTGTGTACACACATTTTTTTTACAATTTGTGAGCCAATTTTGAAATATTTTTTCAAAAATGTTTGGTGTGCATTTTGGTCTCATATTTATTGTTTTGTTTGAATTGAAATTGGTTCATGTTTATTGGAATTATTCTCTGTTTTTTTGTAGTTGTTGTTTCTAGACAAAAAAATTAAAATTTTTTTTAGTATTTCTTTACTGAAAATCTAACATATTACGAGTATTTCCAGTGGGCCTTTTCAATTTGAAAATGAGTTATTACAAACATAAATTCAGTAGCAAATATTTTTATTTTCACTGTAATTATTTTAGAAATTAAATTCAAACATTTTTACACAAATCTCCAAGAAAAAATTAAAACAAATTTTTACAAAAATATAATAGATTTACATTTTCAAGTCACGCCTTTGTTTTTGGCGAGTAGAACACACAATCTTACATATATTCGTTCGTTCGTACATGTACCAACGTGTTTCTTATAAGATGCAAAATTTAACAATCAATGTCACAGGTATTTTGTAGGTACGACAGACAAAATAAAAAAAATACAAAAATTTTTTGCTTTTGATGGCTTATCAATGTTGTTGTTACTCGCAAGCAAATGAAACGAAACTATATACATACATACATACGAGTACATACATACATACATACATGTATTTCTTAGAATTTCACCATTAAAATTATAAATTTTAAATAAACATTTACAAAATTTCGAACAGAGAGGTTTTGTGTTTTTTAATTTTTGTTTGGTTTTAACAGATCGTTCGTTTCGTTTTGATCATTATGACAAACACACAAAAAAAGCCACTTACATTTTTGGCACTTTTGAGAATAATAAATGGCATTATCTGAACACCCACAACTTTTGTTTCCAAAAAGCATTTATAAAATTATATATACATATTTTTCTTTTCTTCTTCTTCTTATTCTTGAATTTTTGTATATTTTTTTTATACTTGTTTAATTACACACATTTGATATATAATTTGCTCTTTTCTTAATTATAACTTTATTGCATTAATTGTGATTTAAATTTTAAATGCAAAAGGTCGTTGACTCATTTTCCCATAATCAACATTATCATCAGGCACCGTGCATAAACTGCAAAAATATTGCACGTACACAGCATGAAATATTTAGGCACTCTATTTATTTATTAATTAAGGATTATTAGCGATCAATAGATTCTTATTATGTATTTTTATTATTTTATTGTTAAACAATTTCTAATTTTAAAATTTGTTTGATTTCTCATTTCTTTTTCTTTATTTGCTCTAATTTGTTCATTTTATCACTTAAGGGATTTTTCTTATTTTTGTTGTCATTATTTTTGTCGTGACTATTTTATTTTATGGATTTTCTGTTTGTTTTTGTTTTAACAACTTCCTTACGTTAGCAAGGCCCGCAACATATTAAAATACGAAATGTAAACCAAAATTTCATAAACCTTTTTTTTTTATTATCTTCTTGTGTTGTGTGTGCGCCGCGAGTTTAGCGTAGTGTATAATTTAGTAGTAGTAAGTTAAGTAAACTGAGCTGAAATAATAATGTTTGTTTGACTGGCGAAAAATACGAAAAATACAACAACACATTGACGCACCAACACACACACACATATATATATATACAACTTTATTCTGAGGATTGTGTAGTGTATTGTAATTTTTATAGTGGGCAAAATATGTTTAAGTGCAATTGATTAAAAGGTGTGGGAGTTTTATTATTCCATCGGTACTAGGGTCAAATTCTAAGTTCTTAGTTAACTATTGTAGATAGTTTAACCAAAAATTGCCTTAGCCATCATTATTAGTTAACTGAAGATTGTCACCCCTATTCATACACGATTCGTAAGGTTAAAGTGCACAATAAAACCGGTTTCCCTACATAAAATTCGTTCGTTAACTTTAATAGTCGCTTATGAATAAGTGGGTTTGAATTTAGTGTTTAATTAAATTTATATGTACATACATACATATATAAAATTGGTTGTGCAATTACACTGGTCAACACAAATTTTTTTTTAAGCTATTGTATAGCTTCTATCGCGGGCTTTGAGGCGACCGAATCAAGAAATTTTGAAACGTTTCTTTCTTAAGTCTTTTGTTTTTGGAACGAAAAAACCTGTCATTTGTTTTTGAAACGAAAAAACCTGACAGTAAGTTTGTTTCTTAAGTCTTTTGTTTTTTTAAGTATTTAAATCGCCCAATGTATGTTAACCCCTAAAGTACGCTATTGATTTTGATTTCATTGTTATTCATCATTGCCAGAATGACAACGGAGTTATTAAACAAAACGTAATAATATAATTGCATAAGTTGATAAAAAATGCTATGCATAAGCTTTACCGCGGCAGTCCCCGAGTGCCACATTCCTTTTTTTTTTTGTTATTGGGTATTTCTATGGCCCTGAATATGAAAAAAATACTGGGAGATGGCTAACAGTTTTACTTTTTGAAATATGCAGTTTTATTATTTTGACAAAAAACTACAACATTTTTAATACACATCGATGGCTTAATGTAGAAAGGTCTTATCTCGTTTTTTTTTTCAAAATCGGGTTTTTAACATGTTCTGGTAGACAATACTCAAATACACCTCCCTTAAATAATTCAGTTTCCTATGTTGACGAATAACAGATTTACAATAATTAAAAAAAGCTCTAACTCATTTAAAAATAAAACAGAATTGAATTTGTTGGCTGTTTTAATAAAAATCTACTTCAGAAAGAAAAAAAAATTATTATTTTTCAGATTTTATTGAGTTTTTTTCTTCCTCTGTAAAGTAGCTAAAAGTTGAGATATGACCTTTCTATATTAAGCCATCGATATGTTATGTAAATAAAGTTTCTATCCAACAATATCAAATGATTATTTATAAGATTTCCTGGAATGAACGATTTTAGGTAGATCTTGTTGCAAGCTCCAACAGTAGTCTGCCCTTATATGTATGTGAGTCGCACTTTCCCTGAAATGCTCTTCCACAGACCGAAGATTCTGATGAAATCGTCCACCCTGCTCCTCACTAAAATCTCCAAGATTTTGTGGAAATCGGTCTAATAAAGGTCCGATAAAGGTTTTCTAAATTATTCAAATATATATTCACCAGAAATATAGCAAAAACAATCTGGTTTAAGCATACAACATCTTCTTGAAGAAGACATGTGTAAAACATATCTTCAATATACTTTAGTGTTCAATAAAAAACGAAAATATAAGTAAAAATAGTAGAAGTGGGTAGTTATGTACCTATAACTCAAAAACAAAAGCTGTTAGAGAAAAATTGTTGATGTATATATGCATTTAGAAAATACGCCTCAATTTGAGATAGAAACAATAAAAAATCACAGCAAACAAGCAATTTTTCCCTTGTGTTGACCAGTGTTATAAATGAAATTTGTAATTAAAAATTTTTAATAATTCATAGAATCTTTTATTTGATGTCCATGTGGTCGGAAGCTCAAGCACTTCGCATGTGAGTGTTATATCACCCATATTCTGCAATCTATCCATTAATGTGCTATTAATTATGATGAACGCCCTAATTTCCAAAAATATTGCTTACGCGGTAAACGTGGCAACAGCTGTGTAGGGGATCCCCCTTGAGGTATTAGACCCTACCTACAATGTGAACTGGCTATATAGTTCTATGCGAGTACAGTATGGTGGAATGCCAAATAAAAACGTCGAATCACTCTCAACTCGCAAAATGCATGCGGAGTATGACTATCGTACCTATAGATGCCCTGTGCTTCATAGCACCTAAGGTTGTCTCAGCAATCATAGTGCATACTACCATCGTCTGGTGATTTTACTTTCTCTATCTCAGAAGCAACAAAAATTCGAAAATAAACCATCATACCAGCACATGCTAGTCTTAATCTCTTATTTTCTACTGCTATTTTTTCCATATTTACACTTTCCTAGACCACTCCTCTATTTTAAGCAATCTCTAACTTTCTATGCATACTTTTTTATATCTCTCCTCTCTTCAAAAATAAAACTTCGGGCACAAGTAATGAAGCCTTAACTGATATACACAGCCAAAGTGTGATGGAAACGGTTCCAAATATGTAATTTTTGCATATACTCATATTGAAAAAGAATCATAAGAAAGGCAGATCTTGCGCCCTACATGCAAATGTTATAGCAGTTTGATTGGTCAAGATTAATGATCAAATGCAACCGATATAAGTTTTGAACAAAGACTTTGACAATCGTATTACTCAAAAAAGTCAACAGTCCGTATCACAAATATTACCAAATTTGGTGCACAGTACAAAAACAGAAATATGTGGGGGGGAGTTATATATCATAAAGCGTTTGAGGAGAATATGTAGGAGTATTCCAATTTATTTGATGTCGGATAACCGGGCAGCAAAGATCCTCTACCTTACGATCATAATTATTTGACATAATGCTGGGTTTCAGGCCATGAAGATCATTCCAGATACAAACGGGCTATCTGTCTAGCTAACACACGAGGCCAATTATATTTTATAGAACCGATTATCACACGAAACACGTTTCTGAAACTGACCGGCATTAATGACTCACAGAATGAAATTTCTCGAACGAATTTCGAATGCTCAAAGAGAAGCAAAGCATCAATCAGTTTCAGTGAACATTGAAAATTTTACTGAAACTTTTCATATTTTATTCAATACTAAAATGTTTATTCGGGAAAAGCAAGTTACAAAGTTGAAATGAAATTTTTCCCCTAGACAAACTTTTTAATTAAAAATATTCACATTTTCGTGTTTTAAGAACTTATAGAGATTCGTAAATTAAATATTTTATGTCTTGTTCAGTGTCCTCAATTTCATGCTACTCCCTAAAGCAAAGTCCTTGAAATCATTAGCTTCCCATACACAAATGAGCAACACTGTTGGTATGTATGACTTTTGGCTAAATGTGTCTGACTGGTTGATTGGTAGGTTTATTTGGGTTTGAAATATGCACGCGAGTATGCGCGCCCTGGTAATACACAAACATATACAACGGCAACATCAATAATAACAACAACAATTACCAATAAACAACAACAAAACAACACAAAATGACAAACTGGCATTAATTCATTCCTGACTCCTAAAAGGAACTTAAAACGACAGCAGCAACAAAAAAAAATATCAACAACGAACAACATTAACCAACAGAAACAACAAGAAGAACAGCAAAAGGAATTAACGACGTTGTACACAATAATTTGTTGTCGTCGCTGTCGTTATTACACGCTTGTGTTGTTGTTGTTGCTGATATTGCTTTTTAACTTTGTTTGTTTTCTATATTTCAGGTCTGTTACTTAATTGTTGTTGTTGTTGGTGCTAATATTGTATTTGGTTATTTTTGTTTCAGATGGCTGGAAATTGGGATTGTCGCCACCGATACCGACACCGACACCGCCGCCGCTTAAATATTAACGTAAGTTCCAAAAAGAAAAACAAAATAATCACACACATTCACACTCGCTGGTCAATATGAAAATTTGTTATTAATTTGAATACTTGGCTGGTCGTTCTTCGATCGGTTTGGTCGATCGTACAATGATTGTAAGACAGTCACTGTTGTCGTCGGCGTCAATTACTATTGCTGCTGTTAGCCTAGTGTGATATTATTGATCTTGTTATTGTTGTTGTTGTCTTTTAAGATAGTATACAATGTATGTGTTAAAGTATGTACATTAGGGTGGGTCAATTTCTTCGGGACCGAAAAACATGACAAAGCGTATAGCAAGGTCGTAATCTACGGAAAATTCTAAGAACTTTTCCCAAAGAAACCATGGTTCTAAAATCAAAATCGAGCTTCCAGTTTTTTAAGAGAAAATTTGGTGCTCAGGACTATTGTTATTTTAACATAAACCTTCAAAACCATTATTTGGGTAAATAATTTTCTATAAATGAGGACAGATATAGAAAGCTGAGAAAATTTCCTTTAAAATAAGCCCTCTTCCAGCGTTACAGGTCAACTATTCACCAATTGCAATGAATTGCAATGAATATTTCCAAAAAAAATCCGAAAATAAAGCTATTGTTTTGGAAATATTCATTGCAATTCATTGCAATCGGTGAATAGTTGACCTGTAACGCTGGAAGAGGGCTTATTTTAAAGGAAATTTTCTCAGGTTTCTATATCTGTTATCTTATTTACCCAAATAATGGTTTTGGAGGTTTATGTTAAAATAACAATAGTCAAACTGATGTCCTGAGCACCAAATTTTCTCTTAAAAAACCGGAAGTTCGATTTTGATTTTAGAACCATGGTTTCTTTGGGAGAAGTTCGTAGAATTTCCCGTAGATTACGATTTTGCTATACGCTTAGTAGGCAAAAAAATTGACCCACCCTAATGTACATACATACTTTGTTTTCACTATTTTGTTATTGTTTTTTTAAAGTTGTTGCTTTTATTGTTGTCGTTACTATAGTCAGAGCAGACTGTTACGCCATGCACTCTATATAAAGAGTTTTGTGGAATATTTATTTAAAGCTGCCAAATTTAACGTTTGGGCTGCTTAAATTTTACAATTTTCGTGTAGCACAGATTTCCAGTTAGCATATCAAGAGAACAAATTGGATAGTTTAGGTTAGGTTAGCAGGATGCTGGTAAGAGGAAGATTAAATTCCAGTCCACTTGGGTCCTGATGTGGTCCCATTGTGTTGCTCGTAGGGATAAATGGTAGTAGAGAAAAGGAGATTAGAAGAGTCTTGAGAAGAATAGTCAAAAGAGAGACAGAGAAAACAGAGAAAGAAATTGGATAAGAATGAGTGATAAAATCGTCGCGAACAAACACTTTGATATTTTAATTATTGCAGAATGGGAACGAAGCTCCATGACTATAAAATGTCGAGCAGAGTTGATTCTCTGACGACTCCGAAAACATGAAAATAGAGAGTGCTTGAGAATGAAACTTAAGAGTTGACGTATCAAATAGTCAGAGAGCCCCCAAATCCCTAATATCTTATGAGATAAGGAAAGGTGTTGGTCATGGATTCTGTTACATTTCTAAATAAACAGTTGTGTTAATTAATGTGGGAGCCTGCCTTTCGTCTTAAGCCAACAGTGCTCTTACCACCGAGTGAATATATGTGATCACAAGTACCCCCGACTCAGGCTGAGGGCTCACAAGTGTGACCTCGAGGGTCACATTAGGCGGTAAATTCTTATGCATGGACCACCCGCCATGCTTAAACACCTTGCTTCAGTGTTCAAGCTATCTAATCTCTCTTTTATCTGTTATTTCGCAACACCACATAGAGGCTCTATATTGGTATACGGAACTCCAGCCAGACACTGGCATTGGTCGAGCATCAGAACTTAAGCTAATTCTTCTCCCAGCTTTTAATAGCAACTACATCCACCACGTGAACTCCCGAAGGAGACCTCACCAATAACCGGTCACGGAATCATGCCACTAACGAAGGTAGTGCATTGGCTGCCAGCATATCCATTCTCACGCAGAAGGAGTATGCCAAAAGCATATCCATCCCCAAGAGAACGTGGCGCTTACCGGATCCCATGGTAGTAGTTTTGCTCACTGGGCAGACCCCGAAAGAGAACCCATAAGAATTAACTTTCTATTGACTTTGGTCTTGAGGGAGATCTTAGGTGCTTTTCCACCTTCTACCAGACTAACCTAGATTACCTACTTGCTTTCTCCGCCTTATATGTATGTACATCCGTTGCTCTGTTGTTTCAGAGGTTGGGCAGTAACATAATAGTTTTATGGGTAATTAAGAAAAGGTAATATCTGGAAAAGACAATTGCCCTTTTCCCCATTAGACACAGCACCAAAAAATTTTACTTTTTTTAGGGATGATAAAATAATTTCTAATAAATACAGTTCTTCGGAAAAATTTTACCATACAATACCGTTGTGTTTCAACACGCCCTTGTATTTAAAATTTTTCACCACATTTCGGTTTAGTGTGATCTCGCATTTTATTTATATTTATCGTGAGCGATAATGTTATAAGAGAATTAGCCACTATTATGATCGGTATTGATCATAAACAGTTATAAAGAAAACACTACGTTACCATGGTCGGTATTTAAATTTTACCATCAGTAAGTTAAACGTTAAATTAAACCGTCGTTAAACGTTGATTTTATAATAAATTTTTATGGTCGCTCGCTAGGGTTAGTTTGGGGTTTCATGAAGAAATTACTGTAAATAGTTTTATAAAAATTTTATTTTCTAAGCGGTAGAGGTAAAACAAGTCGATGCCCATGATTTATATTTCTTTAAATTTGGTCAAATAAATATTGTTATGTAAAATTGATGTTATGTCTTTGATGTTGTTGTTGTTGTTGTACTTTACCCTTATTTAAAAATAAATAGCAGAAAATATTGTAGCTAATTGAGAATGACTAACACGGGTCAGTAATTCTTTTCATTATTTTTTTTTTTTTAATTTTGTTGGTTAAGAACCCCTCTCACTACTCTCGACACAACAACACCAGCTAAATTTTAAATTTAGTAATGTTACTTTTTTTATGGTAATTTGATATTTAGAATGTATTAATTTATTTTTGGATTTTTTTTTCAAACATAAGTGACCGCATATTTTTCCCACCAGATACTAAAATACAAAATTAATTTATTAAATTTATTTAAAATTTTGGAAAGCACGAGTACGATTTTATAAATGTGTTTAGAATGTGGAATTATTATTTTAGATTGTTTACTGTTATATTTTGCAAATGAAAATTTGTATTGCAATATTTTTTTATTTATTTCTTTATAATTTTTTTTTATTTTACGTACTTTAGTTTCTATTAACAATTAATTAATCATTTAAACGTTTTTAAGAATATGAAATTCATATTTTTTAGTAAACTTCCGTTTGCAGTCTTCGCTATATATTATTTTTGTTCCGTTTTTTTTTTTTAATTTTCGCAATAATTTGTTGATAATTTTCTTCACTTTTATTTATTAAACAAATTTTTTTTTTACTTTTGCCCGTATTAACACTTTCAGTGTATGATCACAAGTGTCAAACACTCATTCCATTGTATACGCGGTTAGCTAAAAGTTTGTTGTACTGTGGAACAGCAAAATAAAAATTATTGAAAGCAACAACAATAACACCAGCAACAACAAAAATCTTTGTACGAGCAGTCTTCTTGGCTGCCGCCTTTTTTGCCGTATGACTAATAACACTAAGCACGCGTTCGTTGAAATGTAGAAGAAAAACAAAAAATACATAAATAAATTAAACAAAAATAACAACACTAACAACAAATTAAAAATTCATATAAAACAAAAATTTTAATAGACCACCGAGTTACTACAATTAAAACAAAAATAAATATATAAAATTTTTGTGTTGTATTTATTTTACTTAGTACATACATACTTACAAATACACTACAGTGGAACTTTTCTTAAACGTCGACCAAAACCATGATGAATACAGTTGGCATCACTTACGAAAAGGAATTACAAAATAATGTAAGATCTGCCAATCGTCTGTACATAGCTATAGTCTTGAAACAAAATTTTCATAAAAACATCAAAATTAAAATTCACTGTAATTCATTCATTGATCTGGATTTGCCAATTTTTTGCAAAAATACGTTGATTCACTGAACGCTTACGTTGTTTTAATTAAAATATTTATTTAAGTCAATGGAAAACGGTTGAAACAATTAACTTTTTGATTGAACTTTTTGGTTTAGTGTATGATTACATCTGTGCATTAAGACAATCACCCTAATCGAAAATAAAATTTCACATGAAATGTCTTCGCTTTTCCTAAAAATGTGATTTGAAATTTCTCGTTGTTGTTTCACATGAACAAATAGTTTGGATCTTATTCCCGATAAGGGTTAATAATTTTTTGTTACCCTTTCGTATTACATGAAAATGGCTTGTAACTACACTGAACGAATTTTCTCTTCATAAGTTTTGTGAATATCGATATTAATTTAATGAAAAAAAAACATTCAAACTTATTTAACGTCACGATTCGTTGTATTAATGAAACAAGTTTCGTTAAAATTATTTTAATGTAAAAACTTCGCAAGGACAATTATAGGTTTTCATTATTTTAATGAAATATGTCATTATTTTAATGAAATCTTTCATTATTTTAATGAAATTATTTCAAATTATTATATTGTTTTAATGAAAATATTTCATTATGAAGTAGACTTTTATATATATTACATAATACAGTGCATTTTGCAGAGGATAGGAAAGTTAGTTTTGGGAAGGTTGACAGTGAGAGTAGTGCTCCTGAAATATTACGTGAAATCCATGAAGTGGTTCATTAATTTTGTAATATAATAACAACAATAAATGCTTCTAATAAAACGTTCTGCAATGAACTTTAATGAATGTTTTCCATGAATTTCCAAAGAACGAACGAATTTTTGCAAAACATTAATGTCATTTATTGAAATTAATCAAAATAATTTCTTCATTGCAAAACCCATTCTATTTTAGTACCGACAAAAAGTTTACATCAACGATTTATTTTCTAGTTAGCAAATGGCTCTTATCACGTTCATATCCTTTCTCTCTCATCCTAATGTTGACAAATTAGAGGCTGTTCAAATGTTAATTACGTAACGCTCCAGGGTGATTAAAAATTTGTTATGGAATGAAAACTTTGTAAATGCCATTACGAAGGTGGGGGAGCCGGGGAATTCGAAAATAGCGTTATGTAATGTATAAATGGGCCCTTAGCACGTTACTTATATTTGGCAATTTATTTCCGAACCCTGTTGAAGGCAAAATATTTATTGTAATAAATCGTCACCTTCATACATATATAAAGGCCCTAAATCATAACTTTTTTTCCACACCACGTAGTTATTATATTTCGGTAGGGTGGTAATCCTCTAAGTTATTGATATAAGCCAAAAAACGAAATTAAAAAAAAAATAGTTAGGGCCTTTCTATATCGAGGCATCGAAATGTACATACTTTCAAGTTAATTAAAATTAGAGAAACTCAGCGCGCCTACATGTCATTAATCACACAAAACAAAACAAAATTTGCAGGGAGTGTACAATTTTACAAGCAAACAAAAATAATTATTTTCACTCAATTGCAAAAAATGCAATTGTTTCAATTGGTAAGTATTGCTAATAGAAAACGATCTCGAGGCTGTCAGCAGCGAGACGAATTTAGACTGATTCACTCAATATATAATTCAATGACATAATTGGAATGCCAAAAGGCGAGACATCCCTTATTGGCTAATAGACGCCACCAACATTGCAAAGACTTACTCTTCATAAGCCATCTGCCGATCATTTTGAAAACCGGAGGTGTTGGTTAAAAGACTTTCAACCGTTTATAATATTTCGACATTAATTTGTAGAAATTTTTATATGTTTTATAACATTGCGAAATATTCTTTGTATATTTCTGGACAAGTTATTGACATTTGTACAGGACGACGAACAAAAAAATCATTTGTTTTGTTCATTTTTTTTTTTTTTTTTTTTTTGTGGCAGTACAAAGTTGTTATCGATCAGGTAGAAAGATAATAAATTTGTTACTTTTATTTATATTATAACGAGTATTGTTTTTATTTTATGGCTGGTTATAAAAATGATTTGTGTATAATTTTTTTTTCCTTTTTTTAAGCTTTTAACAGAAACAAACATTTTATTTATTTATAAGAGTAGACATGTAAAATTTTTGTGAATATAATTTATCGGTTTTTATACATTTTAATAAGATCTAACGATACAAATCAAAAGAAATAAAAAGTCTTGAAAAAGCTTGTATAATTTCATAACTTATTAAATTTTAAACAAAATTACCTTAACCCTTTACAATCCCATTATTTTAATAATAATTATTTCGGTAATTTTAATAACATTTACACGTACGAGTACATAGATACTTATGTATGTAGGTTTCAGTTAAAGATATGATCGCGAGTAAATTTTCGTTCAGGATCATGCATGCTCATAGACAAAAATATTGCTCATGAACAGTTGTTCTTCACGTTAATCGCTCTTAAGTGAATGCAAAATATCAATTCATAAAACTTAAGAGAAGGAAATACGTTGCTTAAAAAAACATTTTTACACATTCTCAAATAATTTGACGAATAGATTTTAAGATTTATTAAATTGGTGATACACATTGACAGAACTAAAAAGAAAAGTTACCCATGACCGGTGGATGGCCATCTCTAATTTATGTAATTATTTCGCTTGGGGGCTGTAAAAGGTTAATTTTAATATTTAATGGAAATCGTTTAAAAATGTTTTTTTTTGTGTTTGCTCAAAAGCCCTACCTTTATTCTAATTATTGGCAATTGCCGACTAATTAATACTTTGTGGAGTTGTATCATTTTAATAAAATCTCTTCATATCGAATAAAATAAATTTTATGCATTTAATTAAAATTCATTATGATACTCATTCATAACTCATACGACATGCATATTTAATCAAATTTGTACAAAGAGAACTGGCGATTTACACTCAAAAACTTGTTCGTTCCTCACCCGTTCACCCTTCTTTAAATAATATTTCTTGTAAAAGTACATACGATCAAATGCCCGATCATCTACTACACGAACCATTATTACCACTACATGCTTACGTGCCGCAACTAGCGCAATAAAAGTGAATCATCTTGTTTGAGAAATTATTTTAATGACGTGATCGATCCCCCACCAATCAAAATTAGAATTTAAATTTGTCTTTGCCTGCGTATGGTGAAGGCAAATTGTCGTCGTTTGAGAGATTTTATTTAATACATTTCAACGGATTCGGTTTCTTTGCGAGTTTTAGCCACAGGCAATAACGAATTCAAAGTATATTAAAAATTTGTTAGCACTTCACTACCCGTTATTGCCAATTTACTGCATCACATTCTTCTTTTCAGCTATTTTCGCGGCACTCAGTTCACCGGATTTTAAAGCAAACATTTGTTCTTTTTCGGAAGTGTAAAGAGGTTTTCTATTATTTTTTCATTTTAAAAATTCGGATAGAAAATGTCTTATTCAAGTGATGCATGTAAAATTATTATTTTATTACAAGTAAATTAAACACAAATGATCTTTAAAAGAAAATAATGTGTTCACAATTTTCACCAAATTAATATTAAGAATATGATTTTTAAAATTCAAAAATTGTTTAATCCCACAATATCTGTTTTACAATCTAAAATCGATTAAAGTGAATAAAATTAAATTCCCAAATTTAAGTGATTCCAAGTGCACATGTATGTAGCGTTTCTTCAATTCACCTTTTAAAGAAAGAAAATCAAAATAAAATCATTCAATCCGTTAGAGAGAACAGTTAGAAAGAAGACAAATTTATATTTTAAGCCTATAATACCCCTCTTCTTTGGTCGGGGCCTAAGCAATAAATGAAAATTCGGAAAAATAGTACCAAGTATTTTTTCTAATCTTTTCAGCCTTTATCACCTCCGAAATTTTTTTGCAATGAGCAAATGGATTTATACTCCAATTGAAAGTCATTTTTAGACTTTCTAGAGTAATAATTGATATATTTTCAAAAATTATTATTTGCTATGGGTTAGCTAATCTATATGTATTTCGTTGGTAGTTAAATAAGAACTCATCAGTACATATTTACCATTCATGTTAAAACTAAATGCATACTCGTTTATGTACATAGATTAGCTAATCCATAACAAATATTAATTTTTGAAAACATAAATTCTTGAGCATTTGCTCGAATAAATGTTATATTTTGTAATAATTGATATATAAAAATATTTTATAAATCAAACGTTTTTTACAAAATTTATCAGATTTTGCGAAAATCTCTTCGAAAAAATTCGTTACATTTATGACAAAGTTAATCGAATTAATTATTATAAAAAAAATTCCTTCAATAAATGCAATCAACTAACAAATACATACATACAATACGAGTATTTATGTTTGTTGTATGTACATACATATGTGTTTGCATTAAAAATATGAATTTTTTTGTAAAAGTGGAAATTCCTTTGCTGTCGTAACACTAAATCACACTTGGCTTGAACTTAAATTTTATATACTCCTTCCTAGTCTCCACATTGATTGTGCATTCAACCGATTTTTTTTTTTTTTTGTTATTCTACCAGATTTCGAAATAAATTCAAAACAATGATAATGATGATGATGATGATTGGACTTGAAATTTTTACAACGCAATAAGTGTTTTCTCTAAAAACTTAAAAATACAACAACATTAAAGAAATTGTTTTATTCTTTATAAATGCATTAAAATTGAAGCCAGTTATAATGCACAGTGGGGTAAATAGGAAAATAATGGTAATAAATAAATATAAAACACTTGGCAAATAATTGTCGACAAAAAACATGACCAACACAGACAAACTAAAATTTTATTTCATTCACTTCGAAAAATTTTTACATGTGGTTTCGCATTTATTAAAAACTATACAAAAATTGATTTATTCGGCATAGTTAATTTTATTTTGTAATGAAAAAAACAAGTCAAATAACAGTAATTCTACGCAAAAGTAGTGGTTACATTTTTCTCACGTTTTCTACACCTTTCAGAGCATAAAAATTTTGGTTATAACAATAACTTTTTATGACTTCTAAAGATATGTTGCAATTTCTTTGAAAGCGGATCTTAAAGAATGTTAGATAATCGTTCCCACTGTGCTGCTACGAGTATTAATTGTTACATGATTTTTTGTTTTTTTGCGTATAAAGTTGCAACTGAAAGTTGAGATTTACTACAGAGTTAGTAAAAATACTTATTTGCGGATTAAAATTAAAATTTAAACAAAAAATCGCACACAGGTGTAGACAGTCTGACAGATAGGCAGACAATCTGGAATGGTCAGATATAAACGAGTGAGAATGTAAAATATTTATGTATCTAAGTATATCCATACGTATCCATGTAAGTATGTATGTATGTATGTATGCCTGCATGTGTATTTGTAAGCAGTTTAGAAGAGATTGATGAGTGCTGAGGGAATATTTAATTATTTAAAGTTGAATAAACTTAATGATTTATTATACTAATTAAATTGTAACCATTTATGAGACATTAAGAAAATCACTCTATAAAATGAGAGTGTGCAATTTACAATACAAACGTGTTTTAAGTTTAAGTATCACTTTAATTCGTAAGTACGCAACTACGATTCGATATTCGATCACAAACATGGTCTTGTTGAAGGTACATAAAAGACCATGGAATGCGCTGAATCGGGCACATTATCAGAATCTGTAATAATAAAATAATGAAGAAAATATAAGTATATTTGCAAGCCCTAGAAGCAGAAGAGCAATAGACAGAAATAGCTGGAATTTTCTGTGAATCAATTGCATACCAAAAAAAAAAAGTAGAAACAAGAAAAACGAAGATTCAATTAAAAAATTAATTGGTTCTCAATCAGTCACGAAAACTGTAGTGTTTTTTTAGCTCACACAGAATTAGTTGAACATCTTTTGATTTTATTCCAATTAATTTCATTTATATTCAGTTTCAATTACGAAAACTGTAGCTTCAATTAATTTCCTTGTTAAAGTTCACTCTACGACGAAAAATGTAAATTCAATTACTAAAATTCAAATTTTCAACTACTAATTTTTAAAGAATAGAAATATTTTGATGGCTTAATATAGGAAGGTCGTATCTCAACTTTTAGCTACTTTACAGGAGAAGGAAAAAACTCAATAAAATCTGAAAAAAATAATACATTTTTTTTTCTGATACAGATTTTTATTAAAACAGCCAACAAATTCAATTTTGTTTTATTTTTTATTTGTTTTTTTTTTTTTTAAATAAGTTAGGGCTTTTTTTAATTACTGTAAATCTGAATTTTTTTTAAGGGAGGTGTACTTGAGTATTTTCTACCAGAACATGTAAAAAAACCGATTTTGAAAAAAAACGAGATAAGACCTTTTGATTTGTTTTCGATTACATGATTAATTGATTCAATTACGGTATTAATTGAAACTAGTTTTCAATTTTTCTGTGTACTCATTTTTTACAAATGCTTTTTCTTGAATACCTTAAAAATCTCCGTTTTTTGAGTTCCTAAAGAACGAGTGGCTTTAATATCAGTGTAGTGCTGTGCAGTGTCATGCCGGTATGATCACTTCACTGGTTGAGAAATCAGGCCATATGGATTTTTTGCCTATAGCCTTCTTATCTAGGCTTTATGTACATAGATATGTAAGTATGTACGCACATATTTTGTTCATTTAACATGAAAACTATATTTCTCACGATCGAAATAAATTGAAAATTATATACAATAGTATTTTATGTTCCAAGTGCCAGTCATTGAAGAATATAAGTTTAGCTGATAAAAAAATTATACAAACTTATAAAATGATAATAAACGTCATTTCTTATTTAAAATGTAAAACTTCAAGGCCACTTCGATAACGCTTTCAATGAAAAATTAAATTAGGGAAATAGATTGTGCAACACATGCATTGATACATACCTACTTAAGCAACGTTTTGAAATCACTGCTCTCAAAATTATTATAGAATATACCACACATTCGCTTCTATTAATTTTTTTTTGTGAATCAATTACACAGAAAAAATTCAAAAAAGAATCAATTAAGAAAAATTAAGGTTCAATTAAAAAATTAATTAGTTCTGAAGCAAACACGAAAACTGTATGTAGTATTACCTTAACAGAATTAATTGAAAATATTTTCATTTATTTTTATCAAAAATTTAATTGAAACATTTTAATAAATCGATTAATTTCCTTGCGACATACACGGACATAAGTGAGATTACAAAGCCGTTGTTTTAAAAAAAATGGAAACAATATTTAAAATGCGGACTATTAAAAAAAAAATCTACACTATTGATGTTAAATAATTCAGACTGCATGAGAAGAAAAGATCTGACAGCGGGTGTGAGATGCCGACCACACAACTTGATCTCAAAATGACTCATAGAATTAAATTCACTATGTTTTTTATGACATACAATTTCTGAAATAAGTTATTTTTTTTTTCCTTCTTCTCATAAACGTTATTGTTTTTGTTTTTATTATTAATATCGTATAATGTATAGCAAAAAAGAAATGAAAGATTTGCTAAATAACTTATAAATAAAAAATATACTAAATTTACGATTATTTAAGAAAAAAAAACCTTAATCTTTTGAGATTTATGCAAATGAATTAATTATAGAAAACTGATTTGAAATATAGATAAGTTTTTGTTTCATTGAAAGTTAAAAATTATTTATTATATAGATGCATAAATTCATAAGATATTTTTAATTGTGATCATTTAAAAATTTTTGAAAAACAAATCTTTCAAATAAGTCGTGCAAAGTTACACCCTGCCAAAGTTAATCGATGATGGCGATCGTGCAATGTTATTTAAGTTTTTTTTTTTTTTTTATTTTAATTAGTCTGATCTATTTTCTTTTTCAGTGTTATTATAACAGCCAAATAGCAGGATTATAGTTCTATCATTTATTTCCCAACCTCATTTCAATTATTATTAACTAATTCGTACGTAGCAGTTATGTATATTAAACTTTGTAAAAATATTGCTCATTGATGCTAAATAAAAAATCTTTACGTCATTTGATGTAAAAGAGGATTATTGTTTGACGTCATTTGATTAAAAAGGCACACCAAAGTGTGTAGAAAACTAACTTGAAAGATAAAATTATATAGTTGTTTTTGTTGTTGCTGTTTAAGTTGCGCCCAGTGTCTCCTAGAATTGATAAAGACGAATTAAAGTAGGAACATTTTACTAAGAAAGACAGAGGAAAGAAACCATGTCTTATGCGGTGCTTAATGTTTCTTTCCTATAAGCGATCGTTTATCACATATCGAATAATTTTTTGTCAAACATATTAGTGCGTGCTTAGTCGAATGGACGGACGGACAGTTATTTTTTGTTGTGCCTATGGTCTTCACTTTGTGAAAAATCTCATTTACAACTAAAACCGATTTAAAGATGTTCGTTCAATCTTCTATGACTGACGTCAAATAATAATGATCACAACACATGACTCATGCTATTGATGTTTTTTTTTAGGGTGTTGCATCATAAAAGTGTGAAAGTACAGCAACAAAAGTTTGTATGTGTGTGTGGTTTAGTTTAACCTAATTTTTATATGAATTTCCACTTGTTTTGTTGTTTAGTATTTTTCAGGTATGGGATATAAGTTACGTACTTATTTTTGGGAGCGTTTAAGTGCCAAAAGTTGTTTACTTTTTGATTTAATTGCTTATTTCTTTGTTTAAGAGTTTGTGTTCTCAAGCAAAAAATGAGAATTACAAAAGCGAAAGCAGTAAAAAAAATACCAGCATTTTTTTTAATTTTAGTCCCCAGGAAAAAAACACTGTATTTTAATTAAGGCTAACTACTGTCTTTATAAAAAATGCATCAAAAATTTAATGTGTAAATTGTTTCTATCCCATAAAAAGTACGTGGAATATTATTATGGACCATATCCTATCCGCCCGACAAATCTCAAGCAAATCCACTATCGGCTTTCGGGCTATTTTGTAATAAACTTTTAATTTTATAATATTAGTAGGGCTTAGATCGTGTATTGTGACTAGAATATTTGCCAAAGTGCCAGGATATTTAACGATCTTGAGCTTCCTGAAGAAACTCTAATCGTTCTTTAATTTCTAAAATAGACTTTTAGAGTTTCGATGGTCCCCATATATATACATTTTTTGATATCTGGTTGTCCCCCAAGAGGGCTATCAGTAAGTTGTGAGTATATGTTCCTCACTAGTCAAATCATATACTATAAGTGCGCGTATATGTATATATTATTTTATTGTATTTTCTATAATTTAAAAACAAATGTTATGGTATTTTCTTTTCAACACACAAAATGGCACCTTATTGAAAGGTATATATAAAAAATGTCCCTGTAATAATGCAGCTTTTTATTTTACTAGAACTGAACACAAATTATGAAAAAGTATTTAACAGCAGTCAGCTAATTTTAACAGAACACTATCAACACTGTCGATTTTTACGGGGCAAAAATTGCAATGCCTTCGACCATTAGTGAGGGCGATTTTTTTAGAATCAAACACACTGCCCTTTTAGAGAGCAAAACATTTTTAAGAAACGAACACCACAGTACAGTTTTTGCCTGGAGATGTACCATTTTTTTGTAGAAAAAAAAACACCATTAGTAAATATCAATATCATTTTTAATACGATCAAATTATATGTACAGTGCGATGCAATTTAATTAAAAAAAAAATTAAAACTTTTTGCTTCACTGAAAAACGTGATTTTTCAAAATTATTAAGAGAGGCGGCGTACTCGTATACAAAATAAACATTTCAGTTAAACAATAAATAATTGTAGCAGTTATAAGTGTGTGTGTGTGTATGTTTGTAGTAAATATAAAACTTAACTATGGAATTTCACTAAAAAATTAACACTCAATTTAATTACACGGAACAGAAACAGTTAAGTGTAGCAGTTTTTGATATTGAAAAAAATTATTTTTTTTTTATATTTTTCAGCCGTATTTCCCTTTGAAGTTAAGTTTTTGTATTATTGTACAACGAATATGATGGCACAAACGGAAATGCCATTGATTTTGTAGTTGTTTTTTTTTTTTTTATTTGTATCGTTATCGTTAAGAGAAATTTAAATAAAATTTAACGCACCGTATTTTATTTTTAAGTCAAGGTAAAGGTTTTTTTTAGAAACACATAAACTAAACACACACACACACATCTATATAAAATTAAAAATATGTATATGTATGTAGATCTTTTTTGGTTAGAACTGGGGAATTTGTAATCTTTAAGAAATGGTTTGTGGTTAATCGTAATGAGAAATATTTTTCGATAATTGTGGCAGTTAATGAATTTTATTCAGGGCTATTCGGGAAAACGCGCTTCACTTCATCGTCGTCGAACGTTCACTTTCGACATTTCGTCGTCGACATATTCTAAAATACGAGTGAAGAATTATCGTTGGCAGTAATCGATTTCTTGTAATCCCTTATGAAAAACATAAACAACAATAAATGTTTAATATACAGAAAAATTAGAAATTAGAAAAATAGATTCAAAGAATTAAAATTAAAAATTTTAAGTTTCACAATTAGTAAAAATAAAATTTACATAAAAATAAATCCTTTATAATTGAAATTTGTACTTGGACTCAGGTTTTGAGAACTTGTATAAAAGTAAGGCATGTATATTTTAAAATAAGGAACACAGTAACTTCACATGCAGCTCAAAATGGATATTTTTACTTATTTATTTGGATGATTGAATTCCGTCTGCAATTTTCTTTAAGTATAGGAGTTCTTCTTTTTTTAATGCAATGTAGTTTTCGTAAAATTATTGTTGTAATGCTATTTGTTGTTGCAAAGGATTTGACTGTTCAGTTTTGCGCTTTTTTGCACTGGAACTAGCATTTGTTTGAAAATTTGAATCAAGTTTATCCGTGTTGTTATCATCATTATTGGAAGACTGATAGAGTTGAGCTTTTGTTTCAGTTCTTCCCATATCCTGTTCTGCTCTTCCGGCCTATGTTGACTCGTTCCTGTTGCAATATCAGGATCGTCCACCATGAAATAAACCATGGCTCTGAATTGCTGCGGTGATGTGTGTTTTTTAGACCTGGACAAAGAAACAGAAATAACTTTTATTGTATGTTTTTTATACCTGTATGTACATATATTTACTCACATTTCAAGCAAAAGCTTTTTATTTATTTTTCCTTTGGTTATTTTATTCATAAAATATATTTTTACGCGCTAAAGTATGCGTCGAACGAAAATTACATAGATGTGTGGTGAACAAGTATTTTAGAATGCATACAATGTGAACAAAAACATATGTTTTCCGGCACTCACATCGCTAACGTATTTTAGAATAGCAAAAGGTGAATGAAACGTGTTTTTGTGGTGAAAGTGACTTCCCGAATAGCCTTGATTATTTCTCTCAGCGTAACGTGTGTGTCTATGAAACTTAGAGAAGTTTTAGGTAATTTTCTTTAATATCAACGAATAGATGAGCCAAAGTTTCTCTACCTACAGGAAAGCAAATAAGGAATTTGACAAAAACAAAAAAAAAGATCTTGCTGTATACGTACTTAAAAATTCAGATTTGTTAAAAGGACTGAAAAGTTTAAATCAAAATGTTCATGAAAATGTAACACAGGTTTTTCGACCAGAGTAAAAAATAAAAAAAAAAAAATATAAAAAAACCAGAATCAATTAAGAAAAAAGTAGATTCAATTAAATAAATTAATTGGTTCTCAATCAGTCCTGATATTAGTGGGAAATTTCAACGATGGCCAGCTACATTTACATTATAATAACTTTAGATTGGCTAATGATAGTTTGTTGTAAAATATTCCATAATATTTAAATTTTGATCACCTTTGAACTTAATCATTTATAATTTTAACACAATCAATGCTTTGGGAATTATTTACAACAAAAAAAAAAATTAAAACTTATATATTTTTCTTGGATAAAATTATAAATAATTATTTTACTATTCCCATTAATAACTACAGCCAGAAAAAAGGATTGGTTGCAAAACGGTTGTGCCAATATAATATCAGTTGCAAAGACTATATTTAAGCTACCTTTACCAATATTCTATCGATCCAACCAACATTCCATGATCATAATCATATTACCACAACTGTAACTAACATACAATTCTAAAATTGGTTGAGTCAACCGAATGCATTCTTTTTCTGCTACTAAATGCCAAAATGGCGAGCAAAACTGAATAATTGGCAATGGATATGCCAACCAATATGGTTGCCATAACCAATTATAGTAAAATAAGTACATACTAACGCAATACATTTTAGTCGATTTTAAAATACGAATGTGGCTGAGTTATCGAAGGCGATGTGTTTCAAACATGTCGCTCCTTTACTACAACGTAGTCATATCTCAAAAAAACTCAAACGTGGCAAAATGCATTTAAAGTATTGAAAGCGTAAGCATTTATATGGACGGCTTGAGCATGTAAGCGGTTATAACTTGGGTTTAGATAGAGATATGTTTATGCAAATTTTTTTACAAATAAAGAAGGTATTGAGAAACTCTTTTTCGTCAGTAACTGAAAAATTTTGTTTTTTGAGATATGACTATGTTGCAATAAAGGAGCGATGTGTGTTCTATCTTCAATACCAATAATGGACAAAAATAGATTTTAAATTCAAATGAATAAAGTAAACAATTTAATTTAATTAAATATTTAAAATAACAATTCAATTGCGTTCCGGGATATAAATGAGCGTGAATAAGCCCGATTAGCTTCCATTTAATATTCCATGGTGTTAATCAATTTTATCGGTTGTCGCAACTATTAAATGAATGACCCGTAACTAGGGATGTGAATAAATAATAGATTTTTATTTAATCGATTATTTTCTTTTTATTGTCGATTTTTTGTAATCGATTTTATTAATGGTAAACATCGATTTTTAATAAATCGATTATAATAATTACACATTTTAAATCGATTTTTGTAAATAGTGCCATCTGTGTGACGGATGAAAAAATGTGAGTGATGTAGTTTGGATTTTAGTTTTGAGACTATGAAAATCGTCCATGTGGTTATTTTTTTATACTTATTATCTTAAATAATTTGACTTGAATAAAATATTCATAAGACATTTTCACTAATACATCGCATAGGTATTTTTCGTATAAATAATCGAAGTATGAACAAAAATCGATTATTTTTATTTTAAATCGATTTTTCTCAATCGACACATATTATGTAACGCTCCAGAGGGGGGTATAAAATCCCTGAAAACAGCGTTACGTAATATGTGCACGGCCCCTAACAAAAAAAATCGATTATTGAGTTATCGATTTTTGCGACTCGATGTCACATCCCTACCCGTAACTAACAATTCCGTCGTACTACACGAAAATTGTAGTTGTAGCTACCGATTTCTATGATAGTTGGTGCAACCGTCACAATTTGGTTGCAACCGAATTTGTTGCCACAACTAATCTGTTTTCTGTGTGTATAACAACAAAGCTACATATACTTAAAGTTAAATAAGCTTTTATTCCAAATATATTAATATATATTTTCATTTTATTAAAGTCAATTGATTTTTACAAAATTTTCCCTTGTATCCTTGTCCAATTCGTTCCGTCTAAAAAATGCTACCAACTTTAGGCCAATAATAAAAGGTTTCGAAAGAAGCATTTAATAAAGCTTACGATTACCTTAAAAGAAAAACATTATCCACCTACCTTCCTTTCACATTGTTACATAACCTCGAAATTTTCGCTATGTAAAATTACAGAATTCTCGATTACCCTAAAATTTCAGATAAAAATATGAATATTTAAAATAAATTATAACATAAAATACGGGTAACATAAACACGAAAATCTCAAAAACTAAAACACTTCCAAACACTTCAAAATTGCACTGCCACTCCTTGAAAAAATATACAAAAAAATTAAAACTTGAAAAAAATGTTAAATTCTAAATAAAAATCAATATTGCACACAATGGCCATGGAATTAAAAAAAAATGGAAAATAAAAAAAAATAAATGCTTTAAAATAAACAGCATCAGATAACCCTCAAAATAAATAAAAACTCATTATGGCATTAATAACAACAACAAAAAACAGAAAAAAATTCAAACGAAACAAAATTACAACGACACAACATGCAACATTTGAAAAAAATTTTAAAAAATGCAGGCAACAACAAATACATAAGGCACAAACGCAGCCAAATTTATTCGTATTTATGTGTTAAACAGGGTAGTTCAATAAATAAGTGTTTTTTTTTCTAACGATAAAGGACACGACGATTTACAAACCATACTTTTATGGCGATTAAACAAACACTGTCAAAAGCTCTGCTTGTTAGTTATTTGTTCAGTTTATCACTTAAAAAACTTTAAATTGCCGCCTTAATGTATTAAAACTTTAACGCCGTCAAATCGAAAGACAAAATTAACGGAATCTAAGAAATAATCAATGAAACCACTCGGAAACTATACATAATTAAAATTATTCCGATCGGAGTGCATAAAGTGGCTGAAATTTGTAGAGATCGAATACTAATTTCTGAGCACCCGTTTTAAAAAGTTTGTTAATATTTACGTCGAAACTTTAAAAGAATAAAATTACATCAACTTTTCACTAAAGCAGACGAACCTAACATGTTGTTTAAGGAGTGCGCTACAACATCTCATCAGCGTGTTCATGTATGTGTTGGTTTCTATAAAAAATTTTAGGAGATAATTAGATATCAGATTCATAAATGGTGAAGCTTAGCGATAATCAATACTTCGGACAGGCAAACTTAACCAATTCGCATTAAAAAATTTATGGCTCGAAACTTCAAAGAAACATCTTCCAACTTAAAGAGAAACTGGGAAATCAATCCCCAAATATATGAGTTTCGCTAAAATCAATATATCAAGGAGCAACTTTTCAACAAAAAAAACTCGATACCAAACCCCTTCAAACAACAAAAAAATTTGGAAAATCGGTCTATAAATGGATTATTTATGTGATAATAAATATTTTAGGGGGACAACTTGCCCCTCCAATAGTCCAAAACATGGGACACAAATGCAAGCAAACCCTTTAAAAATATTCAGGAAACTGATCCATAAATGAAAAAGTTATTCGAAAATCAATATATTAGGGGAGAAACTTGACCCCGATTTTTATGGAACGAAATCACAGGCAAACCCTTTCAAACAAAACAAAAACAAATTAATATTCTTTATATATAAAGTCGGTTAAAAACTATTTTCGTTTGAGCTTCTTAAATAACACCATGCAACAAAACCAAAATGTTTGAAGGGTTTGTTTTGAAGTGGGACTATACGTTCCTCTAAAATTAATTCCATGTGTACATGTCTTCTAACAGAATTAGGGATTATAACCTTTCATCTTAAAAACTTTGATTTTCTTGTACAGTGTAATGGTATTTAACAAACTCAAATTTCATTTCGAAACAATTACGGACCCAACTAAAAATATTCATTGAATTTTTAATCAATCCAGATCGACTAAGTAATCTTCATTGCTCAATAATTATTTGTTGAAGTCGTTATTCCGTAACTATAGTTTTGACAAAATCAAACAATGGGAGATTTACGTACTCGTTCTGAGTACCAATTGAGCACTGCGTAGAGATTCTAGCTGTGTTCTAAGACTGTAAAATAACAAGAGGATGTTACAACTGGCAAATTGCTGTCGATAATAAGCACCTGTCATCTTTTTGATATTGTCTTGACGCGACGTCGACAAATAGTTATAGAATAAGGCAGAATATTAATTTATAATTAAATTTTTAAAATTGTCAACAAAAAATGTGGTTTTAAAAGCAAAAACTATATCCCAAATTTCTCATATATGTATGATACTTATATCGAAAAATACTTGGCATATATATTGGCTTGCCTTGATGATAAAACATAACAGTCTTTCAAAGCTCTTGTTTAAGCAGTTACTAAGGTGTTTGTTTTTAGGGAAAACAGAAAACTAATTTAAATATTTCATGATTTTGTTGTTTTTTGGTGAGCGGTTTTAATTCGTTAAGAAAAATTAGCAAAAATTAATGCAGCATATCATGATAATAAACAGCAAAAGAAAAAAGCTTTAAACCAGCTAAAAAACACAACAACCATCAACAATACAATTCTAATTTATGAGGGAGGGTTTGATATATTTTTTTGTTTGTTTTGTAATTCATATTCATGCACATAAAAACAAACTTATTATTTGCAACAAAATATTCTCAGTTTTTTTTTTATGAATCGTTAAAAATTTTATTCATTTTTGCACCTGCATTTCAAATTGTCACATTATTATGAATTATTTAGCAAAAACTTACTGGCGGCGTTTTAAATACATACTTTAAAGTTTTACTCGTATGTTAGTTATCGGTTGTTAAAGTTATTAAAAATAGTCTTTTATACAAATGTGCTGCAAGTTGCTATTACTAAAAGTACAATAGAAATATGGAATTTTAAAATCGTATTTATGCTGGTTTTTAAATTCAGGTACATTGGAAAAAATCTAAAAAAATAATTTAAAAATTACTTTAATTACAATAATTTAACAAAAAGAATATAAAAAATATATTTCATTTTCAAGTGAACCATAAAAGGATTTGAACTCACACCCAACCAAATCATAATCGATTGATAAAGTTAAAGTGCGCAATAAAATTGGTTTTCTCATACAAAATTCGCACATTAAGGACACAATAATTTTACTAAAAATTTATGAATAAAAGGGTATTTAAATAAAAAAAGCCAGACAACTTTTTAATAATCGCGTTTTTGTTTAAACATTTTAAATCTATGAGAAGTAATATTATTTACGCTCAAGTTCAGTTTTAATGAATTAATGAAAATTCAAAATTACTAAGAGTTTTTTTTGTGTTGGAAAATATTATTATTTATATCCAATCAGTTTTTAGCAGCACGTATCAGTACCGATTTCAAGGCCACTACACCTCTCATCAGCGTTCAATTGTCCATCTTTACAATTTTCGTAAAGTGGATACTAATTGAGAAGAATATCAACTATTTAACCAGTTTTCAATAGAAATAGAATACGAGAATTAATTTTTAATTAATTTCTTTTTCTACATATTGAAACAGTTCTGGTTGGTACATTTACGAACTTTAATAATAAACAGTTCGTAGTAATTTAAAAAATTACAATTTATATACATATGTAAAAAATATTACTTTAATTGCAACAGTGTCAAATTAACATTAATTGAATTGAATAATTAAGAAAAAGGAAAAAGGTATTTAATAAAAAAAAATTTTTTTCGAACCCATATAATTGAGGAATTCCAAATAAGTCCTACATTCGGTAACTAAATTTATTTGCAGCACAGCCACCGAAAATTTAGCTACCTACAGAAAAGTTGAATAATTGGCGATAAGAGTACCTATATGGCGGCCTCCGAAAACAGTATGGTTGCTCTACTTTATTGGTGGCGGAATTAAATAAATCTTCTTGTATTCCTCTTTAAATAAAAGTAATTAAAATCATCGACCTCAAACTACATTTAATAAATTTAATATAAACAAGGATGCTCACTTCATCAGGCGCGGATGAAGCTTAATTACTTTCTTGCGAAGAAAACTTTAAACTTTTTAAAACTTTATTGGGAACATCAAAATGGTGCGCCATAAAAAAATCGTGCAAGATGAAAATTTTCGTGGAAAAAATCATTCTATTTTATTTGTGAACCGTGCTATTTTAAAAGCGTGCAGAAAAGAACTGTTTAAAAGAGAGATGATTGTATATGAGGAGCCGCAGAACAAAACGTAATTTTTCGCTCATTTCAAATTGTTGGAAAATTGATGTTTATTTATTTCGTGTCCTTAAAAAGCTGCATGAACCTGGAAATGGTAACAGGTTTTTAACTTATCAATAGATGCAACAAAGTGCCAGAAGTCATTACATTAATCGTTAAGGTAGTTTGATATCAAACCACTTTAATATTGGAAAAAGTACGTTATTTTAAAAAAAATAGGAAAAGTACGTTTTGTTAAAAAATAAATAAAAAAAAGCACGTTTTGGTCTGTTTTTTTTTAGAATAGTATTTTAACTGATTGTTTTTAAACCGGATCCAATATAAAAAAATATACATTGAAATTAAATATAAATTTGTTCGTTATTTACAATGTTTTTCTTTTTTTTTTTTTTGTTATATCATCTAAAAAATATAAAAATTTTCTCAAAATTATACGCAAAAAGTAATCTAAGTAAAATTGGTTTTGGAACTTTTTCACATTTTTGCTTTTTATGTGTTCCCACATTTAAATTTTTTACGGCATCTTGTAATTCTTCCATGTTTTAATTATATGTACTATTAAATACTTTTTAAAAACAATCAGTCGACAAAGAATACTTATGTATGTTTTAGCAATTATTATTTAACAGTTAATTTAAACGAAAATGGAATGACTTAAAATAACGTCAAACAAATTGAGAACATAAGATAATGTTATTAAAATAAAATACGAAAAGTAGAATAAAGGAGAGTTGTAGTTTTATTGACACACAGATTGCATATTTTATTAAATCTAAAAGTGCAACTTCACGAAAAATGGCAAAGACTATAAAATAGTACGTTTTTTTTGTGCATCGACTTTTTGGAACCCATTTCCTTAGAAGATTTCGAATATTCTTAAATCATTTTTTTCTCAGTGTACATTTGTTAGTTCTTCACAATACACATCGTAATTTGTTTTTGTTTTTCTTCTTATAATTGCCGCTATTTTTGCCACTAGACATCATGGCGTATGAGTAATTATTTATTTTTCTATGAATTATTTAACTTTTAAACAATTGTTGTTACAACAGCAGCAAAAATATTTCTTTAGATCTTTTCAAAGATTAGATATTTAATTTATGAAAAATACCATTTAATTTCTTGTTGATGTGATGATTATCTCTTGTTTTAGGTTTACAGATACATATACGAATACAATATGTCGAATTATTGTTGTCAATTGTTTCGTACAAATAAGAATTAATCAACAAAAATTAAACACCAAAAAATAATTTAAGTATTTAAATGTATTTATTTAAGTAAATGTACGTACGTACATACATTTTGCCAACCTCAAATATGGTTCAAAAAGACCGCTTTTATTATAAATACGAGTGTATTTATATACATAAATTTTACATAATACGAATATAAATCAAACACAGTGAAACGAGAAAAATTAAAACACAACAAACTAAACTTGTTTTAAATTTTTTACACTAGAGTTTTGTTTTACAAATAATTGGTAGGTAGTTTCCCTTGATATTTGTTAAAAATCTGCTACCGCAATTATTTTTAAATTTTTAAATTTATATTATTATTTTAAATATTATATTATATTATTATTTATGCACTCGCAAAAATATGAACACCCCAAAATATGAACACTTTTTTTCTTCCATTGGCTACTCTAAAATATGAACTTAGTGCGAAAGCTTTAAAATATGAAAAACTTATTTTTGCATTTTTTAACTGATTTTTATCGAAGCAGTGATGAAATCTTTGTAAACAGGGTTGTATATAAATTCTGCTTCAACTGCATAATAATTTTGATATTTCCCTATTTGTTTTTGAATTGCTTTCGGCTGTCAATCAAAATTTCATAAAAATTAGATGCCATTCGCAAATATGAAAAATCTTGCAAAAGTGAACTGGATTTAATTAGTTCATATTATCGCGAGCGCACTGTATGTTTATAGTACAGTGGTGTTGGCTGAAGTGGTTAGCGCGTTGACTACTAAGCAAGCAATGACGTGGGGCCTGGGTTCAAACCCTGGCCAGAGCAAGTCAATCAACATCATTAATTTCTGTAATGTACATTAGTGAGACATTTTATTAATTGTTGTCGGACTATTTAAGTGATGAAGGCATAGCACTGGTCACTAAAAAACTGTTCCGACAGCGATTGATGATGTTCCAAGCTAATGTACACAACATCGCCCTCCTTCGTCGGTTAGTAGATACATCGGCGAAGTAAAACAATTAATAAAATGCCTGCTAATACAGCTTGACAAAGTTAATGCGTCTACCTAACACTGGAGGCGTCTCAACACTGCTATAAAAATTAACATAACGCGCAAAGCAGAGTTGTAAAAGAGTTAAGCCTTCTACACTTTCAACATCTATCTTCTTTACTCTATCCCTCGCTCTGCCTTCCGGCACAATGCACTGCATACGTAGGGGTCATCCCCTGAGTGCTGGTCCTAATTAAAAAAAAAAAAAAAAAAACTCTTCTTCCCTTTCCTCAAATCCGCACCTGGTTCTTCTGTAATGCATTCTTACCGACTCGGAGTTTTTGTAATATGTAATACAAAATTGCTTATCTCAGATTTGAATTGGTGTTGTTGTAGGAAAGGCATATAATGAAGGATTCTTTCTCAGTACATTTTATGAAGTAATGCGTGAGCTTTTCAAAAAAAAAAAAAAATAACGATTACACTGATGATGTGCTCGAACTAACATCATGTCATTAAAATCATCTTCGGTAAATACCTACCTACACCTTATTGATCTGTATTAGAATTAGAGTAATAGTTGAGAATACTGACAACACAATAGGTATATGTCGGAGTCAATCAATAATGTCTTTCAAAGAATAACTCCATTAACATGGTCGAAAGTTTCAAATTCATTTAATTTATAAAATTGTACATATCTGATTTTTTTTTAGCATAATAGAAATGTACATACGTACAATTTGCAGCAGAGTTTCCATGCGCTGAATCGAATATGTTGACCAAGAATCGATCAAGATGTCCACTGTACATAAGCACATACATAAGTGTGTACTAATTTTAACTATGCTAAACACTCTCATATTAGTAATAATACTCATAGATTATGCCTATACATAATTTCCGTTTGTCAATTAACTACATTCATAGTTCGATATGATATAAGTATGAGATAAAACGGCCGGACAAACGATCCGCCAGCCAACAAAGTAAACAAATAATAAAAGACAAGTCAAGACAAAACCAAACAAAACCGTTTTTGTTTGTGCATACATACATACCTACATACATATGTATGTACATATGTATGTTCATTGTATAACCCAAAAATAAAGGTGTTAAGATATCATCGTTAAATAAACAAGAGTCCAAAATTTTAATCAGTAGCCAAACCCAGAAAAACTAAGAAAACAACAGCAACAACACTGGAAGCAAATAAAAAGGCGACCAACCTACACCATAAAAAAGCGCAATAGGTACGCACACACATATGCATGTACATATGTATGCATGTATATACAATACATAAGTATATGAGTACAATTAAAAAACCCCAGAAAGCAAAGAAAAAAAGACGCAAATTTACATAAATGACAACAATATCAAACCGCAAAAAGATAAAAATACTGTTTGAAGAACAACACAAGCGAGAAAAAAAAATAAAAATGAAGACTTTGGCTTGACGTGCGTTAAAACACATGGATACGTATATACATACATACATACCTACTCGTAGATACCAGAAGTTCCATATGTGGCGATCAGATCGTGTCTATGGATGAAATAAAAAACCACAAAAGTCAATATAATCGTACGTATGTACGTACACATTTATGACTCCATATTATAGAAATAATCGTAAATGAAATTTTATTTTGAATGTAAAGCAGTATCGTTTTTAGTTGGTGGGGATTTTTGCTTTTTCCATTTTCTGCTTCTGCTGTTTTTCAAGTTATAAAACCCAAAAGTTTTGGTTAAAACCAAAAACTATACAAAGGGTGTTGAAGATAGGCCTGGTCAGTGTTGACTGCTGTTTATTATTTAGATGGTTTGATGCCAAATTACCACGACAAGTTGTAAGCACGGAGTATTCATTATGAGGCACTACTTCATTGAAAACGTCATTGATCAGGCTCAATTTATTTTGGACAACGACAGGCGGAAGATATATGTATGACTTCAGCAGACCGGTGCGGCGTATAATGCAAAGCTATCTGTTTGACCGGCCGCAATATCTAGAATTAAAGGTCATAGCTTAAATTTATTCGAATCTATGAAATAAAGTCAGTGAAAATTACAAAAGAAAAAATGCATTCTCTGTACACAGAAAAAAATAAAAATTGATTTCAATTAAAAAATTTGTGATATCAATTAAAAATTTAATTAAATTTGCACCAGTAAACAAATTAATAGTATCAATTAAATTTCTATACATTTATTAACTAAAATTATTTATTACCATTAAAAATTTAATTAAATAAATTAAATATATAATCAAATTTTTTTATATTTTTAATTAAAGGGTTGATTGAAAAAAAAAAATTAAATATTTTTTCTGTGTATTTTGTCTATAACAGGTTGCATTTACTTACAAGATCGTGTTAATATTGAAACAACTACAAGATTACAAAAACAACTGTCAAAGAATGCTAGCAGGTTGTTTTGCTTTGTTTTCACTCTATCATTGTCACAACAACAATTTGATACATATTTGACAACAGCAGGCGTAAATTAATTAAATCAACTGTGCTATCAACACCTTATAGTATTTACAACTTCCACTTTGAATTTGTTTAAATCTAAAAGTTTAATAGTTGAATTACTGTAAATTCAAATAATTTTTTAAGAAACGAGAGACTGATCAAAAATAATCGCCAAAAAATAAAAAAAATTGCTTAAAAGGAAAATCGCAAAATGTACGCTAAAATCCAGAAAAAGTCGCTACAAAAAAATTAATCGAAAAACAGAAAAGTTACAGGCACTTTCAAATATACGAGTACATATATATATATGTATATATATATATATATATGTGTGTGTGTGTGTAAATATATGTACATCTATTGTTCATCTCACTACCGACCTGCTCTTATTGCCAAACGCTTTACAAAATGACTCACAGATGTGGGTACGCATGTGCCAAAGACAGGCATTCCCCAACAAAAAGAATAACATGAACAAAAAAGCAGTAAGTTTTCTTCATAATATTGTTGCAGCAAATTCTTGTACGTGTTGTGTCAGAGTGTTAAAGCAATTTTTCATATAAAATTTTATTTTCAATAAAAAAAAAATTTCAGAAATATTTTTAGACAAAAAACAAATAATCAAAGTTCAATAAATTGGGATTGAAAAATCCTGGATTTATGATTTCACGATCGCTTCATATGTAAAGATAAACTTTAGAAGTTTCTGTCTGTCGACTGATAGTTTCCGGCTTCCTTTTTCAGGCTGAGAAAAAAATGTCATAAAAATATTTCTCTTTTATCTGATCTTGAATTTAAAGTTGTTTTTAATAGACTTTAAAAAAAGATGTGGTATTTTCTTGTTTAATGGTCTAAATCTATCATTAATGGACCGATTTTCAAAATTCTTTTTTAAGTTATGAATTTTTAGTCGAAATAAATGATGTTTAAATCAAAAATTTTTAATAAGTCAGGCTTAAGTTCGTAATAATTAAAGAGACAAGAATTTTTTTCTAGTCAGTTCAGTCTAATTTTTTTTTTGTCTTTCCAATTATTACGAGCTTCTGGAGTTTCCTTTCTAATAAAAAATAAGTAAATTAAAATTTCTTTAGCTCTTTGCTTGCAGCATGTCACATAAAATTTCATCTACAATCGGTGCGAAATATTTTTGGTTTGCCCACGTTTGATTGCAGCTTAGTACCATAAATTTGAAAATCAGGGCCAACCCACCTCCCCTTGATTATCCAATAGTTTCTTAATTTAATGCACAATTTTCCAAACCATTTTTTTTGTTTTTTGTTTGAAGTTTCCATTCAAATATTTTCTTTATCATTGCAAGTTGTTTTCAATTTTCAAATAAGAATGATACATACAATCATATTTTAATGTATTTTACTTCCTAGATCTAGAAAATTAATGAATTCATTCTTTTTAAGTCTTGCTGAAATGAAAATATAATAGCAACGACCAACCAAGCGTTCACGCGCCAACTTGAGCAGCTGTTTGTAAAAAGTTGTTAGTGCATCAACAAAAAAAAAAAAGTCATGAAAAAATAAGTTTGCAGCATGCAACACGTTGTAGTGGCATACAAGCGGACCTGGCAATATCAACGTGTGTTTCTGTTGTTCTTGTGAATGAATGAAACAAAGTTTGCCACAACAATAAAACACCCAGATACAAAGTTGTTTAAAGCTGTTTTTATATCATTGCTAGAGTGGGTATGTATGTATGCATGTACTCGTACACGTACTCGCCATATTATCTGTGTCAAAGTACACTTTTTTCCGATTTCTATTTTTAATTTTTATATCTTTTTTGTTTTTAACACACAAATAATCCCTTAATTTTGTAAATAAATAATAAAAAAAACATGTTTAGCGATTGCAAAACATTGTGCAAAAGTGCTAAAAGCAACAACAACGAAACACACGTGTTGCAAACAAATGTTTTTTTTTATTATTTATTTGTTGTAGTTGTTTATTGGTTAAACATATGGACTCCTACAAATATGAAAACAAATTTCAAATTGAAAATACAGTTTTCTGAATGTTATTTACAAATTGTACAGATTGTAGACTCCATCGCAAAAGAGGCACTTCATTCACAGAAGGGGGAAAGAAAACGCGACACACATTTTGGTTGCTGTTTTTGTGCAACTGGCAAATTGGGTCAATTTCAATTTGTATTAATGAATTATTGGTTCATAAACATGTTTACTGCCTGTTGATTTAATTTGTGAAAACAAAAAAACTTAAATAAATTTAATGCAATGAACTGAACATACATAGGTATGTACTACATACACACATGCATACATACATACATATGTACATACATATATCCGAGCAGGCATGAAAAGTAGAGAATTTGTTCGACAAGATAAATTAAATCAAATGAGACATCCATATATTATCTTGCATAAGTTATAGATCGTCGTATATACATATACATAAGTATATACATAAGTATGTATCTAATAAGACAGCACACACACATACTACATGACCTACGATTAGAAATTATGGAATAATCAGATCATTTTGATACTTCCCAGAAGGAATCCAAGTATTAAGATGTCTTTTTAACCGACTTTAATATAGCAGCAATTTATCAATTCGTTTGATATTTTTTATTATATCACTATCATATATGAACCGATAATCGGCGAAAGTTTTACCCCTACCAAAACATTAGGTGTGTTCCAGATGCATAGCTAAACAGTCCGAACTTGCACAAAGTTACCCAAAAGTGTTCAAGATAACAATTTTTGTTAAAATTTGACAGCGAATCAGAGAGTAAATTTTTTTATTTCTTGTATAAATTTGTACGGACTTTTTCTTTGGGTAAGTTCAGGCAAGAATTTAATAACATTTGTCCAAAAACACGTAACCATTATTTTTGCTTAGGAATAGTGTCATTTAACTTGGTTTTTATATTGCAAAATAAAATTAATTATTCTACAAAAAAATATTTTTATGCAGTTTTTAAAAAATATGAACCCATAATTAAAAGAATATTGGAATTAAGGGAAATAAATTATTAGTTTCTTTCTTGGTCACGTTGTTTTCGACAAATATTTGATCAATGTGAACGTAGCTTTATTTTAGAGTTTCAAGAGAGTTTTATTTAAATTTGTTTAAAAGATTAGAAGTTTATTTGCATTTATATTTGACACCTGTTGCCAATGATGCAATTGTGTTTTTTTCATTATGTTAATGCGTTTTAAGCGTTTAAAATTAGTAATACATAATAAAAATGTATTTTAAATTTTAATTATTTGTTGTGAGTTAAGCTACGTTCACATTTATTAAATATTTGTCCAAAAAAAACGTAACCACTAGTTTTGCTTATAAATAGTGTCATTTGACTTTGTTTTTATATTGCAAAATAAAATTAATTATTCTTCAAAAAAATTAATTTTGTATAGTTTTTAAAAAATGCGAACCCATAATTAAAAAAATATTGAAATTAAAAGAAATAAGTTATAAGGTTTTTTGTTGGTTACGTTTTTTTCGACAAATATTTGATAAATGTGAACGTAGCTTTAGCAATATCTACATATATATTTCGTTGGTAGCCATACCAATTCATCAGTGGAATTTTACCCTTTATGTTTAAAAAATTCTAAAGCTCATCTATTTATACAAAAACTCACAAAAATAACAAAAAAAAAATTAAAAAAATTTAAAACAAAAATACTTGAGTACATGCTCAAATAAATGTAAAAATTTAATAAAAATATATTTAAAAATTAAATTTAATGCTTATAAGTTAATATTATTGAAATTGTGGTTTTTCGCGATCCAGATGTTTTGGGCAATTTTTATATTTTGAGAGAGTAAATGTTGTGTTTCATCTCATCATTCTGAGCTTGTCCCGAGTCATCTGGAACAGACCTATTGCTTATCGCATAATTCTTGCTTTTATTTTCAAAATTATTTGCAAGTTGTCCCTGCGAAATATAACCATCGTATATTTAATCCATTTATCTACCGATATTTTTATTAATAAATTTGTTGTTTTAGGGGTAGCTTGTAGTTTGGTGTTTTGTTGTTTTGGAAATTTATAGGGGCAAGTTTTCACCCGATAAGTTGATTTTCGCGTAACTACACCACTTATGGATAGATTTTCTTAATTTTTTTTTGTTTAGCCGGGTTTTCTTGCATTTTGATCCTTTAAATTTAGTTTTCAAAATCGTAGGGACAAGTTTTCCTTTCACCATTTAAATAAAGATTTTTTATTAGGACCAGGGTCACCTTGAGTATGTTAAAATTCAAATCAATGGTCCACAAACACTACTCCATTTAACCTCCTTCAAACAACAAATTTTCCTGGTTCCGGCATTATGCAGTGCATACATGGGTGTCATCCCCTGAGTGCTGGGGCCAAATCACCGCATACGATATCGAATTAACTATCGTATCGAATAACATTATGATACGTGTGGAATAAGCAAATTATGGCATACGATGCGTCACACTACGATACAATTCATTCGATATCGTATGCAGTGATTTGGCCCCAGCACTCAGGGGATGACACCTACGTATGCACTTCATAATGCCGGAACCAGGAAAATTGGTTGTGGAAAGGAGGTTAACTGGAGTAGTGTTTGTGGACCATTGATTTGAATCTTAACATACTCATGGTGACAGGAAAGACCTCTGCGGGGAGTTTATTAAACATGCGAACAGTTCGACTAAAGTAAGAATTCTCTCTGTAATGTGTAGTGCAGTTCACTAGGATATCGACCACAAAGGGAAAACGACTGGTTCGTTGATTTCATTAGAACACCTTCTGTTGTAGTAGCGATAGAACAGTGAAATACACCCTAGATTGCGTCGATGCTCCAGTGAATCAATAGGAGTTGGCTACCCTACTGTCACCGATAAACTACGTCGCCCTATCTTGTACGCGATCGAGTAACTTCAAAATAGACTTTGAAGCACCGGTCCATACATGGGAGTTGTATTCCATTTTTGGTAGGATAAAGGTGGTATAAATATTAAAGAGATCAGATGGAGTGAAGCATGTCTTAAACCGTGTTAAAAAACCGAGACACTTGAGACATGAAAAATGTGATCATTCCATCGAACATCACAATGAATTTTCATGCTAAGAACATCAAGAGATTCTGTTTTCTCAATATTTATACTCTCCATAATTACAGATGGATCTTCCGTTTTTTGGGCTGAATTATGTGAAGATATTATGGAGTGGTGTTTTCTTCTTCTTCAGTATTAAGAAACGTATTCTGTTATAAATTCAGATAAAACAGTTTTGATTTTTTTTTTTCGCTTTTTATTAATTCTTTTTTATGTTTAATTACTAAATTACCACTTTAAAGAATTTTGTTTTATAAATTTTTTTTATATTTCTTGTTTTTCTTCTTTTTGTGTTGCAGTCTTAAAAAATTTTCTAAACATTTAGTTGTTTGTTCTGTTTGTTAATTTTAAATATGTTTCTGTTTATTCTTTATCAATAATTTATTATTTTTTTCAATGATTTCTTTTGGATACAATTTTTAGGAAAATTTTTGTTAATATGTTTTGTTTTTTGTTTTCCTTGCATCCTTAGAGGTTCTTCAATATTTACAGGATAATTGAAAGAAATGTCCTGTTTCTGTAGCGAGGATGTTTTTAACGGTATTTTTCTATAATACGAATAATAGATAATTTCTTTAATTTGTTTTTGTCTATTTTAAATTCTGTTTGTCGTGGTAATCGAGGAAAAATGTAACGGACAATGAGATTGATTGATTGTTGGTTTGTTTTGTAAAATGGAAAAAATGTTATATTTGGTTTAAATTTTTCCATTTACAGTTACAATTACAATTAAAAATTACAACAAGAGAGGAGGAGCGAGACGTTAGGAATTGGAGGAGCAGAATTCAATATGAAAGATTTGTAATAAATTTTAAGTTTCTCCTTTTATTTATTTTATTTGTTATATATTGATTTTAAAAAGAACACACACACTGATTATTTGTTTGTTTCTAGCCGATTTTAAATATTTTTTAAGAAAAATACGTTTTGTTTTTCAAGTTGGTTTAAAACTGGAAAAATATGTATGTGTTTTTTGGAGTTTTGTTAAAACTGCTATAAAAAATTCTATTAATTTAGGTGCGTTGAATTTAAAATTCTTGTTTAAATTCATATTAAGGAAAATAAAAAAATAAATTTTTTTAAATGGTGCTCGGGTTTAATAGATTTTTATTGATGGTTACAATTGTTCGTTTTATAACCTCAATTAAAAAGCATTCGAAATGTATTTATGTTTTTTAGTTTTTATCTTATTTCGTCATGTAGATATTTGTGGGGTTAATTTCATTTGAATTTGTCTATAAAAATAATTTTATGTTGATATTTTTAAAATTATCTTCGAAAAAATATATTTTTATATGGAAAAGTTTTAATTTCTTGTTTTGGATTTTTAAGTAAGATTTAAAATGTTGTTTTTAATTTATATAAACTGTACAATTTGTTTAATTTTTACAAAACAATTAAGAGGAACTAAAAAATTTAATTAAAAGAAAAACTTTATGCATAAGAAAAACTTAAAATGGAAATGAGCAAATGAAATCAAGGTGAATTAATGTCACTAGGTTGCGCCAGAGTCGAATTGAATATGAGTTGTGGGCTATTCACATAATACGTGACGCTCTAGCGGTTCTTAAAGATTTGTTAAGGAGTAGAAATTTTGTTCTGAAAATTTTGAGTGAAGCACTGAGGGGTTCGAAATCTTCGTAAACGGCTTCTTTTAGGACCAACACTCTGGGGATGACCCCTACTTATGTATTGCATTGTGCCTGAACTTACAGAAAGGGATAGAGTAGAGAAGTTAGATATTGAAAATATAGAAGGCTATTTATTGCGCGTTTTATTAATTTTTAGAGCAGGGGGTTATTCTGGATTGCGATGCGATAACAAATGCGATGCGAAAGCAATCTTATTTACATTGTTTTCGCATCGCATTTGATTTCGCATCGCAATTCAGAATAACCCCCCAGTGTTTCAGCGTCTCTGATGCTAAGTAGATGCATTAAATTTCTTAAGCTGTATGACCAGGCATTTTACTAATTGTTTTACTTCGCCGACGTTTCGGCGAACCGACGAAGGATGGCATTGTTGTGTACAACAGCTTGGAACAGTATTAATCACTGCCGGTACAGTTTTTAGTGACCAGTGCCATGCCTTCATCACTGAAATAGTCCGACAACAATTAAAACAATGTACATTAGAGAAATTGTTGATGTTGTTTGACTCTGATCAGTGTTTGAACCCAGACTCCAAGTCATTGTTTGCTTAGTAGTCAACGAGTACTAAGCATATTTCACACAATATACCCCACCTTCAACAACAAGGTAGTTTCACATCAGGTGGGTTTGACTCCCCATATTATTATATTCGCTTACTTTCGCTGCTTGATCTAATTCATAAGTAAAAAAAAATATTTTTCAGTACATTTTTTTTAACACCTGTGAGGCATTTTTTAAACTAAATTAATAATTTAAACTTACAATTTTATCCACTTCTCTTGCGAGTTTTCAATATTAAACTGGTGTCGTCTGAAACTACAGTATCCGGTATACCACCGCGTTTGTAATCAATCTAAAGTCATTTTGGTCCAGTGACAGTAAGAATATCAAGCAAATTTCGTATGAACTCCGGAATTATTCTGCTATTTGACATATTGTGGTTAGATACTATAGAACAGTTTCGGTCATATAAAGTTGCGTTGGGCTCCTCTCTTGGCCGGTTATATCAAACACCCAACATAACGCAGTTTGTTTTCGGCACTAAATTCAATTGGAAATATAATACAATCCATGAGAACAGCTGACTTTGCGTCGTAAGATTTTAAGGCTTTAAGCGCAATCTGACTTTCTAAGATCAAGTAGATATGAGTAGCCTTATTTTTCCCACCTGCTTCTCTGTTCGTGTGTTTTCTATGTTTCTCTTTTTACATACTCTTCTCTAAACTCTTCTTATCTCCCTTTCTCTACTACCATTCTTCCCTACAGGCAACACAATGGGACCACACCAGGACCCAAGTGGGTTGGAATCTTATCTTCCTCTTACCAGCAGCCTGCTAACCTAACCTATATTTCCTCCTCAAGCACTTTCTAGTACTAATAGAAAATTTAAAAACTTACGACACTTTAAACGTGACAATCTATTTAGTCTCCAGCAGATCAAAATTAGTATGTGAATCAATTGAAGCTTCATTGAGGATTTTGTGCATAATTATATAATTCCTAGAGGATTCGTGTCCAAGGTGATGATATTGCACAAGATTTAGTTATATATTTTTAACAAGTCCCATTTTTCGGTTTATATGAAGTCACACTGTTTTATTGCACTATAATTGCTAACCTAGCCCCAGCTGTACCCCTTTTGGAAAATATCGAACAACATAATAATATAAATTTCAAAGTCCCATGGCGTTTTCTATTGTTAAAAACTGAAATATTTTTAAGAATTCGCTTGGCTAAGAAAGATTACACAATGCAGTTAAGGAAGGGACTGCAAATTTTTTACAGAGTTATTAAATTATGCAGAAAATTTGTTAAATTGCAAAGTAGTTTTGAAAATTTTTCAGAAACTGTTTAAATGGGGCTATAAAGACTCTGAAAACAGCGTTATGTAATATGTGAACAGCCCCTTAGAGATGGATCGTGAAGTAAGGAAAAAAAATTTGCTTGCGATCATGTCGACTAAAAAGAAAACTTTATCACGATAACTAACGCTCATGAAATACACATTAACGAAACTGTTTGTCCGTTTTTACCATAAAAATTTTATAAACTCTTTTTTTTTTAAAGAACTGCAGAAATAATTTAAAAATTTTATTTATACACATTTTAGAATTTAGAAATTCTATATCTATGGCAAAAAGAAAAAACAGCTTAAGTCGAGATAAGCTGATTTTGAGTTAATATCACCATCGTATTCTCCATATTCAAAAGTATCTCTGGACAAAGTTTTATTTATACTGAATGATTTTTAACGAAGTTCTGGCAAATTACTTTTCTTTTTCTAAATAATTATCCCATAAGGAATAATATCTTATTTTATCTTATAACATATTAAATTTCAAATTGAATATATATGTTATAGTGGACAGAAGCATGTGTTAAAAAATCAATAGCATCGAAAAACCAATGATCAACTTTTAGTACAACGCGATTACATTTTTATCAAACCACTTAAACATTTAAAGCTGCTTTTCTAGATAACTATAAAATATGACTTAAGCACTTTTTTCTTATTGCCAAAGAGATATTAGAGCATATCAATCGTAAAGTAATCACGCTAAAATTTCAATAAACAAGTTTCACAAAAAGTCGTTCACGTAATCAAATTATGCAAATCAACGCCCATCTCTAGTTGATACACATTAGTGATGTTACGAATACTCGTATTCGATTATTCGACTATTCGCCTATTTTAAGATATTCGTATTCGCCAAATTCAAGCGAATATTTCTCGAATAATTTGCACATCAATTTTCCCAAAGAAAATCATACACAAAGTTTAAAAAAGTACATAAAACGTACAAAAATATATTAATTTTTAATAATTTTTATTTAAAGAAAACCCTTTATCATTGACGAAAGATAATAACCTTCTTTAAAAACAGACACAAACAAATATATGATATTTTGCAACTAACATTTAAAAGTTAAAGTCTTATATGTATGAGTACTCGTATGTCTATTCATATCATGTTAAGTTAGTAATGTTGGACTTAAAAAATGGACGAATTAAAATTTAATATGCCCAACCAGCACTGACTTACTAATCAAAAGCGCAAACAGAGTAAGAAAAACGAAATCTGAAAGTATGTAAGTAAAATAATTTAAAAATGTTCAGTAGTGGTCTTCAAATTCGGCATCTCAATGTCATAATAATTATAAATACCTAAAGTAGTGTGACAGTTTTTTTCAATTTATTGTTACTGTCGCAAAGGGAGGGATTTTTTCCAATTAAATTTAAAGTATAAAGTGGCTCTAAGCCTTAAAAATAATATTCGTATTCGGCGAATACTGTTTTAAATATTCGTATTCGTGTTCGCGAATACTAAAAATTGATATCCGTAACATCACTAATACATATTTCTCAGTGGGGACAAGCACCAACTAGCAATGACAAACAGTGTTTTTAAGGTCTCATTAAAAGTTTTTGTTTATACCCTTTAGTCTCATTTAAAGAAAAATGTTCAACAGTTTATTAGAGCCAGAGTCGTGATTTCATTTAGCATTTTCTAATGCCCGGAAGGTCACAATGGGTTTAATGTGTTTGAAAGATAATCCAGAATGAAATTATTGCCAAATTAAAGTAATGTAATAAAAAGACGAGTTTATTTAAAATCATTTGGTTTTTGAAAGATATGTATATCAAGACTAATCGAGTTTGTTTCCATTGTTTAATCACTTCATTTTTTTTTTCGTGTTATGTGTTCTCAATAGCAGAGGTTGTTTGTTTTAAGTTACCTAAACTATTTGTTTATAATTCTAAATTAATGTGCGGATTTTGTCAAAGAATGCAACTGATTTGATTTGGAAAACTATTGAAATCTCTTAAAATTAATTCACATATTTTTTTTTAAGAGTAAAAATTATAAAAGTTTAAAATGAAAAATAAAAAGAATCTTTAAAAGCAAAAATGGCAATTTTAAATTTTTTTTAAATTTGGGACAAATATCTAGTAAAAGTTAACTACAAAAAATCAAAAAAATTTAATTATAAAACTCTTGTTTTATTAATTTAAACAGCTGGAATCATGGAAAGTTTAAAGTTTAAGATGACTCTAGTATATTTTACAATAATTAATTAATCTTTCTTATTTTGACAATATAAATTTCTGTTTCTTTTTAGTTTAATTTTGGTTTTCTTTTTATAATTATTTTTGTTTCGACGATATAAATTTCCTGTTTAGATTTAATTAGTTAATTTCATTTTACACAATTTTTTGTGATATTAATTTATTTTATGACTTTACTTATTTCCATAAAGTTCAAAATTTATAAGCTTAATTTAGATTTTAATAATAAATTTCGTTTAGGACCTAATTAAATTTATTAGTTTTAGAAATTTATTTCTTTGTTTTTAATACAAGTCGATATAAATTTTCTTAAAAATATATTGAATATTTTTAAAAATTTATAAAACCAAATAAGAACTTTAAAATTAGTTGTATTTTTCAAACATACATATGTGTACGTAAATTTCTCTAAACATATTTAATTTTTGGTTTCATCTTAAGTATTGAACAGCGAATACTGATTATTTGGAAACACGTGTTTGTTTGTAGTAGAAAAGAAATAATGAAACATTTGAAATAAATATTAGCGTGAAAGTTTTGCAATCTGGTTTCAAATGCCAAATCGAACTGCCGAAAAGAGTTTAACAAAGATTTTTAAGCATATTCGAAGTCTCGTGAAAAAATTTCAAAGTTAGAGCAAAATTAAAAAAAAAAATTGTGTAAAAAATTAAGAAATCAATTCAAACACAGAAAAAAGTCTTAAAAAAATTAAAGAATTTTTTTTTTTAAATCGCTTTTCTTTAAGAAGTATTGTGTTTTACATAATCAGAGTAAGTTTTAAGGAACAAGATGAAGCTAAATTTTATATCTGCAGTTATTCTGTTTTTATTGCAATAGATGATTAATTTTTATCGATAATCGATTAAATTAATATTTCCAAAATCCAATTTACAAATAAACTGTATAACTTGTCGTCTTTAAAACAATTTTGTTTTGTTAGATGTTGTGTATTTGTGTTATATGGCGGCAATAACACTGTTCAACAAAAACAAAATTGCCGAGGCTCTCAGGACAGGCTCTAGTGTAAAGCACATGCAACATATGCATTAGAAAATATGTATATATCTGGCGAAAAAAGAATCCACAAAATTTTGGCCAGCTAATTTTGAAATTGAAACTACAGATCTTCTATAGTAAAGAACAAAATCAAAAATTTCTAAAACAAAAAGGAGATATTTTCTCTAATTACTTATTTTGACTTTGGTTAATTTAAATGACTTTTTACTTTGTTTTTTTTTTTTTTAATTTACTTTTGTTATCGCATTCAATGCTTAAAGTATTAAGATTTTTTCCTAAACATTTGTAAATTTCTGTTTGATAAATATTTTTCTTGCATGCAATTTATTTCTTTGTCATGTTTGTTGTTTTATATAATTTCTTTTATATTAAATATTGCATAATTAAGCTAAATATATTAATGTAGAAAAAAATATATATGTACTCGTATGTATAGACGAAAAAAAAATTATATCTATTCATATTTGATATATTTTTTTTTATGTTTATTTATAATTTAGTTACACAAGTAAAACTGAACAATTAACTGTATCAAAATGACAGTTAAATGCTAGTTTTTAAAGCTTTTTCGCACCCAATTTCATTGGACCACTATTACGTTGAGCACGCCGTGCTTCTAGTTCACGTTGACGTTGTAATTTTTTCTCTTCACGTTTTCGTCTTGCCTCATCAAGTTTTGAATTACCTAAAATATGTATTAATATATAAAGTAGTTTATTGATCGACCTATTTGTAATATTGAATTAAAACGAAAAATTTTTTTTGTTTCAAGCTCGAGGTCAAGTATGTATTTTATAATTTACACAAATTTTTTTATGACATTTAACAAAAGCAGAGCAAAAGTGATGTACAAAATGTGCAATATTAATGGTGGCAAACACTGGTAAATGATTATTGAATGAAGATTAAGTATGAAAAATAAAATAAAAGCAATAAAATAAATATTGAAATTAAAGTTGGGTGTATAAGATGCATAATAAAAGTTAAATTTTTAAAATCTTTCATTTCGCCTTAAGTTAAATACTTGAATGATTGGTGGAATATTAGAATTATCCAAACAAAACGTATTAGTATACTGATTTCAAGGTTGCTACACTACACATCAGCCTTCGTTTGTTAGTTTTTACCCCTTAAGAAGCTGAATATTATTATTGGCTACAAATATCAACTATTTAATCAATTTTTTAACTGAAATAACTTTTGAGAAATTTTTTGCTACTTTTGTTATTCAATTTACATGTTAAATATAAAAAAAAAAACTTTTTAAAAAACCTTATCATATCTAGACTTTAAATATTAGTAAAATAGAGTTCATCAAATACGAAATACAAATAAAGTGATTACAAATCCCAAAACAGAAAAATTAAATTGTAGGATATAATTCGCTGGCAGCACTGTAATGTTTAATATATGATTATAAATAAAAAGAAAAATTCCCCTGCTAGCATCCAATAGTAGAGATAAGTCGCGTATTCTATTTGTATTTGTAATTGTGTATAAATAGAATATGTAATGACGTTCAACGAAGCTACCTAACAAGTAGTTAAAGCATTTGCACATGAATACTGACGAGGTTTAGTGGCTTCTACCGAAAACAACGTTTTTTCTATTCAGCCAGTGCTGTTGAAAAATCTATAAAAGGGATGTGTAAATATTAAATTTTTCCTTTGTTGCTCGAAATATGTTAACAATGTTAACATTTACGAATTTTAGCCTGTATAAATATTAACAAATATTAATAATAAATAGTTCGTAGTAATTAAAAAAAATTACAATTAATATACAAACTAGTTAAAGTTAAATTTATATGTAGGTACATATGAATAAAAACTTAAATAAAAATGCAAAAAATGAGAGAAAATGAACATGATCAGTGCCGTTTAAAATGATACATACGTATATGATGAAGATGCAACATGGGGATCGACAAAAGCTATACGATCTCACAAATATTAAGCAATTAAGAAAAATATAAATGACTTACCGGTCAGTGGTTCATCAATTGGTTCGAATTCACCATCAGCCCATGAATCGCTGTTCCAATTAGCATTATTCGTTGAATTATTAACATGATGTTGTGGTGATTTCTGTTGAGGTGGACTATCATTATTGCAATTTAGGAATGGCGATGGTGATGTTATAGTATTGCTAAGCGAAGAAATGTTTTTTGAGAAATCGTTTGGTCGTAAGTTTGCTGATAGAGAGGCCGTCGTTGATAATTGTTGCTTTGAGGGCGATGTATTGTGCGAGTTAAGCTTGGCTAATGGTTCGATAAGTTCATTTAATTGGTGCTGCTGCAATTGTTGTTGATGTGGTCGCAAAGGTGAATGTCGCAATTGTTGAAGTTGTTGTTGCTCCTGTTCTTGTGCTTCCTCTTCGCCCTGAATAAAGGGTTGTTATTAAATAGTTATTGAGTGTTAAAACAACCAACAACAAAAAACACTATAGAATTACCGGGTCTTCTTCCAGACTGCCCCATTCTTCATTATCCCAGCCATCTCTTACTTCAGCTAAAGTTGTTGAGACATTTACAGGACCATTATTGGGTGAACCAGCTATTGGTGAACTAGGGTCCTGTGATGTCTAACAATAAGTTAAAGTTTGAATTCTTAAATTTTATTAATTCTTAACTTCTGAGAAACACACTTACATCCATTTCACCCCAATTTTCATTATCCCAATCATTGGTACCATAATCTGATGCAGAAGCAGATGTATCATTACTTTCATGTTCCAATGAAGTCATGGACGTTACTGATGAGGTGGTCGTTGATAAACTACTGCTAGAAGGTTGTTCTGCAATAAAAATAATTTGACAAATTTGGTCAAATTAAACAAAGAATTTGTCGCATACCCAAAGAAGCCGGTTTTGATAAATTACGACCGGTTAGTGGAGGTCGGGGTCTGGAGGAATCACTTTGACTGCGATAGAATTTAGATGTTACGGCTGTAACAGCCCAACCCGCCCAAGTGGCTGCTGCATTACCAATTGAAGGAGTGGCGGTATGAACATCGGCTTCTGTAAATCAAAACGAATAGTTTTTAATGTAATTTCCGGTAATATTTTCAATAACTTACCCATTGTTTCTCTTAGACTAGGATCCTCAGATACTTTTTCAAGTTTTCCCAGAAAACCTCGTATAGTTTTAAAGGCTGGATCGCGAACTGACTTTTCGGTATCTATAGTTAGCGAACACAATGCAGGTAAGACACGATTTGCAACTTCACTAAAATATAAAAAAACCAAATATATCAAATATGAGTATGTGTCCTCATTAACAAACAAAAAGTTGAACATGGCTTACTTTAGTAAGAAGTATTGTTGGGTAGCAGCTAATGCCAAAACTCCTGCTACTCTAGCGGGAGGAAAGGGATCACGCATAGCTCTTATAAAAGCTGATACTAAAACACGTTGTCGCACCTGTTATTACACAACGAATTCCAACTGCAAATTAGTGGAAGAAACAAATTTGTAGTCACTTACCTGCGGATGTAAATGAGGTGCTATTTTACCCAAACACACTGTCGTATTTGTTCTGATGCCACCCTGGTCGTCGCGTGCTTGCAATCGGGCAAAGTGCCGTAATACTTCAACATTCAAGTTATTATAATTAAGTTTAGAAGCCAAGTGTATAATCGACTGTTAAAATTTATTATTATTTGTTTTTCTTTTCAATAGATTTTAAAATATATACTTTTTTTCTTACTTTTACTGTTTGCTCTCTAATGGTGGCATTGGTATCCAGAAATCCATGAGCAACTTGTGGAAAAATTTGATCATTTACCACTTGGGGTTGCAAATGGGCAATAAATAGTTCCAGTTGTTGTAACAGACGCGATCGTGTCACACGATCTGTGGAGGAAAATAATTTAACAACACACGGTACGATACGCTTTTGGTATTCAGCTTCGTCTAATAGTTTTCCCAACTAAAAAAAATAGAAGTATGTACATATTTTCATGTCTTTAGTTATATTCAGCATAAGCCTTATATTTATTTATTTATTTATTTATTTATTCGTAGTAATATAAAAAGCCACATTTTGGCCAATTTTAATATATATTACAAGTAGCTAACCTGAATAAATATAAGTATGTACATATGTTCTTATGTTAACTTATAATAAATGTTCAGTCTATATCAACAATAAAAATAATAATATCTTATAATGAAGAAAACAATTCATTTTGAATTTAAGAGAAGTTAAGTTAAGTTCATCAGTTCCCCAACCGGACAATAAGGAAGTCATAAAACGAAAAGAGATAGTTACATGTAGATCCCAACAATGGTTCAATATATTAGAGATTATGTTAAGTTTAATAGGCGTATTTAATCTTCTTTTTACTATTATTAATTATTTATTGCTATTTAACCGACCGATGTTGGATGTTTGAACCTAAACTAATAAAAAACATTAAAAAATTTAGCTCATCGTTACTCTACATACAAATATAAAATGTAACTTAATCGTGTCTGTCATGCGTTTCACATCCGTGTAAAAGTGACTTTTTTCCGAATATTTTGGTGTCCTGACATTCACTTCCGAACAATTTTTTCATTTTACTTTCGACTGCAGTAAGCTGTGTGAAAGCAAATGGAATCTCATTTATTACACAATAAAACTAATTTAATTTAAAAAAAATCTTTTTTGAACTTAAGTTGATATCTTTTCTACCTAATTCGGAAATAAAATCCAATATATGTATGTTTGATAATAACACATGGAAAAGGAAATTTAAAAAAATTCCCACATTAGCCACCAATCGAGCAAAAATATTCGGAAGTATGCTGGACAACAAATATTCTATTTTGTGATTCGGAAATTTTAATTTTAATTGAAAACGTTCGGAACTCATGACAGACACGAATATCTCGTTCTTAAAAACGCACTTTTAATAAAATAAATTATGAAAGAATTATCTGCAAAGGATTTTAATTAAAAAAATAAATAAAATTTCGCCAATAAAAACTTTTTTTCATTTGTAAATTAACTTATTTATTTGAATTTCATTATAGACATATTTCTTTGCTTTGATATTAAAATGCACCATGTGTCATTTGCGAGAAATCAATTATAGTCATGCAATAAAAAAAAAAAAAGAAATATTGAAGAAAATTACCTTGAACATTGGCGCTAATACAGCTGAACCAGCATCACCATATTCATACGCTGTTATCAATTGGGGTAAAATTTTATGTCTTACAAAAAAGAAATAAAAAGAGTTCAAGCTTATCACTTGCAATTCAAGACCATAATTATCAATATAAGAACTTACTTGCACACATTATCAGGAAAGTTGTCCAAATGCGACGTAAGACCCGAAAAGAAACGATTTTTCTCAGCTTTATCTTTTATTTGAATTTCCTCCAGAAACAAGAGAGTATCAACTAAATCGTTTTTGAAAAAGCCACCCGGTTTCCGACATCTCGTGATAATGTCAGCAGGATTAGGACGATTTGAAGGAGAAGCGCCTACAAGTTCACAATATAACGACTGAAGAGATTTTGGTATGTTATCGATATCTTTTAGACCGCTTCGAGAACGCAATGGACCATTGAAAGATTCCCACACCAAGCATCCTAAGCCCCACATGTCAGCAGAGCTGTAAAACGAAATTGTTATATCAGTAAAAAACATTTTTAAGTATCACCCCACAAAACTACCATTTTGTTGCTGCCTTTAATTTAGATTGGTCATTCTTTTCAGGGGGATCATAGACCTCCAAAGAAGGTGGCACTTTAATGGGTGGCATGGGATACCCATCGGCCGGTGATACATACTCTAAGCTACCTAGTTTCCATTCACCTGAAGAGTTCACAAACACAGACCATACGGAAACATTATTGTGTCTTAGACTCCCATCGTTGTTAAGGAATGATAATGCTCTCTAAAAAGTTACGAAATAATGTGGTATGTAATATTATTTTCATTCAAAGCAAATCTTAGCTTACCGTAATTTGAAATATCCCCCAGGCCAGATATAAATCCTTTTGGGGACCATCTGTTGATAGTTTTTGTATATGTGTTCCTAAGGGCTCGATAAGCTCGGTGGCCACATACAGCATTTTATCCGTTTCCAATGAATCTAAGAACTGTAATATACTAGGATGTCTTAGAGTCTTCAATCTCTTTAATGAGGCCTTCGCCAACTCGCACTTGGCGTCTGAACCATTTCGCAAGTCGAAAACAAACACTGAAACTTCCTCTAATGTCCCTTTACGTTTGGCCTTGTGTAATGTCCATATGGAATGTGTTTCGAAGCCTGCTACAGGTTCGCCAATGTCATAAGGAAAGTCCTTTGAGGAGTCGCGCGAAAAGAACGACCACATCATGTGCTTTGCTCGTCGGCCAAATATTTTGTTACAAATTTGTATTTAACAAAACAAATTATACGAAATTAAATATATCCTTCGAGTGTGTAGAAACTTTTTTCTTGTTGTTTATTGACGTTCCATGCAAATAATTTATAAATTTTTCTATGTTTTAACAGCTGCTTATTTTTTTCTTGGGTGAAAAAGAACCAAAATATCTTTTGTTTTCCCCGTTTGTTTTTATGATCGGCCTTCGTACGTTGTTGCTTTTTCACTATTTTAAACTTTTTCTTTCCACTGTCACCACTAATTGGAAGTGTTTTATCCAATTTCCGATTTTCTACTTAATTTTCGTAAAATATTTATTGATACTCTTAAACGCTACTATTTCAAGTTTCTTTTAATGTCGAATATATTGTATAATTTTGCATATTTTTGTATAGATTCTGAATTTTTCACAAACTTTTCATGACGTATGCGAATAATTTTTCTTGACAACTAAATTTTGTGTCATCTGTGCCGTTTGACATTTGATGTTTACACACGATTTACAAGTGAAACTGACAAGCATTACATAAATTTGTCTTTTCATAATGTTTCTTATTTTAAAGTGGTCGTATCTACCAACACTCGACTTGCGGTGTGAAACTAACAAACATATCTTATATAAATAATTTGTCATAGTGTGTACATTTTTATAAGTCAAGTAGTATATAATGAAGCCACCGTTTTATAGCATTAATACTTCAGCATATAACATGCAATTTTACTAAATGACGTAAATAATAAAGAGCTGCGTGAAACTTAATAATGATGATCATGAAACTTTCATCATTATCTTTTATTCATTCGTTTCTATTCAATACCGATGAATAACTATGAACAAAGAAGAATCAACACACCATAGTTAAGAGACGGGCGTAATGAAGTTTGTGTGTTCACTT